>JAPMOQ010001578.1:3062975-3161767 GCA_026543055.1 Argiope trifasciata | reverse complement strand
GTGTGTGTGTGTGTGTGTGTGTGTGTGTGTGTGTGTGTGTGTGTGTGAACATGCATTTATGCATTTTATATGCTAGTTTCAGGATTATTCATTTTACATTAAATGTGAGTATAATAACATACTTCGAGTACGAAGTTCGTAAATCACCTTCCAATCTATCTGCTCAATTTACCAATTATGCTACTGAAATCACGATTTCATTTACAAAGTTTCTTTTTCTAACTATTGCCACAATGTATTGGATTATAACTGTTACAAAATGAATAAAAACATTCTCTGATTTCTTGCAAGTTTTCTTATTGAATTTAATAAAAACAAAAGCAAAAAATAAATAAAAGTACTTCAAAATAAAAACAAAAGTACTTCAGTTATTGTTTTAATTATTTTTTTTATTTGAGAATACAATATTCCATTTTTTCATACAGTTTTGAAAATAACATCGGTTAAATGGCGACCCCCATTGCGCATACACTGATTAAGTCGATTTTTGAAGTTCTCGTCCACATTTTGCAGCATATCAATCGGTATGTTGGCAATGGCGTCACGAATGTTGATGTTTAGGTGAGATATGGTCAGTGGTAGATCGACATAAACCAGGGATTTCAAAGTGAGCCTCGTCACCGAAAAAAACGACCACGTCTTCAGGTAGGTTATCAAGCAACATTTCGCATGCATTTTGATGGACAATAAAATCGCATTCAGTTAATTCTTGCACAACAGCCAATTTATAGGGATGAAATGGAAGGTCTTGATGGAGAATTCGTCGAAGGGTGATGTCAGAAATTCCCAGAACAACTACAGAATGCCTTGGAGAACATAAAACTGACTGCCTTACTCTTTCGACATTACCCGGAGTTCTGCTGGTCCGTTGATGCCCATTTCTGGGTTCAGTGACACTCCCGAAATAATTTAGTCCATGACAGAATCGAATTACGGTGATTAACGGGTCTGTGAGGAGGAAGAAGGAATTTCAAAGCTAACGTGGAAGGAACGTTGGGTAGCAACAAGTGAGAGACCGTTAGAAAAGAAGACTTTACGGCGAAGGCCAGCTGTTCTCTAGACCAGAACACGATGGCAATTGACAAAAGAGACAAGCAAATTTGGAGACTTTCCCTCCAGTTTCACTACGTACCACCCTTCTACCTACCCAACCCACCACTGGGAATTTTTTTTGAAATAAGTAAGTTTCTCTTTCGCACCCTGTACTAGCTTGCCTGGATTTTAACACTATGTTCATATTAGCTTGTTTTCATATCTTCATAGAATACATACTCCATTCAATATAAAAATCCAAACTCCAACTTCATCGGTCAAATATTTTTAATTACCTCAAATTAATTCCACAAATATATTTTAAAGTAAAAAAAAACATCCCGATTATCTTCTTTTCTTTATATAAATTGTGTTTTATTTCGAAATAATCATCATAGATTATAAAATTCTAAGTATCATTACTGCATTATGGTTCCTTAGCTTTTTATGCCCATAGAACTCTAACAAAATATATCCACAAACTAATGCCCCTTTTTAAAAAGAAAAATTTTTGTTTTGAAAAAAATGAACTCAATTTTTTTTAATATCAGAAACAAAAAAAAAAGAAGGTAAGAAATTATTTTTAATATTACAGCTGTACTTTAAAAAAAAAACTGAACAATGGGGAAATGGAGTTAAAGTCACCATTATAACAGAAATGAATTTCAAAAAGTAAAGATAAAGCATTTCTAAATTACCCCATTTAATCCTCTGAGATATCTTAATAAGTTTATTGGAGAAATTTATATTCGCCTGCAGAAAATAAATCTGAATATCCTTGCTGTTTTTGAATTACAAAACAAGTGTGTGGTCTGGAGAATTGGAGTCGATATATTTAGTTGGCGAATAATAAAATATCAAGTGTTGAATTTGTAAATGCACACATTTGCTTTGAATGCAGCTGGAGGATTGGCTTAATTCAAACCGAGCAGCGCAGAATGTCCATGAAAGCAACACATTTTGTATAATTCGTGATTAAGTGAGTGTTAACCATATAACAGACTCTCCGTCCCGCCTGAAGGCACTAGGAAATAAATACTAAATGCTCAGACCACCGCTACAGCTAGAGAAATGTGATTGCATCATAAGAGCCAACACCGGCCACTGCACAACTCTCCCTGTAGGAAGTATGTCTTGCCATCGATGGGAGGAGCCAAATCTCACATCTTTATTGTACACACCGGAAGGGAAGATCCGACTACCATGTTGGAAGCATTTCATCCCCAGTTAAGATATATCCACCGGGAGTCTAAATGAGTGTGAAAAGGAAAGGAGTTGCTATTTCTCATTACCTAGTAGCACACAAATATTGTACAATATTGTATGACATTGATTAATATTCGCAATATCGTTTAATATCATATAATATTTATTGCACAGTATTGTATAATATAGGGCAACAGACTGTGCTACCTGGGTTCCTGTGGAAGTAAATTAGACTCATAATGTTTGAAAATATCGTAAAAGGTAAGTTGTTGCAGTAGGTAAGAAACAATTAAAATAAAATTATTTAGAAATTCTAATGTATATTTTGGCATGCTTGTTCTTCAACATAAGGCTTAGAAATAATTATTCCAGACTCAAAATTCAACACCAAAGGAAACGAATTCTATAAATCTGTGCAGATCTTTACATTTGCCAATTATATAGACATCGTTGCAAGAGCACCTTCTAATCTGAAACAGGCATTTCTGTCCCTAGAATAAGAGGCAGGTAAAATGCCCCTTACTAAATACATGCATTACCTGTAAAATAATTAATTGCATGCTACTAATACTTCCTTCTAATGCCAGAAAAAAACTAAATATATGCATTACACAAGGGTAACAGAATCTGCTATTCACTTGCAAATAGATATTTATAAATTTGAGATGGTTGATAGTTTTATGTATCTGAGCTCTGAGATGAACTTTAATAGCAATATCACACTTGAAGAAAAGAGGAAAGTTATAGTTACCAATAGATGCTTTCATGGATTTAAGAAATAGTTAAAATCAAAGTTAATTGAAAGAAAACCAAGGTTATTATTTCATAAATGTCTAATCAATTTTTTTATTTATATATTCTTCAGAAACCTGGATAATGGAACAAAAATATGAAAATGCCCTTAGTAAACTTGAGCGGTAGATAATAAGAGTTATTATTGGAGGAATACAAGTTGTTGGGGCTTAGCACAGATGCTAAAATTTTTAACTTAATAGTGTCTACAAGGAATTCGACTTCATGAAATACATAAAAATCCAAAGGATTGAATAGGCTGGCCATTGAGTTGCGAGATCGAATCAATTAACGGAAGATTCCCCCTGTGTGGTGATGGCTGGCATAAGTATAAACACAAGTATAAATCTGTAGTGGTCACAAAGTCCTTTGTGTCGAGAGTATTAAAACTGGGCGTACTGGATCAGAAGTGATATTCTCTGGGCCAGGTCTAAATTACAATTCGAGGATGAATGAATAAGATGCATGAATTCCACCTCATAAAAATACTGGTGACGCTCGAGTAGCTACGTCGTACTTTTGGCCCTACATGGCGCTGTTAAAAAATAATAAACATAAAATTTTAGTCTTAAAATGAACGATAAATTAGTTAGCGGGCTTGTCAAGAGTGTCATTTGAAATAACAACAAAAACAAATAAATTGAGAATGTTATAATTAGAAATAATAGTCACATACAGACCAGAAAATTCTTAATTGATACAGAAATAAAAATAAATAAATGAAAGAAAACCGTTTATTTGTCCTTAATAATTATTCATTTTTATAATTTCATATAATAACAATTTATGTACTAAAATTGTTTTTTTCAACTTATAATTTCTGTTCTCGCCACAAAAATATATGGAAATACATATTTATAAATTTTTTAATGATATGAAGGATATTATTTTAATTACAAAACCTCAAATATATTTAGTTAATTCTTATTAAAGACACTGTATTGTGTTTTGAAAATTCATGTTATATTAATATTTTAAATTTTAGCTATTGTATTTTTTGAAAGTGTTGAATACTTTTATGAAATTAATTAAAAAATATTAAAGAATGATAATTTATATTAAAAATGTAAATATCATAATAGTATGACTTATCCAATATATAATGTATAGATTTTGGATCAAAAAAATTGTCTGAAAAACTTTATCATGTCATATTGCAAAGATAATTATGGAAAACTGAACATTTATTTTAATTAAAAGAATTTTTTTTAACAATGTGATGACCGAAATCATTAGAATTAAGGCTTTCCTTAGTTAAAATGTCCAATTTGATTATAACAAAATATATACTACGTTCTTTTTTTTACAATTAACAAAGTAAAGGGGATATTCTTCTCAATTGTTCAGATTAATATTGTTTTATTTAGCATTCAAATTTTCCTGGAAATAAAATAATAATACAGATTTTTTTTTTGCCTTATCATAAAGATGAATTATCTTCGGTTAATTACGCTAGAATTTGCGCTCTTTTATATTTTTTATACTTTGATTGTATTCATAAGCTTTCGAGGAAAATATTTGCATTGCTGAAAATACAAAAAATAAATCCATATGTTTTATTCTTTATAAAAAAAAAATTGTGAGTGCAATTTTTTTAAAGAAAAATTCCTCATTGTCCATGTGAAAGTGGTTAACGTAAAAAAAAATCCTGCTAAAGAATGCAATTTTATTAAATAAATGAATGATAATTTAAACGTTAGCACATTGATTTTTTTTTACCGATTTCAAAGAATTTTGAGATTATTTTCATCGTAATATTGGTTTAAGAAAAAAAATGGAAATTTGCTGCTGTCATCTAATTTATAAAAATATGAAAATCTGTTTTTAATAAATAAGTCAAAATAGCAGTTAAATATATTTCCTTAAATCTCTTACAAAGTAAATTCAGAAAGGCTAAGTAGAAAATTAAAATATACATATAACATAGAATTTTCTTTGCGTTAATAATATGATTATTATGTGAGAACATGATGTTGTTTTGGCTTCAAGTTTTTGAAGCCTCAAAATGCGAAGGTTACAAATTTAAGATTAATCGCTTTTGAGGCATCAGGTTTTCGCTTTTAGGGTTATTAGAAAAAAATACAGGTTTTCCCATTTGGAAATTCATCACCATATATAACTACACTTTGATTTCTGAATTACTCATTCTCTGATTTCTAGCGAGTTTTCTTAATTAATTTAAGTTATTAACCGGTTTAAAGCAATTACGTTACTATCAGATTATCAAAGCGTCGACATTTAGAAAATCAATGGGTTTTTTTTTTCATCTCAGAATCGGTTGCTCCAAAAAATGGTTTGGCAGCAAGAAAAATTCAAGATAAATGTAAAAAAAGGGGGAGGAGTGAAGTGGACTCTGCGTTTTAGCGAGGCCCACATCTTGATTCAGAATTGAAATTATGTTCTGAAAAATAATAGTTTTTCGACCGATAGCACTGAAAGTATACAAGTTTTCTACCACTTGGCTGTCTAAGCGTCGAAGCCTTTGTTAGGCAATAATCGCAATACTTTAAAAAAGGTGTATGTGGGATTGATTTACGAATAAAGAAATTTACTTAAGAGATATTAAGAGAGAGCAGCACGACTTCTGGACGCTGATCTGAGTTCAAATCATTTTTATTCATCATCTGAGTTCAATCATTTCATTTTTATACTTACGCCAAATGGCTTCTTGCAACCAGGTCCCTTCATTAAGGCCAGCCCTGCATATATATATATATACAGAGAGAGAGAGGGAGGGATAGAAAACAATAGAGAAGTCAAAAAACTTGTTAATGTTTTAAATGAATTAAGACAAATTATGACTTGAAAGATAATAATTTTATTGCAGGATAAGTTGAAATTTGCTAATATGCTAACGTATTTTTTCATATTTTCAAAATATTTATCCAAAATTGTTTTCATTTAAATTTTTGTCGAAATCCAATAATTGCTTTCGGAATACAAGGTATTAAAAATGCTAAATAACTCGCCTTGTTTTCCTCTTTGACAAATTTTAATGAAACTTAATATATGTGAATAGCATCATTTATTCTATATTAGTCCAAGAAAACGCAGCTTTGAAAAGATAACAGAACTAAAAGAGATAAAATAAGCTCACCTCTTATTATTTACAGACAAATCTTTAATGAAAGGCAATTTATATAATAAAAATTGAAATATCCTCATTATTTTTAGAAGCAAATAATTAAGAAATAATTTTTAGGTTTCTTCTAAAACGCTTCAAATTAATATTTTACATTCATTCGTTAGGATTAATATTTATTCATTAGAGTGTTTTTGATCCAATGATAATTAAAGTTTATCTATATTTTAAGATTATTTTAAAAGAAACACTAATCAAAATATTATAATAAAATAATATTAAAGAATGTATTGTATAATTTACTCTTTAAATGATCTTGAGAAGTTAATTAACCCAATAATAAGTGGAAAAAATTAATTTCGATACAAAATTTTACGAATTATTGATGTGCAAATTACTGGTCAGAAATGTATCTTCAATTAATCTTCAGGGAATACATCCGCATTGTTATGAAAGAATAAAACACTTTTTTTAATTTTGAAGTAGTCAAACAATTTCTTTCGCATCTTTAATCAATTGTAATTAAGACCGATTAAGAAAAAAGGATTTGACTTAATGACATTACGTGTTCCTGACAGATCAATTGCCAAATTATTTTGTTCGTTCCAATTTGCATTGAATTCCAATTTACCTGCAACTTCCCAGATTAATTTTGTGCTTGATTTTGAAATTATTCATAACGCAAAATAGTCATAATCATCAAATAAATGAGAGTAAAGAAGAAGAATACATTATCGAAGTTATTTACCACACGTGCGCATATTCTGATCATCAGAAGATAAAATAAACGATTCACTAGAGTTTCAAGGAAAAAAAATGTTCTGATCTTTTTTAAATGCATTTTGAATAAATCTTGCACTAAAAACTTGTTTCGATTGCAGAGGTCCTTGCAGATTTTTACCATAATCACAATACGATCAATCATAATTGTATAAGGATTCAAATATTCCATTCTTTAGTAGTATTTTTTTCTCGATATCTCATTTTTAGTATTTTTATATCCACTCTTGAAGAAGCACTTACTTGATATCCATGCTTATCAATCAGACATTATTTTCATTAACAATGTATGGAATCCATTTCCAAAGCATATTACATTTTCAAAAATTATAAATGTATTGAATTTTATTTTGGGTAGTTCTGACGGTTTTTACAAAAACAAAAATCTTGAAAAACAGGTTTTCAAATTCAAAATTTCAAAAACAAAAAAAAGATATTAGTTGGTATTCGAATTTTTCTTTAAAAAAATAATATCAAAAATATTTCATTTAATATGCATAAAATAACAAAAAAACTAAATCGATATCAAAGCCAAAGTAGTAAAAGAAATTTAATAGTACATATACATATTACTTATACAAAATAAGGAAAATTTAAACAAGAACTTCAAATTATATTTATATTTAAAATGTTTTATTATTTTATTATTTATTTATAAAAACATAATATATCTCCTGAATAGTGGCAAAATCTTGTTCTTATTTTGGAAACAATATTTTCTTACATTGAATACACACGTTCATTAGGGATTGAGTTTGTTTTTATAATTTTTATAACATCAAATAAAAAAAAAATCTCATTTTTTAGTGCTTTTATATGCTAACTCAAATAATAAAATTTCTGCTTTCAGTTGGCTGCTATTCTATTATTTGGATGTGTAACTTTTTCTTCAGGGTCTTCAAGAAATATATGAATTCATTTTTTCCACAGCTTCTTTTAAAAAATGCTTTATTCTGATCAGTAATTTCTTCGATTTACTCTTCATCAGAATCGGTTTCCAAATAAGTATTTCGAAATATTCTAGACATTATTTTTCAAAATAAATTAATCATTTCGGGTTTTGAACTAAAGAAAGTACACCAGATTTCTTCTTTGAACTAGAAATGTTTTGAGACTTTTGCAAACACAGCAAAACAGTTGTTAATTCTGTTTGTCTTATTTCTTAAATTCAGTCTTCTAAAGCATACACTAATTTCAAATATTCAGTATTTAATTTTTTTTAGTTCATTGAACTGAAATCCAAATAGACATCCAAAAGTTAAAAATTCACATATCGTCCCCCTAAGGCTTTAGGAATTTTTATGTTGAGAATTCACTGAACCACGTGGTCTTCCAGGGCGGGGCTAGCTGACATCATGTAAATATCACGTGATCTCACTTTTGATGTTTATACTTTTTTTCACCCTGTAGAAGTGATATTGACTGTAGTACGAGGGGGGGGGATCTTGGCTTTCTCTTCCTAGATATTTTATGTGGCGTTTTCTAGGCCTAATACACTATGGCGTAACCAAGTGTATTTTTTTATTTATTTAACCAATAAACTACATAAAAGACAATCTGTGTTATCACCTTTTTTCACCAAGGCAACTATTAATCAATTATCAAGTAATAAATTATTGTGTAATCTAGAAAATCAGCAATGATTTAATTTATTAAGACAAATCAACTCCCACTAATACAGTGATATTTTTTTCTTTGAAGAGGAATATTTAGGCGTTGTCCCGTTAAACCAGTGTTCTTAATTTTTAAAAAAGTTCTGATATGAGAAAAAATAATTTTGAAAAACCGTCAAACTCTACTAGTTCGGATCTGCATTGAGATATATTGAGATAAATATTATTCAATTTCATCCATATTATATGCTCTTAATTGACAATTCTAATTTTTCATATTTTAAATAAGAAATTTAAAAAAAAACTTTGCTTATGTAATATTAGAAAATTCTTTCAGGTAAGTTGATTGCAGTGTTTTTATTAGAAAATTATATACATGTCCAATGCAGCATTATTTGTTTCACGTGATACAATTTTTATGCATTTCATTAATTTCCTGAATATTACAGACAAAACTCGAGTTTATTTAATTTTATTCTACAACTATATTATAATGGAACAAATATTTCCATCTTTAAATTTTAAAAGCACTTTTCAATATTACCAGTTTGTGTTTTAGTTTTGAATTGGAAAAGCTAATGATTTGAGTTACATTACATCCTAAAACAATGTATTACATACTATTATAGCAATCCTTTTTAACGCGAAAATGCTTTAAAGGGGTGCTGTTGAGTTTAAAACCATAATATGATTTCTATTCGAAGGGTTATTTCCTTTTGAAATATTTAGTACTTAATGAAAAAATATTTTATTGTACTTAAAATTTTATGGGAATTAAAAATATTTTAATTTTATTTATTTATCTTAATTTACTTTTTTCAACTTTTCCACAAATTTTTCCTCATTTTATCATATTTAGAAATTTTGAAATTATATAGATTTGACTGTTCTTGTAACAATGCGATTTTATACCATTTTTTTAAATTAATAATTATCTGAGCGATTTATCTTATTTGATTAAGTTTACTTACAAGTACGCCATCTGGCAATGAAATTTAGATTTAATTAATTTTAATGTAGCTTTATATTTATGAAAATAAATTATAAATCGAAAACTAAAATTTATTAAATGCTGTGTTATTTTTTAATATACTGACAAGAAATCTTTAAGAATTTTTTTATGATTCATTTTAACACTCTATAATACCTTACAGATATGAATAAAAAATAGCGAATTCATTTCCTTAATCGAAATAATTTCATCTAAAAATTTGAACTGAATAAATTATTTCTTTTATTTTCAATTAAACTGAATTTCTGATACAAATTTATTCGACTCGTGCAGACTTGGAGAAGGATGTGATTACGTGTTATTTATGGGAGGAGGGGAGATTATTTTTTTTTTTTAAAGAACGTGTACATATTTGAGAATTTTATCTCTTCGTTTGAGAAGAGAGAATTTTCAATGGTTACCAACTTTTGACAAACGTCGGAAGTGATATTTGAATCGAAAAAATAATTAGACTCAAATAAGAATGGCTCATTTAAAATAATTTTGTTTTAAAAAATTGGATAAATAAAAAAACTAAAAAACAATAATTTAATAAAATTAAATAATAAAGATAATTTAATAAAATTAAATAATAAATAAATAATTTGGAATAAAATTTAGCTTTTATTTATGTTATTATATTAGCAGTAATTTTCCCTTAAATTACGCTATTTTAAAGTTTAATTACCAATAAATATTTGGTTTCAATGGGATTTAATACCCAGTTACTCACATATACTGTTTACTCATTACAGAAATTTGGGAATTTAAAAAACCCATTAATTTATTATAAACAAAAAAGTAATAATTATTATTTGAAGACTTTCAAAAAGCTTTAAATTTGGAATTGAATCATTCCACATTCATTAATTTTAAATTTGACTATACATTAATTCTGGAAAACGTTACAATTAATATAGAATTTATTATTATTTAAAAATGAAATATAATATTTGAAACGGTTAATTTGTCCTATTTGAAATAGTTAATTTATGACTCAAAGTTTTTATAAATTACACAACCTAATTTAATTATGCAGTAGATTAAGAAAGTAATATATATTTAATTTAAAATTTGCATTAATCGATAAATTTTTAAATAAATTTCCTTACAGCGTCTCTAAATTCCACGAAAAGCATCACATTTTCAAACATTTAATACTATTTAAAATGTTTCAGTTAAATCATCATTTAAAATTAGAATAAAAATCACACAGAAAAAAGTCATTCTGATCTATCTAATCATTTGAAATTAAATGAATCAAATTTTTGAAAAATAATTATTATTTTAAATTTACAATCAAATATATACAATCGGTTTTGAATTTGCTGATTAACTGAGATATTTTGACAACCTTATGCATGGATATAGTGATACATCTATTATTATAATGAATTTTTCAGTTTTACAGTTATGTAATTGCTAAAAATGAGGAAAATCAGGACTTCCTTTTTCTATATTATTCATACAAAAAAGTTAAGACACTAAATAAATATTTAATGCAATGTTTTATCTTATACTTAAAGACACACAAGTGCAAATAATAATGATAATAAATTTTAATAAGAGGGTGACTTCATGCTTTTAAAACATATTTGTCATAAAAAAAATGGAGAAAAAATTAATATTTACAATGCTTAGTTTAATACGTAATTTTTTTCTTATTGCAAATCTAAATACAGTTTTAAGTATTAAGGGTAAAAAACTGATTAACATTTGGAAGAATTAGGGTAGTGAAACAAGTTAACAGAAAAATTCGATGGTTGGATCAATGTTTTTAAAGATATGTCTACTTAAATGGACACTTTGATTAACCCTACTTTAGATTAAAATTTATTAATTTCAGATGAGGAATTAAATCATAATAACATTAAATTTATTTAACAAAGCGTACACGAATTCTGAAAAACTGCTGAATTGTACTATAACATTTTTGTACACTTTTGTACATTTTACGCACTTTTTCGCTGGCTGGGCGCAGCTATAAATCTCCAACTAATGTTTAATTCCGTCAAATTTCTTCGCCAAGTGCATTATTCTCTGAATAGAGAAAATTTCTTAGCTTGGCGACTTGGCTCGTATTTGTTTCACAGCATGTCGACATTTCTGGGTACTTTTCCACCCAGTTTTTATATCGCATAAAAAGTAACATTGATTATTTGATTAACGTCATAAAATTATTAAACGCCATGAAATATACTCTTTCTTTTAAACACTGTCCACTAACACCAAATAATCCATTCATTGATGTGCTAATAATCTTTTTAATTTCATGGAGATATCGCCTGTGCATATGAAGAGTTTAACGTCTTTTATAAGCTTTCCTTCAAAGTAATAAACCAGATTATTGTTAATATAATAAAAGGAAATTAGTTTTAAAAAATAAATTTAAGTAAGCAAATTTATTAGAGTGAATAAAAAATAGAAATATTTTAAATTTTAAATATTATCGATAGCAAATATTATTGAAACAAAAAATCCTTTTTTTCCCGGAATTTTCCTACTATATTGTGCAGTTATACAAAATTTTCACATATTTTATTCGAATGGTTAACCGAATCCTAAGTATTTTTCAGTGTATTAAAATAGTATTTACTATCGACATCATGTGAACTTGAGAATTTTGAAAACTCTAATGCAACAAGAGAAAAATTAATTAAAATCTCATCTTTTGAAGCATAAAACAGTTAAAGTGGTATGAGCACAAACTTTTTTTGTTTGCTTAAAATACAATGGGGAACATCCAAGCTATCCTTTTTTTTATTCTCCATATATTTTCAATGCCTTTTTATGATAATGCTGTAACGCAGGTACTTTAATTTCGAACTCAATGACACACAGGAAATAGAGTTAAACCAACTTAAAACTCAACTCTGAACTCTCGCCATGATTGAGAGATCGTTTTTTGTATCAGCAGGGGAAATTCAAAAATCTTTTCTAGAGACAATAAATCCAAAATCTGATGAATTAAAGGAATTGAAGTAAAACATAAATCAAGTAATAAAATAAATGTTAGATAAATTGCGAATCGCATTGTCTCATTCGGGATTTGATCTCATGGTTTCTTGAACACGAGACCACTGTGATGACTATTCGGCTATGCAAAGCCGACTGCTTCGTTTTAACGAGGCAATGCAATGAGGAACGGTCCAGAATATACTTTTTTATGTTCACATTATTTTTAATGTAATTTTATGATAATACTATGGGGAACGGTCCAGAGTATCTTGTAATTGATACTCACCATATCAGCAATGTCATTTTATGGCAATATAATGGGGAATGGTCCAGGATATATATTTTTTAAACTATCATTATTTTATAATATAATTGGGGACAATCCAAGATGTCTTTTTCATATTCACTTTATTTTTAATGCTATTTTATAATAATATAATGGGGAATAATCCAGGATATCTTTTGATATGCTCATCATTTTGTATTGTCCTTTGACTGTTATTTTTTTTCCAGCAATTAAGAAGAAATTGAATTTTATTTTCCAAATGCCTTTCTTTATTTTAAGATTATTATTAGTTAATCTTCCAGTAAAGTTCCTCTCTCTCCACATGTATTCTTAGCTTTACCTTCAAGATGGCTGCGGCCGCGTTTAATCCATTTATCTTGTGGCATTATCTAAATCCACTCTAATCCCGTTAATCATCTATTCCCATACAGTACTTTGTACTGAAATGAGTACACGAACAAATCATATTCCTGAATTTGGTATTAGTTTAACATTTACTACATATATACATAAAAGATATTCGGATATATCAAGTTCGTTCATGGCGAACGACACGACCTTCCTTCAGTGTCTCTCGTCCTTATCTCTCTCCTTCGTCGTTCTCCTTTTGTCCTTTTCAGAAGCGTCTCACCCCCTTGGACAGCACGTGACCTTTGTCCGGACCGGTTCCAAACCTTCCTCGTTGAAAATCGAGAAGCGGGAGCCTTATACTTCCTGATTATTTAATCTCTTTTGTCACATTTTGCACATTTCTTATATTGTGCTCTGCACAACATTTTCAATCCATTCTGTTAAATATTGTAATAAAAATGTTAAAAATTCGTGATAATCAAAAGTGTAAACTTCATTACTTCATATACCCATACTTGCATGAAACGTCTCTAGCCTTTGAAGATAAGTTTTTGCAAATTGTTTGTATGAGAAACAAATGCTGAAAAAGAGAATGAAGGGAGTGAAAGCATATTTCAGAATGTCTGAGTGTAGTGCTTCAGAATGTACTAAAAAGTGGAAAAAAAGAAAAAAAAAAACGAGAGTTGGAATGGTCATTATAATTGAAATGAAACACAAAAACTAATGGATGAAAACATTCCTAATGCACTGCATCTGGCCCTTCTGAGATATCTTAATTAGACTATTTGCGAAATTTATATTCGCGTGCAGTGAATAAATCAGGAGAACCTTGCTGCCTTTGAATTATAAAACAGGTGTGTGGTCTGGAGGATTGCACTCGAGAAATTTCGCTGGGGAATAATAAAATATCGAATGGTGAATGAATGCACATTTTTTAATGGAGCTGAAGGATTGGCTTAAACATTCAAACCAAGCAACACAGAATGACTATTAAAGCAGAGCAATTTGTATGATTCGAAATGAAATGTGTGTTAAATGAAATTGACTTGCTGATTTAAGTTTCAGCTGAAGCACATTAGATACCTATTGCTTGAAACTATTATAAAATACAAATTTTAGCAGTAGGTAAGGAATTATAGTGAACTAAGGAACAAACTAAAACCATTTAGAAGTTACAAATTATATTAATCTAAGCATGAGCAGGAAAATTGTTATTCTTTTCTTAGACTCAATGTCCAAAATCCAACCAGATTTTTTTTTAACAACTTAGAGATCAATTAATAATCGTTGCAATCTTTCAAATATCCATCACATTAATTTGCTTATTAATATCTGGTATAGGTTACTTCGATAATTTTATTGACCTGTTGTAAGAATCCAAGAGTACTGAAACAACGTATATGCTATTAAATGATTATAAATGTTTTTAAAATTTTCGAAGCATTCTTAACAAACCATTTTTTATTTATTTGAATAGGAATGATGAGTTATGCATTCATTTATTGAATTATTAAGATATCAGATATGGTGCAATTTTTATATTAAGAGTAATAAATTAAGTGTAAGATATACATTATGTATTATATAAGATATACAGTTAAGAATATACAGTACTTTCATTTATGTTTTTGGTATTACTTTTCCATTTTATGGGAGCAAGTTGTTGCCATTATGCTCATAATGAAAACAAAATCGCCAAGTGAATAGATCTGGAGTATATAGCTAATTTTGTAACAATTTCTGTAGTATCACAATTATCCTGAAACAATGTTTAAAATGGAGCCACTAAGCATACTTATACAATATATATTTCATTAAATAAAGACTTGAAATAAAATAAAAATTAAGGCTCTTCGTAATATCGTAAAATTCATCGAATTTTTTTCTTTGTAATTAAAAAACACCACTTGTCAGACTAGTTTGAATAGAATAATAGAACGGGCACAATGAATTTTCTACTTGAATGGCCTCTTGTCTCAACTGCTCTAGCACCTGTTGTAAAAAACAATAACTAAAATAATAACATCATGATTGCTGCAATAAATATAATCACCACAGTGACTTTTATAATAAATATAACCGTTATTACGACTTTTATTATAAATATACGATATATATGAAATATATGTTTCTATAGTCCAGTGTTTCTCAACCTTTTAGTATTCACGGCCCAATTTTCAATCATAATTTTCGTCGTGCCCCTCCTCCCCATCGCATACAATAAAATGCATACAACAATAATGTATTTTGAGTACTTTGACGCTAAACCTACACTACAAAATTAATTTAAACTTTACAAATTACCAAGAATACGGAAATTTATTGACATTTTGCAACACCGATCCTCAGCATTGGAAAACAAGAATCCTATGCCTTTTTATTGCCCTTGCT
Organism: Argiope trifasciata; assembly: GCA_026543055.1. Classification (NCBI taxonomy): domain Eukaryota; kingdom Metazoa; phylum Arthropoda; class Arachnida; order Araneae; family Araneidae; genus Argiope; species Argiope trifasciata. The sequence goes on along the minus strand of JAPMOQ010001578.1, from coordinate 3,146,285 downwards.
TTCCCGCCATGTCGGGCATTCTCACGGTTTCGCGAGAAGTTTCGATTTGTCTGGAATTTGTCTGATCAACTTAAAAGTTAAGTTAGGAGCGTGCGCAAATGTAAACAAATGTTTTCTCATGGGGAGAAGGAGAAAGTTCTGTGACGCCAATTTCAATTCCAGACAATCTCATTCGAGTCGATCCTTCTATCGCTATTGAATCTATTCTGAATGTGTATGTTATATATATTTTCGTGTAATTGCAATTCACCGTATTAAATATTCACGGCAGCAGACTTTTGCAGAATCATGGATAAATTTTTAAGCGGGTGTAAGCGAGCATTAGACGATAGACAAGCATCAACAAATACACAGGCAAGCATGGTTTCGAAAATAAAATCAATAAAATATTTTTAAGAATTCTTAAATTTAGAGTTCACTAGTACTGAAGTAAATGAAGAAGAAAGACCCCTGTGTATCATTTGCTCAAAAATGTTGGCTGCAGACAGCATGGGACCTAATAAACTTAAAAGACATTTGGAAACGCTTCATAGTGAGTACGTAAACAAACCCAGAGAATTCTTCGAATTAAAATTAAAATCATATGAAAAGCAAAAATTATTGTTTAAAAAAACTTTGTCTGTGAATGACAAAGCTTTAATTGCCTCTTACAAAGTTTCATATAAAATAGCCAGACGTAAAAAGCCTTACACCATTGGTGAAGAACTTATTTTAACAGCCGCAATTGAGATTGTAAAAATTATGTTTGGAGTTAATTTTGCAAAACAATTGCAGTCTATACCTCTTTCAAATGATACTGTTGCTTGTCGAATTGCTGATATAGATGAAGATGTAGAAAGTCAGCTTTTGTCGAAGTTGCGTGACAAATTCTTTTCAATACAACTCGATGAGGCAACAAACAGTAATAAAGAAGCTCATTTCATTGCCTATGTTAGATTTTGTGATGATTTGCCGTAGTAGAAACATTACTTTTCTGCAAACCAATAGAACTCGAAGCAACAGCACTCGCATTATTTGCTATCTTGAATGATTTTATGAACGAGGCAAACATAGAATGGAATGGAATGCGTCGGAATATGTGCCGATGGTGCTCGTTCTATGTAGAGAAGATTCCAAAGTATTCAAGCACTTGTGAAACAAAAATCGCCACAGTGCGTCTGGACAAATTGTATGATCTACAGAGAAGCTTTGGCTTCCAAAGAAATGAGTCCTAGTTTGAATATAACTACGGTTGTAACCGTAGTAAATTATATAAAAATGAGACCCCTGAAATCAAGAATCTTTTCCGCACTTTGTAAAGACATGGGTGCAGTACATTCAGCGTTACTATTTTATTGCGAAACAAGAGGGTTATCACAAGGGAAATTTTTACAACGTGTTTATGAATTAAGAGAAGAAATTGCTGTTTTTCTAGAAGAGAAAAACAGACCGGAAGCTGAGGATTTTAGCGATAGTTTATTTGTGATGATATTGAGCTATATGGTTGACATATTCGAGAAATTAAATAACTTGAATCCTCAACTGCAAGGCGCAAATACACATACATTGGATACGAGTGATAAAGTTAATGCGTTTTGTAGGAAATTGGAATTGTGAAGCAGAAATATAAAGCAAGAAAACTTAACAATGTTTGCAAATTTGAATGATTGTATTAAAATTTACAAGGCTGAAGAACAACATGTAAAAGTTGTTTTTGTAACGATTGAAAATCATTTAGCAATGCTAGCAAAGAATTTTTAACAGTACTTCTTGCTGACGACAAACTGATATCAAGCTACAAGTGGGTGAGGGATCCATTTCAAAATACTCCTGAAGGACTCTCAATTGAAGAGGAAGAAACCTCCATAGACTTCAAGCGGCGAAATTAAAAGATAATTTAGTAATAAATCACTCTTTGAATTTTGGGCAGGGGTGGATGGGGAGTTTTCTGCTCTAAAAGCAAGGGTATTTCGCATTCTACTACCATTTTCAAAATCTTAACTTTGTGAAACTGGATTTTCTGCAGTGGCTTCTTTGAAGACAAAATACATATTTCAACTAAATATAGAAAAAGAACTGAGATTGTCTATTTCTAATATTAAACCCTCCTTCGAAAAACTTTGCTCTGCAAGACAGGCCCAAGGAAGTCACTAATAATTATTAAATTTGTTTTTAATTTAGTAAGTTGTTTTAATTTATTAAGTTAATTATTAAAGATGTCGAAATGTATTTTGTTTTGTATGTGTGTCTGTGTTCTTTCCTTTCAGTCACTTAATCAATTTTTTAAATAACATTTTCTCTTGGATATGCTCGTGCCTCCCCATTAGTGTGCTCGCGCCGCCCTAGTGGGCACGCCCCACAGGTTGAGAATCACTGGTATAGCCTTTCGTAGTCAGAAGAAGAAACTGAAGTTCAAAATCATCTTTTATAATAATTTATTCAGCAATTATTGAGGAAAAATGTTTTATTCGATTAGAAATTGGAATTTTTCGATTCTGAGAATATTATATTTTTGTTTATTTATTCTGAAATAAAATTAATTATTGACTTTATTTGCAAATCGGTAATCATTATTAATAAGTTATTGTTCTCTGTTCTAAATTATCACTAGCAGTTTGAAGCATTTATAGCAATTTTTTATCAGATTATTTTTAATGAATAATAATTGTTGACCCAATAATGTTTGAAAGGTAACTTGTAATTTTTTTAGAGAGATACACGTTTATATACATTAATTTTATAATCACAGAAATTTCATTTGTATTCTTGAATTTTGTTTTCATTCCTATACATGAAATTTATGTTGAAAACAATTTGAGTTTTTTACTATTAAGTAGAAAAGAAACTAAATGTTTTAACATTAATATTATTATTCTTATAGTTAGTTAAATTACCTTTTTAGTAGATAGTTCAATCTCTTAAATTCAAAGATTTAGATAAATGTTGTGAAAAAAATCTGCATAAAATGTAAAAAAAAAAGGATTCTCTTTTTACAATGTTACTTTTCCTTTCTAAATCCGAGGAATAAATCCAAAGAATAAATGCATAAGAACAATGCACTTTTTAACCAAATCATTCGAAAGTAATTCATCATCATGATAAGAAAAAACGATTTTCTCCGCCATTTCTATCTGAAATGCAAAATAAAATATTATTAATCGAAAATGTTGAAAAAACAATTTTTTTTTAAGCTGTAAATGGTAGAAAAGGAACTCTGCAAGCGTAGAGTTGCTTTTTACACTACGATAAAATTAATCTTCTTCCATTAACTAACAGTCTCAATTTGAGTAATTTTGAGTGCTTCATTATTATTACTTTTCTCGTAAATTTAAAACTAAATAGATTTATTAAATGGATATTTTTTTCCATTATTTTTTTGGTAAGAACCACTTAATAATATTCTTCAAATTTTTTAGAGAACTTTTTTAATATTATGAAAATGATAAATAATTTGATTAAATACTATTTTGCGTTCCATTTTTTTCACTTTGAAAGTGTATAAAAAATGATGCACAGTTATTTTTTTATGTTTCTGTGTTTTTTTTAAATGTATGTGTTTATTCCAGAATAAGGTATTATTATATATATTTTTTAAATCTTAACGTGTGTTTGTCATAAGTGATAAAAATTTCCATTAGATATATCTTGGTTCGAAAATGAATAATGTAAATATGTAAGGATTTAAGGAAATCTTTAGATATTCAGCTGACAATTTAATAATGATTCGCTGCATATTTTTATCAAAAACCTTTTACAGCAATATTTTTTTCTTATTCTAGAATAATTTATAAAATTATATTCACTATATCTTTGCACCTATGAAAAAGACTATCAGAAATTAAGTATATAAATTGTTAAAAGTATTTTTTAAACAAAATATTAAATGACTGTAGCATAGAACACAAAATTTTATTAAAATAATTTTATCCTTTACTTTTTTTTATTATAATTTATTATTTTAAATAATTTCCTTTCTTCATTTAAACTCATTTCTTGTATCACTGACAGCTGGCATTATTATTATTGATTCAAAACGCAAATAAATTAATAAATTTACTCATAATTAAGTTCTAAAATAATTTATTTTTTATAAAGAATAAAAATACTCATTGATTTCGAGTTTAATAGTAAATGAAACGAAAATCGATTAACATATTCCATATTTAAGAATGCGAAATAATCCAATGCAACTAAAATAGTAGGTATTAAGATTCCAGTTCTTTAAAAAAATTTATTTATTATTGTGAAGATTCAAATGGTCACATTGATGATTCGATGACCATAATTTATCACTTACTAATAAAGTGATTATCACAGTCATGTGTATATCGGTACAACAAATCCATGCTTAAAAAATAGTAATAAAGCAGTTGTGTTATTTTATTACAGAAAAGCTATTTTTCCTTTATACGGGTGCAATGAAAAAATTGTCAGAGTCCCAAATAATCTTATAAAAAGTAAAAAATCTTAAAAAAAATCTCCAAAATTCAAAATTGTCAATTATTATTGCGTTTCCTGTTTTGTCATTTTCATCGATTGGCGGCTTGTTCGCGTTTCTTTCACATTTGCGACATTTTTTTGTCCTTCGCTTAGCTCTCCCGTATATTATTATAATTGATATAATGCTTAATAAAAATGAGAATAAAAGTAACTATTGTTTTAGAAATGAGTCCTTTTATTAAATGCATTACAAATTTAATTAGTTTACTCTTAATTGCGTAATTATTAGAAAAGTTTGAACATAGATCATGATAAAAGTGCTTAAAATAGCATGCGTATTTAAATAATGAAACTAGTTAAACTTATCATTACTTAATCTCCCATCGGATGAAGTCTCATATCAGGACGAGAACTTCCATTGGTTGGTTGTCATCATTCGATTGGGTATAGAAATGGAAGGAGTCGACCACCTCTCTCCAATGACGGGTCGAGCTGCTCAAGGGGAGGGTTGTATCATGGCCAATGATGGGTTTTATAATTTAACTTTATTTCCCGCCATTGCTGTACCTATATACAGTCCATACATTGAAAACTAATTCGAATGCATTTAATTAGGAGGTCGGAGTAGAAATCCGTGGTTATAATCAAGTATAAAAATTTGATAAATTAAATAGTTTCTCTTAGAATTTAACATAAGAAATGTTTTAATCACTATAATTAATGAAAAATTTCTGTCTTTATCTCCAAGCACAAATTAAATCCCTCTTAAATTATATCAAATCTGGAGAAACAGTTTTTATTAATGTCTTTGTGTGTTGTTGTTCTCTTCAGTTGTTGTTATCAACTAAATTTTTGTAACATTCATTCATATATTCTAAAAGCAGCGCGAAGCACATTTGTTTTACATTGTAACGTTCGTGCTCAAATTTATGATATACTTCTCTTTGAAAATACGAAATACATTTGTTTGGTCATATGTTATGACGGCTGATTAGAATTGAAAAATTTGAATTTTTAAATATTTATCATCATATTATTTAGTAAACACCTACATTTTTAATTTGTATTATTCAGATTATATATTTGATATAATGTCAATTTTTAGTATATAAGTTATCAATACATAAGAATGGCTTACATTTTAAAATGATATAAATTTTTTTACACACAGATATTTTTAAAGTTTTATGAGGATTTACAGATGTGATATTTTTTTTTATTCATTATAAATATCATCATCTTGTATCATGATAAGACAACAGGCTACTGGATTTCTAACTGAAAACTTAAGTATCGTCTTATTGAGCCGAAACTCAATATCCATTACAATTGAAATCATTTTCTAAGAGCATTTATTTCGTGCTATTTTATATAAGAAGAATAAACATTTTAAGGCAATTAAGAATCTAAATAAAATTGCATTCAATTTAAATTAATAATTATCTTTTTCTTATTAAATATTATTATATATATATACTTTAATTCTGAATACACTAATAGCTTAATAGTTTTTTAAAATTTATAAATAAATATACCAGAATTTCTGAAAAATAAATGCATCTTTACAGCTTTTTTTCTTTTATTGCAATGATGTGAGAAATTAAAAATTTAAATCTTCTTTTTAAAACTATTGATCTTTTATCCAACATGAAATTATGACATGTTTAAAGTATAAAAAAAATATGAAGATTCTGTTAAGGTTTTAAAATTTTAAGTTATCATTTTTTATTCTATGATATTAAAGTAGAGCCTTAATCAAATATTAAACCAAGACTAAGAATTATTATAAATTCGAGTTTGTTTAATGGACTGTAACGTGTATGTTATTTTTTATTAATTAAATTTTTTTTTTCTAAAGTAGACTAAGTATAAATGAAGTAACATAAAATGATTGGAGCGATACATTTTTAATCTAATAACTTTCCATATAAAAAAAGAATAAGAACAAAAATTTCTAATGCCTTATTTAAAAGTCTTTTTCAGTTTTCTTTGAAACAATTCATAAAATATAAAAAGGAAATTTATTTCATTTGAGTAATTTAATAATCTAAGCTTGAAATCAATTATATATAATGTTGTTACAATAATTTAACGTTGGCTGAATGATTAGACTGATAGGAATAGGAAACATAATTGCATAAATTTAGATTTTTTTTTCAAAAACATTAAATAATTGTCTTGTTATTAAAATAAACAATACAAATAAAAGAACAAAACTCACAATAATTATTAGAAACTACAGCAAACTATGAATTTCTTGCTCTTACTGGTACTGAAATAATAAAAAATATTACGGAGTATTTAAGTATTTTATAATAAATAGTATTTATAAGAATTTAAAAGACTTTTTTAAAACATTCAATATTAAAAAAAGTACTCTTCAATCTGACTCAAAATGTTTTACAAAAATTTTAAACAACTAGTTATGCGTAATGAAGTTTCATTATTAACCTTGCATCACCCTTATCTCTAGAATACAAGCTTAAATTATGTTAAATTGTAGACGCTGAATAATACTATATTGTATGAAATTATTTAAATGAAATTATGTTGCAAACATAGCAATTTTCATTCATTTATAATTTCTAAAACGTATTTGATGGGGAAATTTAAAAATTTAATGAGATATTTTGTCTAATAATACATAGAAAGACAATTAAAATGCGGCTTTAATCATATTCTTTAAAAACCTATTCAGACAGACTGTATTACTATTCAAACATTCTATGTCTGTATACAGACTACCGTGACCAAATCACGTGCTTAAACCTTATTAAAAAATAACATGTTTAATTAATGTTTCCGTGCAGAATTCCTGAATACAAAAATGTAGCTCGACTAATTTTCTTAATATTACTCTGACTTAATTTTTTTTCAATTATGCTTAGAAATTACTATTTTCTTAGTTAATTAGTTAATAATCCTTTGAAGCAAGTTTGAAATCTGCCAAGAAATGACTCCCAACTTCTTTTTCATAAAGTAATTACTATTATTAAGAGAAACGAATTGGTTTTGGAAATATAGAATTATCTGCAAAAGAATTTTTTTTTTCACATCATCATATTTTTGTTCACATATAACCAAATTTTAGTTTCCTTTTAGTAATATGGTTTATAAATTATGTCGGAATATTCGAATGCTGAAGAAAAAATATGAAAAAAATTAAAATTACTTTCTTCATAAAAATGAAGAAATACCCTAGAAAAATATTTACATCTTAAATTTTGACACGTAATATCAATAAAATTAAATTATACAGGACTATTAACCCTTAACAGGGGAAGTGAAAATTTAGGACATAACTGTAAAGCTGCGGTCTACCAGGCCGCCTTTTCTTTACAATCGAATCAAATTTTCGGATGAAAGTATTAGAACGAAAACCAGTCAATACATTTTGCAGGTATTTTTCTTACTATATAAATATGTTTTAGAACTTTTTTAAAATATGCTTTCATTGACAAAAGTACATGAGTTTTAACAACCATTCTTTCTCAATTTACAAGCAACAATAAAAAATATTCTTGGAAAAACATATTTACTTAATTGATTAAAGTTTCAAGATCACAGGTAGAGCCATTGGCGAGAAGAGCCATTTCAAATGTGAAATGTTGGTACATTAGTAACCGGTGTAACCTCCAGAATTTTGAATGCAAGCATGCAAACGTGCATGCATTGTGTCGTACAGATGTCGGATATCAGTTTGTGGGATGGAGTTCCATGCCTGTTGCACGTGGGCGGTCAATGCAGGGACGCTTAATGCTGGTTGTGGATGACGCTGGAGTTGTCGTCCAATGATGTCCCATACGTGCTCGATTGAAGAAAGATCTGGTGATCTAGCAGGCCTAGGCAACATGTCGACACTCTGTAGAGCATGTTGGGTTACAACAGCGGTATGAGGGCGAGCGTTATCCTGTTGGAAAACCCCCCCTTGAATGCTGTTCATGAATGGCAGCACAACAGGTGGTATCACTAGAATGACGTACAAATTTGCAGTCAGGGTGCGTGGGATAACCACGAAAGTGCTCCTGCTGTCATACGAAATTGCTCCAAAAACCGTAACTCCAGGAGTAGGCCCTGTGTGTCTAGGCCGCAGACAGGTCACTAGCACGCGATCACCTGGCCTCCTTATCACCAACAAACGGCTATCACTGCGATCAAGGCAGAACCGACTTTCATCAGAAAACACAACAGATCTCCACTCCGTCCTCCAATGAGCTCTAGCTTGACACCACTCACGTCGCAAACGGCAGTGGTTTGGAGTCAGTGGAATGCACTGTACAGGGCGTCTGGCTCGGAGCTGTCCTTGAAGTAACCGATTTGTAACAGCTCGTTTGGTCACTGTGGTGCCAACTGCAGCTCGAATTTCAGCTGCAGACGCAGTACGATTAACCACAGCCATACGCCAAATACGACGGTCTTCCCTCTCAGTAGTACCACGTGGCCACCCGGAACCTGGTTTTCTTGAGGCTGTACCTTCCCTTTGACCACTGCCGCCAATACTCATGCACAGTGGAACATTCCTGCCAAGTTTTTCAGCAATATCGCGGAAAGAAAACCCACCTTCTCGTAGCCCTACAACACGACCTCGTTCAAACTCAGTGAGCTATTGATAATGGCTTCTTCGTCTTCTCAGAGGCATCCTTGACTAACATTAACCCACTATGTCAAATCTCAACTGTAAATAACTATCACGAATCTTACAGCGCTTATTTAAAGCAAACCTCATTTGCATGTTCATAGTGTCGCTACTAGAGCCACACTTACGCGCGTAGCTCGAAATTTGAATCGACGTCATCTTTCAGATGTATAAACACGCCTACCAAATTTCGTTTATCTAGCACAGCTCCTTCCTACTGTTGGGATTTTTTTTCCATCAGTGTATGTGTATATATATATATATATATATATATATATATATATATATATATATATAATTTTTCAAACGTATTATCACTAGAAAAATTTATGATGTTTGAACATGCATATCAAAATCAGTCGAATGCGATCTTTCATCGAAAACTCTTCTGTACAATTATCCTTAACACTTAAAATGGTTTTCTGCTTTATTTAAAAGCGTCTGTAGCACTGCTTCATAATAAAATCAGTCAATTAGATGATATTTCTGGGCCGAAGTTTTCGCGCCCTCTGCTAAGTCTTATTTATCACTTGGACACATACGAGGAGGCTCGGTTCTCAATGACATCGGTAAAAGAAATTATTGAATTGTTTTTAAAAGCATCAGCTGAAACAGGTTGGAAAAGTGCAGGTGTATTGAAGGTCAAAAAACAGGAAGCTGCCTGGTCAATCCATTCAATTGAGTTAAAAAGTAGAATTGGATGAATGATCGATAGCTGTCCCACAAACCGGACGTCCTTGGTCAAGGGTTTAAAAGTTTTCATAAAAAACCTAAAATATACATTAGATATATATAAACAAATTATTTATGTTTCGAACGCATTTTTTATAGCAGTCACATATTAAGGAAGAAAATTTCATAGATAATTCTAACGAATTGTAAATGCGTGCTCAATTTCGCTCGGCTTTTGTGAAAACTTGGAGACAAATTTTCAACTTTGGTAGCAAACCTTAATACTAAATAATATATAGCTTTGTTCGGACTCATCGATTGCATCAATTCTGCCACAGCATTAAAAGCCCTATCATGGGGTTGTTTTGGAGTTGTATCATGGAGTTGTCTAATACAGAGCACTTGTAGTGGAGTGAATGCTCCCTGGGTGTAGCAAGATCTGTATATATCCATATATATAAAACGCTTATGTGGTCGCACAATCTGGCTGAATTTGTTAATCGCAGTTTGGCAACACATCGGGCCTTACTTGGTAATATCAACAAGTGGTTTGATAAGATTTCAAATGAATACGATAAAAAAATAAGCAGACATTTTTTTTTTTTTTACTATAAGCAATCGTGATGTGCTGTATTTATTTTAAAAAGAAATCGTCGAAAAGGAGAGGCGAAAGAAAATTCGCATGAATCATACATATGAAGATCCAAAGGTTCAGTTTTCGAGTGTACTTTTTAAATTGCTTTGTTTTTATTTCGTTCATTTTTAATCCTATTTTGGAATAGACTGAAATTGCATACAGCTGCTTTCAAGCATTTTTTTTTTGTAAATATAATTTTTTTTAACTCTATTTTCGTGGTATGGTTACCAAATTTGAAATATTGCGAGCAATATAAAGTTTTTAAAAATTTGTTTCTGTGGTGGAAGTATATAATACCTAAATGAGAATTTATTCGGTTTTACAAAGAACTTTTAAAAACTTAACTTTAAAAGAATTTTTGAGTGTACTTTTTGCTTCGCATTTTTTAAATGTATTTCACTGTTTTATCACATTTTGGAATAAACTATTTGAATATATCTTTTATTAAAGTAAATTGGTTTAATAGGTTTCGTGCTAACGATGCGAGCTTGGATTCTGAAGTGATTCGAGAGGAACTGCAGTAGCAGCTTCTGGGGTTTTGCAAACATAAGCGAGCAGGGAGCAAAGGCAGCTAGTATACCATATTTTAGAAAGTGATAACATGCATTGTGAAGCAATATTCTCCAATAGTGATGTAAATGAATTGATTAAAAATGAAGCAAAATCTTCTGTTGTTCCTTGATAAATTCGAAAAATAAAACAGAGCATATTTTTTCATCTTAAAATCTTAAAAAAATAAATATAAAAAAACCCCTTTCAATAACTTAAATTTTTCTGCCTTCAATTAAAAAAATTTTTTCAACTAAATATTTTAAACATATTTCCCTAAAATGTATTTAATTTTGAAAATGGAAACTTAAATCGTTCTCATTGTTGTTTTTGATATTCCATCCTTAATATTTTTAGGAAGAAAAATGATTCAAAATATAAAGATTTGGGTTATTTTTTCCTGTTATCTACGCTCCAGTGTAAGACATGTTTTAATAATATTTTTGAATTCATTTTGTACTTGCAGCTTAAGTGTGGTTTCAATATCAAGTGTCTTTCAACAATTTTTAAATTTATCCCGTTTTTAAACACATCTACTCTTATTCGTGGTATAATTGGATAGATAAAGCTATAAAAGATTATAAAATCTATCAACAGAATTTCATGATACAAGGATTTCAAAATTGAATGATTTAATATCTTTCAAAACTGAATGATTTAATATCTTTCAAAATTTGAACTTTAAGAATATTTTATTGAGAAACGATTAAGAGTCAGTTACATAAGACTTTAATTTAAATCTTAGCAGCTGCTTATCTCGGTAAGGAAATTGACACCCATTATCAATAAAGCAACTGAATACTTTATTAGCATTTTTTTAAGTAATATATTTAAAAATATTTTTGTTAAGCACTATAAATAACTTTATGTTATGGTTAATTTATTACTTTACATTCTTAAAGGAATAAAACTAATTTTTATAAAAAAACTAAAAACTAAAAAGCTATAACAGCTTTAATACTAATTTTTTAAAAATGAGCATTTAAAACACTATAGAATTACATCTGTGTTCATTCGGAAACATAGAATGTAGGTATACTTTTAGATTCAAATATTTTTTTTCTTAACTGTCTTATGTTGGAATACTATCATCTCTTTAAATGCATTGCAATTTTAATATTTAAATTATTGAAAAAGAAATTTTATCAAAATTATTTGTATGGTGTTCTATTGCAATTGCACATTATTTTATAAATATTCTTACTTCAGTTAAGCATTATATTCCCATATAGGCAGAAAAATATTCGACGAACGATTTTTTAAATATAAATTTGAACTAAGATGTTGTTGAGCATTTGATATTTCTCATGTATGAAAATGGTTATTAATCTTGATGAAATGACAAAAAAAAAATAATTATATCCAGCTTTATTTGCAGTAAAATTTAAATCTTTTTGTGTTTTTAAATTAATATATTAAAAATATTTATGTATATCCATAGAAATTGCTTTTTACCAGTTTCGGAGAAAATGACACACTAAATCTAAAGAAACAGTGTAACACATTCATCAGAAAATAATTAGAATTGATAATAATGCACAGTGGAAAAAATAAGAGCTTCTTTTTACTATGCAATTTTTCTGCTTTACATAATTTACTCTAACGTAAGGTTTCTAGAGGGAATACAAAATGTTGAGCATTTAAAACATAATAAAATTAGGAAAAAGGAATTTTTTAAAGAAAATATATCAGCTAACATCAGAAATTCTCATGAGAGCAAGAAAGTGACATAAATTCCAAATGAAATGCAGTTTTACTGAAAATGATAGCTACTTCTCACGTTTTAAAAATATACAAAATCCAAAAGTGAAAACACAATAGAGGGCTAAAAAATATAAATATCTATCTGTTCTTTTACTGTCAAACACGAAATTCAGATCTTTCGTTTTCTCTTGAGAGATTATATTCAGTGAGATATATTCTTGTTTGTTATAGGTTAATTTATAAGTGTCAAAAGAATGTCATTTTTTACAGCTTTTTAAATAAATAATTCACACAGAATTGTAGTTAGAACGTTTTGGAAATATGCTAAAAGAACAACTGTTGATTTCAGTATTCGATAATGTATTTCTTTTTAATGAGAGGTTTCTAAAATAATAGGTTTGCAAAGCATTTGATAAATTTTTAATTTAAGGAATTCCTTTTGTTTAACAAAATGTTTTTAAACATATTCCTGTCAGTTCTTAGGAAATAAAATAGTGTGTTAAGATTAATATTTAGTCTGGTTTTTCTTTAAAAAAATAAAAAGAATATTGAAGATCAGCAAAGTTCTTCTTTTGACTTTCTAACTGTCATGTCTTGCTAAGACCTGTCAGGAAATATGGCTTGCGCATAAAAATCTTTTTTATTTGCCCGAAAAAGTCAACAGTACAGATGATGAAAATGCTACCAATAATTAAAACAATCATGATTTTTTTTCGATAGTCATCCAAATTATAGGCATTTCATATATTGATAGCTTATTCATTAATATAAACTTTACTATTCTGCTCTTCAAAAATATTTCTGTTAGTGTTTTATTCAAAGAGTTCTCATTACTCTGGAACTACTATTTAACTATCAAAATCACTTATTAAATTCAACGAAGGGAATAGGGAATTCCCTTGGCTCTAAGACGATTTCGCCATAAATTTTATTCTGTAGGACGCGTGGCTGTCGCAATACATATTATTGAACAAGTTAACACGGAGGATGCTGCAATATCAAGAAATAAACTGGTATACCAACGTATCAAAATTGAAACTTTAGAAGTTAATTGATTTTTCATTTCTAATCCATAATCTATCATTAAGGTGTACGTACACACTAGAAGTTTTTTTTTTTATTTTAATTTTGAGCTTAAAAATCCAATTTTTTCACAGTACTTCATTAATACATATTTTAACTCATTTCATTGAGAGAAAACCATATTTCCATATTAATTAATTGATTAATTGACATTAAAATTACTAATTTGCCTATTTTTGGAAACATATCTTAAGTTTTAAATTGTATAGACCCGCAATTTTAGTTGGAATTTGCGCCACGGTGGCCTTGCGATAAGGTCTCGTGGGCCGCAATGTGTTTTTTTTTCAGGTTTGCGGTCAGATTCCATCAAAGAACAGTCATGTAAGGGGGTCTGTTGCACGTTAAATCCGTCAAAAAAAGAAGTCATCCGGCTGGCATGGTGTGGTGTAGAGGAGGGTGCCATTTCAGATGTCACCATCATCATCTAACCGCAGTTTAAAATTACGAGGTCCATCCCAAAATATCCCTAGCGTTGCTTCAAAACAGGATGTTAATGTAACTAAACCAAACCAGCCAATCTAGTTCTAAATTATGCATGATAATTAGTCTTCATGTTGTCTCCCTCAATCAAGCTATAAAAATATGTAGTTTAATAAAAAAATCTTTTTATCAACGATGAATAGAAAAGGGGAAATTTTTTCTGCAATTTTAACTTTTAAATAGATACTAAAAATAGCTATTTCTACAAATAAAATTTTTAATTATATATTATAACTCTTATTTATGTAACTTAACTAGCTCAAAACATTCACTACTTCATACGGATTACTTTGATACATGAGTAAATGTATTTGGTTATTTTTGTTTTTTTGAGTAATGATTCTTTGAATGAAGCAACATAGTGGAAATATATCATTCTTCATAAAATGAGTTTAAAAAAACCGAAACTAGAGTTTTTAGAGAAAGTGCATCAAGAAAAATCCTTATAAATTTAAAAATATTCAGAATATTGCCATCATTTAGGTATCGTTTGAAGGCTAATGAATCAAACAAAAAAAATTTACACAATAAAAAAAATATTCAATATTTTGAACGATTTTCGAAGTTTCATAAAAGAAAAAGAAAGTTCTAAGAACATCCAAACTGATGAGAAGCTTTAGAAGCATGTTTAATGTCATCTTACATCAGTTCGAAGCGGGGTTCAGAAACATGATCCTCGAATGTGAAAAATGACTGAATCTCCACAACTATTACATCTAAAAGTAACTATGGTTATGCACACTTTTGATGCTTAATTTTTGAACCATCGGAAGTTGAGAGGAAACTGACTTTATATACTAAGTATCAGCAATTAAAAGCATGTCAAAGGTGAATCCATGGTACTGTTTGTTTAATATCATTAAATTCTTACACAATTCGTAAACTATTTTAAGAAAGACCTCATATTATTAACCTCACCTAAATTATGAGAATAAAGCCTATGTTCCTATTCTACGCCTAACATTTCTGCAATTATTTGAAAGTTGCATATTTTAACTTCGACTCCAATTATAATTTTTACTAGACTTGCATAGCTAGAAAAGGAAAATTACTACAATCACTGTGCAATTTCCTAAAATTTATATATTTTTTATTAAGGATTACAAAAATAATTATTAATATCGCATAAATTTTGTTATTTTATTCCTATTTAAAATCAGTGAGAAAATAATGTTTTATGCAGCATATCTAAGTGTAGAATAAGATGCATCCTTTTATGAGCTGTTGGGTAAGTGTAACATTCCACTTCCATCTAACACCAGAATTATGTAATCATAATACCTCATGATTCGATCGAATGGGACGTATTTTATCTAAATGAAAGGGCTTTAATTGATCTGTGTTTACTCATTTCTCTTATGAAATTAAGTTTATCCTCAAAATATTACTACTTATTATTATTTCTTATAGTTAAATTATTAAATTCCTACCATTAGTACCCTCTAAATATATTTACATATAATATTGTTCAAAATTTCAATTGTTATTAAAATACTTTTTGTCTATCCACTCTATTTGAAATATATTTCTTTAACATGTAGTGGATGACGCTTGATATTAATTCATTAATTAAATTAAATTTATTTTTAATACTTTAAATATAGTTTCTGTAATGAAAATTGAAGTCAACAGACTACAGGCTCAATTGGAAAGATGCAAAGAATCCATTATTTTTCTCTTGAAGACGAAGAATGCGAGTTCAATGCTTACGAAAAACAATAATTTTTTGATACTTAATAATATTTTGGATAATTATTTAAAAAAAAGTAATTAAAATTAATTTTTTTGTTGACTAAAGTCATAATTGAATTAAAAATTTTATAAATTGTTTTTATTGTTATTAGCTCATTTCATTAATTTTGTGTAAATTATTGATAATTACTTATATTATAGTTTTTTTCGGTAAAACTAGAATACAAATGTACATTAGTGAGTCACTGAAAATTTCACTGTTTCATTTTTATATCTTTGTTTCGTCTTGATTCGTAAGAATACAAGTAGAGAAAAAAAGTTTTTTTTAAATCTATTTTAATGACACTCTCATGGTGTCTTCAAGTTTAGAAACTATTGAATGTTTCAACATATAACGGACTTTATTCATTTACCAAAGTCAAATCCTTTAGCAGACAATTTTATTAAATTTACCACATAAATAATGAGAATTTAGTCATTAAAAATTCAGAACTTTTAAAACAGTCTCTATGCAGAAAAAATATCAAACCATAATTTTTATGGCACTAGTTACTCTCTGGATATCATTTTTAAAAATGCAAAGAATTAAAACAATAAGAAGAATATGCAATTTAACTAAATCATCCGAAAGTGATTCATCATCAAGATAAGGTACAAAAAAAATTTCAAATCCTTTTTTAGGCTGCAGAAACTGAACTTCTAAATAAAATAATATTGAAGTTTAAAAGAGCAGTATTCCCTTTGCACTTTAAATAGTAAAAAAATAATGTAGATAACCAGGTATTTCTTTACTCTGATATAATCAAATTCTTTTATAAATTAACAGCTTTAATTTTAGCAATTTTGGATGACACAATTGGTAATTTTAAAAAACTATCACAAATAAAAAAACATTTTCTTTCAGTAATTATCTTTCCGATATCACGTAACGAAAATTTTTCAAGCTTTTCGGAGCATTTTTTTATTACAAAAACTAGAAAACTCGATTATGCATATTGTGTAGTAAATTATTTTTTCTCAAGCATCTTATTTAATGCAATCTTATCTGAATTTTTAAATTAATTTCTCATAAAGATTGAAAAAAATTAATTAAAAAATAACATTGTATCAAAATTCGGAATATTCAGTAAAAATAATGATTTTTACGAAGTATCCTAAACCTTAAATAATGATTCACTGAATGTTTCATAATTAGTTTTTTTTTAAAATTAAAATTAATTCCTCCAAATTTTTAAAACTTTTTATAAAGATTTTTTTTTTTGTAGTAATAAAAACATTTCCTTGAACAACGTTTGTAAATTTTATAAAAAGAAACTTAAAACATATTTGAAAGAGCGATAGAAGATTTCATTATGATTTTAATCAAAAAAATTTTTTCTATTTTGAAATCTGCTAAAACATTTATACTTTTTAAAATTTAAATCATTTTTTTAACTGCAGTTATTTCTTATATACAAGCGAAAATAATAGAAATTATATCCTAAATCTAGAAAACTGCAATTAATATAAAAATGGTCACAAAAATTACCTACTCATCCTTGAGTTTAAACACATGTATGTTCTTTACACTTATATTAGGAACCTTTAAAGTCTCAAATAATTTATTTTAAATTATTTTGATGAATATTTAGATTTTTTCTAAATTTTGAATGATTTCATTTTAATTAGTGAATAAAAAAATTAGTTAATAAGCATAAATTAATTATTTAACAAAAATAAATTAGATACAACTTTTTTCACCTTAATTTTAATTCTAATTCTTAAATTGATAATAGTTTCAAGCAATATATGCCCTAATTGATTCAGCTAAAATGGAAAAAAAACCCTCTTCTGGGCAATTTTACTTAACACGCCCCTAATCTTGAATTATAAGAGAGCATTGTCTTAATGGTCATTCTATGAATGTGAAGGTTTAGGCCAGGGATGGGGAAACTACGGCCCGCGGGCCAACTCCGGCCCGCCGGAAGGTTCTATCCGGCCCGCGAATAGACTTTTAATTTTCCGGTCAGAGGCAAATTAAAAGAAATATTCATATATTATATATCCATCTCTTTTTCTACTTTGTTTGAATATTATATTTTTTCTTCCTTTTTTTCAAAGAGCTGGTAATCTGTTTACATTCTCTATTTTTGTTCTGCAAAACATAAATCGAAGGAAATAGCAAACGCAGGCAGTTTTCAATCGGTAAAGTGTTAAAAGCGGAAGTTATTTGTTAGTTATAGCTGTAGATTGGCGCCAACAAGCTTTATCTTTTTCTTGTGGAGCAGACGTATGGAAATTCAATATATTCAAGCAGAATTGGATAATTTTACCATGCCATTCAACGTAAATTGTGAAGCAGTGAGGTTAGATTTGCAGCTTGAATTAATTGAGTTGCAATCTAACAATCATCTCAAGCAATTGTTTCTAAATATGCCAAAGTTAGTTTTACAAATCATTATCGAAAGTAAGTTTCCCAAATTTAATATCTCATGCCCAGAAAATCAGTGCTATGTTTGCTTCATCTTATATATGTGAACAAGTGTTTTCAACTATGAACCTTAGAAAGAATTATTTCAGAAGTAGACTGACAGATGAGCATTTAGCCTCGTTCCTTAGAATCAGTACATCTCACTTCGAACCTCAACATAAGGAACTTTTAAAAATGAAATCGCAATTTCATTCATCTCATTAATATATTAAATTGTAATACTTGTATATTGTTTTTAAAATTTTAGAAAAATTCATCTTGGCCCGCCAAACTTTATTTTTTCGATTTTTGGCCCGCGATCGAAAAAGTTTCCCCATCCCTGGTTTAGGCAAACGTTTCAGCTGCATTCAAAGCAGATTCCTTCATTCATATTTTATTATTCACCAACTGCATTTGTCTACTCTAAATGCTCATGATGGAGCACTTACTTTGTGATCCATATGGCAGCAAAAACCTCTTGATTTCTTCCTTACACGTAAATATAAATTTCGAGAAAAATCTAAAAGATATTAAAAATAAAGGCAAAAGGATTAAGAATAATCAAATTAAAAATATTTTAAATTTTAATACCACTAATAAAAGTGTTTTAGAAGCAGGAAGTAACAGTTTTGCTCGATAATATAAGGCTTCTGAAATAAATGCTGGTTATTGAATATTTAATGAATAATAATGAAAGAATATTTTTTCACAACATTACAATCTGTTCAAACATTTAGAATAGCAAAATGTCGGCGGTATTCATATTGGACATCACGTGATTCATCGACAATTTCAAGTTTCCGTTATTTTTGCAGACGAAATCTCGTGTAGTCAAATTAAACAAGCCTATCATTGAATATTTTCTTTTAGTAGTTCTTTTAGTCAATGTATTTTACTATAATTTGTATATTTAGCTCACATATTTAAGTTTCAGAGTTATTCTCTTTTTTGATTCGTTCAAAATTATTTCCAAAAATTCTTAATTTTTTTTTTCAAAATTTTCAATACGATCTTTAAATTATTTCGAAGTAACTTCATCAAATTGCAATAATGTAATTAGAGATTTTTTTTACCACAGTAATTTGAAATATTCTATAAAAGTTATAATGCATTTTAGAAAGTACTTGAAAATTAATAATAAATATTTACTGAAGTGCAATAAATCTTATTACCATAATTTATTGCTTATTAAATTAATTGGAGTGGTTTATTGAAATCAACATTCATTAATTCAATTTCTTCTTCCGTAATTAAAATATATTCATCTTTACTAGAAATTTTAAAAGAATTACTAGAAATTTTAGTTCTATCGAGCTTTAGATTATCTTTCATAAAATTTTCAAATGATTGCATATGCAAATCTACATTTAATGATTTAATATATTATATTTCCAAATTAAATGCACTCTTTCATTCGTTCTCTTGGTATAATTAATTTGCTCTTTCGTGCCAAATTAATGATTGTGTATAATCTCGAAATTTAAAAAAATACTATACAGTATAAACGAACTGTCGAGTTTGAAATTTGATCAAGTTATAATATTTACAATCTAATTAAATTTTATAATTAGGAAAATTTCATAAAATTTAGTATAAAAATCAACTGGTAACTAAAAATTTTTTTAACCTTCCTTTATTTACATACCCCGATGTATTACCTAATATTTTATTAAAATATTGTTAAAAGATTTCAATTAAATTTTTATCAATAAAATTTGAGGACATTATGAGAACGGTAATTTTTTGTCAGAAAAAATAATAATTGTAAATAAGAATCTGTGATTTCTTACAAGGGTTATTTTAATATGTTGTGGGAGTTGGGAGAGGGGTGCCCCCTCACTGTCGTCCTCGTCATCTGACCGCATCAGTACAGAATTACGAAATCAAAAATAGATATAGTATTGATTTAAAACGGGACGTTAAAATAACGAAAAGTAAACGTAATAATGCGTTCTGTAAAGTTCGTAAAATACTCTTACGAACTTCACGGCTCGCATTTAATATATCCGACTACGTTCAAAAGAACAATTGTGAAAAATTGGATTTTTTAAAAGCTATTAATGTCTTTTATATGTATTCCCTATTATAAGCACTATGGATACAAAAAAACAACTTGTGATTTTATTGGAATGTTTAGTGATTGCATTTTTTCAGATATCATTAAAGATCTTTTTAAGGCATCCGACTACGTTCGAAGGAAAAATTTTGAAAAATTCAATTTTTTAAACATTATTTAAAACTATTGATTTTAGATGTAGGTCAATTATAATATAAAATAATACAGATACAATAAAATTATTTGGAAATATAATACATTTCGAGAAACAGGAGAATTTGTGGTAAATTTTAATGAAATTTAACCAAAAAGATTAACACTCTACACAAAATTATAATGCACCAACTCTATTTTTCTTTGTACACAAGTTATAGTTTATAATAATAAAAGAAATGAGCCAAAATCTAAGAAACAGTTTGAGATGTAAAGAAATTATGGATAAAAATATACGTAGATATGCATTTTTTGCATAAATTCCCAGCTTAACTTTTCTAAAACCACGTGCAAATGAAAAAGTATCTCACCAACAAAAAACAGTTTTGGTTCATTTCATTGCCCATACTATTTAAAACATACGCTGAAAGTTTTAAGTAAATACCCTCATTAGATTTTGAGATATAATGTTAACGGGGAAGAATTTGTATGAAAATTAAAATTTTAAGAATTTCGAAGTTAAAGACAAATTTTATCTGAAAAATATGTGACCCTGGGTGATAGGCCAGGCCTTCCTTTTCTCAGAAAAAAAGGAACTGTTTTGGACTAAATGAAATAAAATTTAAAAAAAATCGCCAATGGGGTCTAAAACCTGTACTTTTAACGTAGTCGGAGACCTTAAATCAAACCAGATTTGCAAGTTCTGAGTACCGCCACTAGCGCCGTACTTATTGGCGAAGAACGAAATTTAATAAGGTGTCATATCTCAGCCGTATAAACAGGCTTGAGGAATTTGATTTATATAATACAATTGTCTCTTGATTTGGGCCTTTTTTGGGGCACCAATGTATTTAGAATTTCGAAGCAACAATTCGAAGAATTCATAAAAATACATCATCAAAACTATTTCTTGTATCTGAAAGAGAACATTAATGTAAATTAAGACTCGTAATTTTATTAAGTTTAATTTTTAGTATTCTGAAGATAATTTATCTCACAAATGCAATTTTCCTTTTATGTCCATGAAATTTTAACACTTGTCCCTTCGTCATTCTTTCAGAATAATCTACTTTATCGATTCCGAGATGTTTCTGGGTTGAAACTTTTCATCAATAATTACAAACAAAGTGGTTTTCATTTGTAAAATAACTAACACCAAACAAAGCGATAACATATAAATTCATTTTGAGTTATAAATTTTTTTTATTGAATCCTTGATTCATTTTTAGAGAAATATAATAATTTTTTATATCTCACGGTAAACTCCTAAAATATATCGAAAATATTTAAAAAAAAATAAACGAAAGAGATTTTCCCTGGTATAATATTATTTCTAAGAAATCTATGTATCATGTAGCATGTTTCTATAAGATAAAAAAAGTAATTATTTATAAATAAAAGGCGTATCTACATTTTTA
Organism: Argiope trifasciata; assembly: GCA_026543055.1. Classification (NCBI taxonomy): domain Eukaryota; kingdom Metazoa; phylum Arthropoda; class Arachnida; order Araneae; family Araneidae; genus Argiope; species Argiope trifasciata. The sequence continues at coordinate 3,124,337 of JAPMOQ010001578.1, read as the reverse complement.
TAAACATGTAAATCTTTCAAATGAATTTTTGAACATTTTTTTTTTACAGTTTGCTTTCAGAAAACGTGTTGAACTCCAAAAAAGCAATACAGCGAATGTTGCATTAATTTTTATGAAATTCTATAATTTATCTTGCTGAGTAGCTTTTAAGTTTTAAATTCCCACTTAATTACAAAAAAATTGATCTGATCTAACATTGCTGTGTTTCCTTTTTCTTTCTTGTTTTTTTTTTTGTATTTGCTTCCTTAATATTTAAAGCAAGAATATACATGTGAAGAATGCAAATTTTAAGCATTGAAAAAAAACGTGAAGTGCAAAATAAAATTCAGTAATTGTGACCTTCGAAACGGAGTATATTAGACTGCTTAAAATGTGATATTAAAATATGCTAATGATGTATAATAACATTTTTAGACTAACAAAATTTTTAAAAAAAGTAAAATTGTTTTTTGTTGAAAATATTTTTTTTTTGAATGCTGTAACATCAATATTTGAAAAAAGCACTAGGAAAGGAAGTATTTAATAAATTAAATTGAAAAAAAAGAATGCTATAAAATTCTCGAGACGTGCTTGTCAGGGTTGTATATTCTTTGCAAAGTAGGAAGAGAAATTTCAGTAATATTTTATGTAGATTTCATTTTTATCTTTTCTAACATCCAGGAATATATATCTATAATACTAGAAATATAAAATAAACTATATCACAGAATCAATATATGAAGTGAGAGCATAATATTAATCAATAAATTTGTTAAATTCATGAACAATTGTTGGTTAAAAGAATTAAAAAAAATAGTTATATCCGTTAAAAGTCTTACTACAATCAATTTAATTTTTTAATGCTCTGAACGAAAATTTGTACATTTAACATATATTTTAAATGAATAAAGAAATTTAATCCCCGAAAAATTTGATGTCCTTTAAACCAAGTTTGAAAAGGTTTATACTATAATCACGTTAAACACCTAAGAAATAAAATATATTTACTATGAAATATTTATATGTTACATTTACTATGACATTCTTATATGTTTAATTTAACATAAAATTCGAATAAAAAATCGAATCATGAAAAGCCCAAAAGGTTGGATGAATATATAAATTAATGTACCAGACATAAATATTCCATATTATTTCTAATTTTTCCATTAAAAAGCAGAAAAAAAAAGAATTTTGCAGCATTCATGTATCTTAAAATAATAAAAGGTTTCCAATTTACTACTGTTATGTCTTTAAATGTTAGTAAAATTTGGATATAAAAAAGCGCGATAAACACCAAAAATTGCTTATTATCAAAAAAAAAAACACCTGGTTTTATTAAGATAAAAAAGAAATACTTTTGAAAGTAAAAGAATGCTTTGCCCTTCTCCCTAGAAATAATTCGCTTGGAAACAGACGGGAAATGTTTTGTTTAGAATTTCTACATTTTTTTTATGAATTATTTTCCTATTTTTTCTTTCTTTTTGGAAAACATTCGTCTTTGCTCTCAGGCTTAATTTTAGGGAGTAATTAGGACTTATACAAGACGGCGGCTCATTTTTACGTGAAAAGAGTAAACGACATTGGTTTTCTTTTTAAATATATAACAATCACAGATACAATGCTTTTGTTACTTTATGTATCAAAAAATATTAAGTGCATTCGAAATGTATTCCTTTGGTTTTCTTTGTTACTTATATATATATATATATATATATATATATATTAATTCAAATAAACAGAGAACTAAAGATATAATTTTACAGAAAAATTATTTGTAACTATGCTCGTCTGATAGCATAATGTGTTTCATTCAGATGTTCACCTTGGTATTTTAAGAAATTAATCCTCCAGAGATCTTTAAACTTTTATTTCATTATTACAGATATGATGTTGAGAAAATGTTTTGAACAAAAAATATTAGATTATTATTTCTCCATAAAGAAAATGATCTATTATTAAAACTTCATGTTAATAAGAATATTACATTTCACTTTTTTTATAGTTACAAATATGTGTATGATCTTATCTTTGTCAATACATAGCATAAATAACATCATATTTTTGTAAATACATGTATATGTTTGGTCATATTTTTGTAAATATATGGTATATGTATGACCATATCTTTGTAAATATTTGCATTTGATGATACCTTTGTATATAGCATATGATTATGCCTTTGTAAACATATAGCAAATGATTATACCTTTGTAAATACATATGATCATACCCTTGTAAATCCATAGTATATGATCATACGTTTGTAAAAACATAGTATATAATCATACCTTTGTAAATACATAATATATATCTCATGATATGTTTTTATATTTTTTTTTCTTTTGAGCACCAGCTATTTATTTTCATAGAGATAATTTAACTACTCCATACAAATAAATAGGTGGGGCTTCAAAATTTTGAAAATTTAATTATTAATAAGAAATTGTACTCAGCATTTCTCGGAACGAATTTATTTTGATGGTTGTTTCTTACTGATGAGGGACTTATTATTATTAATCTTAAAGCCTTAAATATACTGAAAATAACATTTTTGAACAAAATTTATTTTACTGATAAAGTAAGAAACATTTTCATTAAAGATATAGGTTATCACAAATTATATCAATGGTTTTAAGCGGTTTTTTTTTGTTTTAAAACCATATACAAAAAAATATAATATTGATTTAAAGTTCCCGTAAACCGCATTCTCAACATAAATACTCTTTTGATGGTAAAGATGCCGAAAACGCTTTACACAGATTGTCACGCTCTCTGAGCACCAAAAGGCAGAAATCTGACTTCTAGCACATATGAAGACATTTGCTTGCACAATTCCTTTTTACAAGGGGAGGGGTGCTCATTCACACATCTCACAGATAGAACTTACAATTAATTATAGTCCTGCACGAATCAGGACTCGAACCAGGGCTCCGAGATCAAGGGGAAGAAACGCTACCTCTAGGCTGGGACGCCAGCAAACACTTTTTTTAAAGTAATAATATGCACATCAGTTTTTGTGTAAACGATTTTGGTATAAAATGTTATAATGCAAAAACTAAAGAAACATTATTCAATATTCATTAAGAAAAATACATTTTATTTAAATATTTGGCTTTCAAATGCTCTGGTTTTTTATGCATTTTTTAGTTTCCAATTTACAAATTGAATCATGAGCATTGTGAAGCTGTTTAATATCGAAAACATTGCGAGAATTCAATGAAAATATATTCAATAATTAATCAAAAATTAGTCAATGCATTAATAGTAAAAGAAAATACTCCTGGAGAGTTTTAGCATTTATGAACAAAATTTGAATAAATTCTTTTCATCAGTTTAAATATCTATTGGGTACGAAATCATCTAAGTTATTTATTTATATTGAATATTTAAATATTTAATTATGATTCGGTATGGGCAAAAAATTAATTATTATCAATTTTTTTTTATATCTCAGAGTTATGATTAATCTAGATGAGGATTTTTTTTAATTTACTGGATAGTTGAGAAATAATTTTTTATTTTAGATAACTTACAGATAAATATAGATATAGAAAACTTATAATAGATATAGATAGCTTACATACGAATACTTTTTTATTTGGTTTTGGAAACTTGTAATAATCTGTATAAGCAATATTCTAGAATTTTACAGATTCAAAATTTATTATAATATATTTTCTTTTTCGCTTAACAAGAACACAAAAATTCTTTAGTCTGAACTTTCTGTATAATCTAATGGGTTTTTACCTTATTATATTTCTGATATAAATTTCCTATCTATTCGAAATCTATACCAAATCTTAATTAATTAATCAAAATTTCTGCGCATTTTTCTTACAGCCTGTTTTTCTCATTTGAATATAATTAGTAATAAAATGAAAAGCTAATTAAAGTAATAAATCATAGCCTTCATATAAGGAAATGATAATTGATTTTTATAACGCATTTCACCACCTTAATAAAAAACGTGATAAAACGGTACAAAATTTATTGGAATCAATTTATTTTCTAGATAATAAAGATAATTAGAAATAGTCCATATCCTTTAAAAATCCCTAAAAACACTGTTTTAAACTATTAAATTTCAATTATACTAAATAATTCCAACTAGTTAATTTTCTTATTTTAAATTCATTAATATAAATATTATGAAAAATTATATTCGATAAATATTATTTGAATATAATTCATGACGAAGTTATATTGTAATAGAATAATCTGATATATGAATATTAATTTCTAATAATGATGAAATTAGCCATTTTTATAAACAAAAAAAATAAATAACAAGTATTGTAGAAAATTTTAAACTTATGTCCATGAAGGAACTGTGAAGTCTATTACGAACTCCATCTTTAAGAACGTAAGTGATTTAAGGTAGCCTCTTCTTCTCACCAAAATTCATATTATAGTGAAAGCCTTTAAAGAAGTATTTTTCTATACCGTTATAATATCGTTACAAAGCTATAATGTTGCTTCACAGCATTGTTAGTCAATTAAAGGAAAGATCGCTTTTCGATCAGCTCTGATTGGATACTGATCGATTATCGAATCAATAACCCCAGGTCTTGGTGATTATTCGGTGACTTGTTGACGATTTGGGCAATTTTGCGACAAAAAAGTTTAAATGGAATATATGAGAATTTTGTTGATATAATCGATAAGATCCGAAATGTGCTTGATTTTTCCCAAACATTCTCTTTCCTCTTCAGGAGAATATAAAAGGCTGCAACAACTGGGCTGGGCCTGTAGCGGCAGTTTAAAATTTTCTGCATTGAAGTTTTTTTTGATAAAAATGGCTAATATCATCATTTTGAGAAATTAATATTCATCTCTCCGATTAATCTATTTAAATATAACTTCGTCATGAGTTATATTTAAACAATATTTATCAATTACAATTTTTCGCATTTTTATATTAAAGAATTTTTAAGGAAATTAACTAGCAATAATTAATTAGTATAATTGAAATTAATTTTAATAGTTTGAAACTGCGTTTTTAGGGATTTTTAAAGGATATGGACTATTTCCAATTATCTTTATTATCTATCAAATAAACTGATTGTAATATATATTCTAGTGCTTTACGATGGTTTTTATTAAGATGATGAAATGTGTTATAAAAAACTATTATCATGTCCTTATATGAAGGTTGTGATTTATTAGTTTAATAAGCTGTTCTTTTTATTACTAACTAGCCGCCTTTGGTGACTAGCTGGTTCGCCATGAGTAATGGGTTCTAATATTTTCAATTAAATCACATATTCATTAGTCTTGAAGTAATTCCGGGCACTGATTGGCCTGAAATCAATATTTTCTTTAAGATGATGGACTGAAAGTTCTAAAAGAACGCTTTTTCCTAATAATATTCTATAATTTCATAAATCAGTCAGTTTTAATGATTGATTTAGAAGGCTGATTGATGTAGCAATTTTTATTTAAAATATTAATAAAAATATTTTGAAAAATATGGCTCACAGAGCAAACTATGAAGAAATCTAAAACTCATTATTCATAAATACATTGTTTGACTCAAACTATATAAAATGTAATTATTTACTTCATTTAGATTAAATTAATAGTATTAAACTATATATATGCCTATTAATAATATTTTACGAATTGGGCATTGGAAAGGAATTTGAATGCATATCCTGTATAAATTCAATCCTGTATAAATAACGATAATTTATTCAATTAATGATTTAAATATTGCAAACGATCATAGAATCCTTTTGCCTATCCTTTGCCTTTATATTCATTTTATTTTATCCAGTCACGTGCTGAAAGTTGTTTTTCTTTAGATTTGATTTGCGATGATAGTTTGTTTTTTAATTTGAACTTCCGTCAAAATGATGGCAACATGGTGATAAAACCTAATTTTTTTCCCTTTGAAGTGCTGTTGCAGATTTTATAGAAACCTTAGCTATGCATTTATTTTTTTAGAAACAATCACATTTTATAATGAAAAAAAAATATTGAATTAATTAAACAGATATTGCAAACGATAATAGAAATATGCCATAAATTCGGGATTCCAATGCATATCCTGTCTAAATTCGATCAGGTTTACCGTAAATAAGGAAGATTTAATGAAATAATTATTTAGATATTGCAAACGATCATAGAATCCTTTGCTTTGCATTTATTTTTTTAGAAAATATCACATTTTATATTTATTTTATTTTATCCAGTCACGTGCTAAAAACATGGTTAAAATATTTCTTTAAAAATTCGTTAAAAATAGAAGTTTACATCATAAATTAAAAAAAAAAACTGATACCGTTAGAAAGCTAATTTTTAATCTTTAAATTGATATAAAAATCATGTTTGTGCAATAATATTTTCAGAAGTTATGGCGGAAATACGTCGAAATTTCGCTTAAATTTTAGTTAATTCAAATTCTAATCAAAAATTCGAAAAAAGGGCTCCAAGGTGCACATTCCGACTTCCAAGATATACATGTACCAAATTTGGTAGCTGTAGATCCAACGGTCAGGCCTGTAGAGCGCCAAAGCACACAAACACACATTGAGCTTTATTATAAGTATAGATTATATTTAAATTTGAAAAACAGATTAGGAGAAAAAATCCGCAGAAATTTTGATTGATTAATTAAGATTTGGTATAGATTTTGAATAGATAGAAAATTTATATCAGAAATATATCAAAATAAAAACCAATTACGTTATACAGAAATTTCAGACTAAACAGTTTTTAATTCTTGTTACGCGGAAACCAAATATGTTAATGTAAATTTTAAATCTTTTAAATTCTAAAATATTGCTTATGCAGATTATTACAGGATTCTGAAACCAAATTAAAAAATGAATTTATACGTATGTTATCTTTTTCACTTCCTGTGCGCGTTATAGTTTTGTGTAATTAATATTTAATTGTACAAAGTGTTTGTGTCATGCTTTTAGCTAAAATATATAATTTTTAGAGTTGGCATCCATTTTGTTTATTTGCTTAGTCAATGAGTCATCAGTATTTTAAACCGATCACAGTAGTGAGAAATCAATAGCCAATAGTCGTATCAGTGCAGAGAATCCCAAGTGTTGCGTGGAGCTGAAATGTTTGTTGACATGGGCTATGTACCAAATTCTGGTGTTTATTACAGAACACATGTATGGAGTAGCCAGTCGTGAGTTGGCAGTTGAATATAGTTATAGCGAGGAGATAGTGGAGAACGGCAGATGTTTGGAGAGACTGTAGAGTGTAGAGCTCATTCCCTTTCTCAATACTGTTGGACCTATTTGTGTGATATAGTTGTTATAATTATAGATTACTACTTGTGAGTACTGCGTGTGTTCGTCTGTGTATTGCTGTGCACTTGTATTCGTATGTGTAATATTTGGTACATGATAATGCCTGAAATTGCTGGTATTTTCTCGTGTAAATTTTCTAGTTTTTCAAAGGAAAATTTCTTCAAAGACTAACAAATCGAAAGGAGCTCAATTTCGTAACGATATTAAGAAAATTAAACTGCATAATATCTATTTAAAGCCTCACAGTTGTATTCGAGATTATTATGATTATACTTTATAAAAATGTGTACTATATGATACAACACATATTTGCATGCCTTTTAAATAGCTATATATCAATCTTTCTGATTTAAAAGACAAATTATTCCTGCAAATTTCGGCAATTAGTGTTAAAAATAGGAAGCGAAATTATAAATTTCTGTATTAATTAAATTCCATTCCTTCGATTCTTTTCATTGTTATTCACGAGTTTTACGAAAATATCACAAATATATGTCGTAATAATCCAGAGTTTAAAAAATATAATTGGCATTCTAAAATAAATTTAAAATACAATCTACCCCTTATTTCTATTTGATTTTAGAAATAAAAAAAAACTGTTTTGGGTTCCTGAACATATTTTCCAGCTTTGATTTAATGACTTTTAATTCTGCATATTTAAGCTCTAGTCGTAAACTAATATGAAAAAAAAAATCCGGCAACTAAAACCTTCAAACTTTTAAAAATTTCTTTGAAATATCATTTTCTTATTCTACACTGAAAAATCATGAAGAGTTGAAAACAATCAATATTAATGATTGTTTCTATAAAAAAAATCAGAAAATAGTTTCCAACATAAAAAAGACAGTTTAATAATAGAATATTTGAATCAATATACAGTAATGATTTATCGCATAAGATAATCATAAAAATCCCTAAGCTCTTCTTCAATGAAAGCTATTTTTAATGTGATATTTATTCAGAATAGATCAGCATATTTCCTTTCTGAAACTTTGCTGTTTTTTTTAAAATTCTAAATTATCGTCTGATGGACAGAATATGCGCATATGTGGTGAACAGATTCCATTCTTTTTTAGCTTTTTTTAATCTTCAACGATTACGATTATTTCGCACTATGAATGATTTCAAAATAAAGCATCAAATTAATGAAGGTAAATTGGAATGTGATGTAGATTGCGATTAAAAAAAGAATATTGGCAATTGATCTTGAAGTAAACATGCAAACACATCCAACTTATATCATTTTTAAAAAAAATGAATCTTTATTACTTTATTAATTAAAGATGCAAATGAAACCTCATATATTTTTGAGACAAAAATGTAAGTTACTTCTTTATAAAAGTATGAATGTTTTCTTAGAATAGAAATTAAAATTATATTTTAGGTCACTTTGTGCATTAATAATTCACAAAGATTTGAATGAAGATTCAATTAACTTTTTCTCCAAACAATGAACTAATTAACTTCTCTAAGATCATTTAATTAGAAAATTATTCAATAAACTTTCTGCTTTGTTTCAAATATTATAATAAAGCATCATTTATTTATTTGGAAATGCTTAAAATATTGGAAAGCTCTATTTTTAATTACCATTGAACAAAAATAAGCTCAAATGTATAAATATTAGTTTTAATGCATCAATGCTGAATATTAATTTAAAATGGCATTACAAATAATGAATATTTCTTTCTCAGTTTAATTCAGCTTTTGAAAATTATTAGAATTTTTACATTTCATTGTAATTTATAAGTCATTTTTTGATTAAAGAATTTTCAGAAAGGGAAACATTTAGTCTCTTTATGTAATGACATTCTATTAATGTCGAAAAATCTGGGAGTTATATACAACATAGAAATTGTAACTTGTATGTAAATTATCTGTTTCAATAAAAATGTTTACTTATTTGTTTGAAAAATTAGAATTATTTTCAATAACCTATTTTCTGCTTGAATTTATTACTTTCCAATAAAAACTTTACATGCAAACAAGTCTAAACGAACATGTTGTTTTAATTTTGTAAAATATTCCTTCGTCATTTATCTTTATTTTCTACATAGACTTCTAAAGCAACTTTTGAAGCCTTTTATTTTGATAAACAAATTTAACCCTTTCGGAAAGTTTATAAGAACTTCATTTTTAGGTTGATAGATGTTTTAAAATCCGAGATAGCCTGTTTTGTAGGGTGTTAGGGATCCAATTAGATTGGCATCTATTAGATTGTGAGTTCGAATCTCGCCGGCCGAAGACTCCTCGCGTGTTTGGTGACTGTTGCACATATAAATCTGTGACACAGATTTATAAGTGCGACATAATAATAGTGAGTTAATAATGTGGCCACAGAGTTCTCCAAGTCGAGAGTAATACCACTGGGAATAATTGATCAGAAGTGATCGTTGGTGCTGCTGAAAATATAGGAGACGCTCAATGGGCTTAAATTGTCGATAGATAATTGTCAGCAGTCTTCTAAGGTGTATAAGTCACAACACAGATGTTTTGATGATTTAATAAAAATAGTTATAACATTTAATAGAAAAATTATGTTCAAGATTTATACTAAATGTGAATATTAATAGAAAATCGCATAAAACAGGATTTTTTGTGCTTGAAATATTGATATTCTGATGAATAAAAAAAAAAAAACATTTATTCCCTTGAAGAAATTTTCAACAAGAATATTGGCAATATCTGATCAATAAAATATATTTGATATTTTAATTTTTATTTCGAATTACAAGGAAGAATTTAGTAAGTAGTAAATATTTATAATTCTCCAGGATGACATTCATTATACTTTTATGTGTTTTTAATCATTGCATTTTATATTTATTTGTTACTTACATCGATATTATATAAATACAATAAAATGTATTACATATATATATTAAAGCAATTAACTCTGCAAGAGTTTCAATCTGAAAAACATTCTAAAATCTTGCATAGAAAAAAAAACCAAAATTTATATCTCATGTAAAATGCATGTTGTATACATATATCGGTTTCATATGAAATTTCTCAATATTTAATGTAATTGATTGAATATTCACCCTTCTTGCCTTACTGGCCTTTCATTAATTATTTTCTTAGAGGATTAAATACAAATGATAAAGCGAGTTCATTGCTAAATTTAGGTGTTACGGTACTTTTCCGTTATACCGGTGCAAGGGTTTCTAGTTAAATACTTTGAAAGCAAAATAAATAAATTAAGAACAGTAGTATAACAGTAGTAAAAACAATAGTATTTCTGAAAAGTGCTAAATAAATTGATACTCTGAAATTTATATAATATGAATGTGTATGAAAAATTTATTAGAAAATAAAAGTTTAATTTAAAGCAATGAAAAATTATAGGCCACCTTCAGCTTCATCAATGACAAAAAAAAAGAAAGCGAATAATTAGTTACAAAGAAAATTAATATTCCACTATGATGTATAGATGGGAAAATTGCAAAAAAATTCGCTTTCTATTTTGCTTTTTAATATTGCTACTTTGTCACATATATATACATGTTAACATTTATTCTAATTATTCAATAAAAATTATATTAGTTGTTTGTAGTCTCTCTTTCCTTTTTTTTTTTTTGTAAAAACTACATGCAGGCTACAAGGACCAAATTTTTTAAAAAGCCCTTAATATCTTGACAGAACACTGGTCTTTCACAGTATGTTATTAATATATATTTAAAAACATTTCAATGAGACAAAACCACAATTGCAATAATTATTAATTAATTAATTAATGATATAACTAGTATAATTTTGCAAAATGATACTTTAAATTTTAATTTGTTCAGTCGCACAATTCAAGTTAGAAGTTATGCCTAATATTAGTCTTCATGTTGTCGGCCTGCATCGAGTTATGGAAATATATAGTTTTCTAACCAATTATTTCATCAACGACGAATAGATAAGTCGAGATTTTTTCAGAAATATTAACTTTTAAATACTATTAAAAATTTACTTCTATAAATATAGCTTTCATTGAGGGACAAAACATCCACTGTTTCGTACAGATTATCTGGATACATAAATAATTGTATTTTTTAAAAAAATTGTTGAGTTATGAATGTTTGAATGAAGCAACATAATTTTAAAATATCATTCCTCATAAAATCGCTTAAAATATCAAAACTATAGTTTTTAATGAAAGTATCTCAAGAAAAATCCTTGTAACTCTAGAAATATTCCAAATATCGTCAACATCTTAGTATCGTTTGAAAGTTAAATCATGAGAGAACATTTTAAAGCAATAAAAAACACTCGATATTTTGAACTATTTTCGAATTTTCAACTGTGTAAGTACATCTTAAGGCAATAATTTTTAAAACATCTACAATTTTTTTTATTGCTTTCTCCCACTTTTGATGAAAGGCAAAAAATTTCAAGATTCATTTACAACTCCAAAATCTGAATGCATTCTGAATGCTGCTTGATGTACATTTCACTTCGATATTTCTCAAACTCAATTATAATTGATGGCTTCACGTTTCTTTTAATCGTAACTTATGTCTTCATCAATATAACATTAACATGCACTTATCCCTTCGTTATTAAGCCACCAAGTTTGTGCTCTTGAATATTGCAGATCACACGCCCATTTTATAATTCAGAAGGAGGCAAGAGTCTCCTGGATAATTCTCTGCACGCGAATATAAATTACACAATAGACGAATTAAGTTATTATTGCGGAACGTAGTCAGACATTATGCATATTGCTATCTCAGTTATCATGCATATTTCAGCTAAAATTACGTTTTAAATACCTTTTTATCTAATTTTCCAAAAACTGTATTCACGCTATAAAAACGAGCTTACTTTATAAATTTCGGCTTACCTCTTGATATATAAAAATATGAGGACATCTATTTAAAGGACAAATGACATTGTGTTTGAAAAACTAATCTTTTTGACGTGTTTAAACAAATTATTTAGACGTTGTTATGAAATATCGCCAATTTTTGTCAGAGCGTTTTTCATTGGTAATTATTTCATTGCTGGGAGACATGGTAGCCGAATGGAAAGTAAGGATGTCATTTTATATTAACATTAATTTTAAACAATTGATTATAAAAGTATTGAGGGAATTTCTTTTAATGTATTTGAACAAGTAGAAAAAGCCTATTTTTTATAAAAGAATTGCATTTTTCAAAACTTTATTGGATAGACATGTCTTTGAACAATCCAAAACAGGTCTACTTTTGTCTCTACGTTAGTTAGATGTCAAGTTATTAATATTTTCGTAATGATCAGTAAACCGAAAATGGACAGTTCATTAACCGAAAATACCGATTTAAAGGGTTGACAACATCTTAAAAATTTGTATAACACAATAAACAGAAATTTAGTTTTCAATGGGGAAAATATTTTGAACAGAAAAGCACAAAAAAACAATGAGAGTTTCAACGATGTTTTGTGGAAATTTGTAGCTAAAAATATCTTTGTTGAGTTCAGAATCGTCAGATTAATGGCATTTATGTCTGTAATACAATTTAATGTTTTGTAGTATTACTGAATTTCCTTAAGGTTATTTGAGTGAATAATGGTGAATATAATTTAGATCATTTGCTGAACTCTACAAATACAGAATAAATGAATCTAAACGGCATTCACTGAAAAAGGCAGAAATTGACAGAAAGAAGAACAAAATAATTAAAACAGGAAAATCATTAAAAGATGAGGAGACGGAAGTTGCCTATAAATATGGTGAATTTTAAGTATGTACTCCAGTCCATTAATTATTTTCAAAACAAGTTATTGTAGACTTTAAATACATTTTTCTCAAAATGGATTTTCACTCATTTTAAATCAAATAACTTAATATATAATCATCATGCTACTTTGAAAATTTGGAGGCAATTTCCTATGAAACGAATTCGTTCTATTTTCTAGGAAATGAACTAAAAGAATTAAGATTGAGTGTGTATTTTTTTTAATTTAAAGTCTTTTGTTTGAATAATAACGATATAAATTTATTGAAAATTTCATGATAAATCTTCGACTGGTTGTAATTTTTTTTATTATAATATTACGATTTTATTTTATCCATTAGAGAAAGATTTGTAGTTATTTCGATATACGTTTTGTTAGAATGAGAATAATAGTTTTTAGTATGGCCAATTTAAGAATTTGCTTATATTTATGTTATTAAATGCCAGTTTTCAAAACACTTTAATGTTTAGTTCAAATATCGACATCCTTTTACTAATTTTGATTAGTCTTAAGCCCAAAAATATGGTTAAAGTATATCTACACCAGGGTTTTTTCAAAAAAGTGAGAAAAACATTTCGGGTACCTTAATTATATCAGAGGGTGAAAAGATAGAAAGAGTTGAAGGAAATGATGATAATATGCATTTGTCGATTGTCCTACCTCCAATTCCAAACTCAAAGACTCACAAAAAAAACACGATTTGTTCCTATGAGCAATGTCTACATATTAATTCAATATTTCACTCTCTGACAAGAATGTTGAAACTTCAAAATCAACTTTTCATTTTAAATTGGCAGATTCTCGTTCGCATTTTTTCTTCATCTGATGTCAGAGAACTCATATTTGCTATTTAAAAAAACAAAGGAAAATCAATACATGTACTGCTTATGTATTCAGAAGATTGCTGGCCTAGACAAAAATTTCTATTTCTTAAAAAAATTAACAAATCGAGAATTTAAGCATTGATTTAACAAATATTGGTTGTTGTCATATCAGATAATCAAGTGGTTTTGGTTTGGTATTTGTCAGGCTCCAAAATTCACTGTCAGAAATTGGCAATTTATCTCTTTTATGATTATCAGAAAATGATAACAAAAATTGAAAAAAAGTTACAACTTGGCATCAATGCCCGCTATGTACCCGCTTTTAATGTCTGACCTTTAAAGGATAGGTTCATAAGAAGTTATCTCTGGAAGAACCACAGAGAAAAAAACAGGGTTGAAAGATTAAGAAAATGGGAAATTAAAAATTTCTGTCCTCGAGAAAAATTTTAGAATTTGATTTATTTTGAGATGGTCAAAAAGCATCACCTTTCTAAATGTCGGAGATTGTGAGAACATGATGTTTTCTAACGGATTGAAACTACGCGTTTAAAAACATAAAACTCACACTTGATGACTTTTGCAAGAGGAATTTTTTCCCCTAATATGTGCTATAGAAGATTCTTATTTTTAAAACTCTTTTACTTTTAATTTGGTGTTAATTAAATCCTTACTTCATCTTAAAGTGAATATAAAAACTTAATATTACATAATTTTTCATTAAATATTTCAAACAAGAATTGCAAAATCTCAGATGTTATAAATCAAGTGAATTGCTACCTACCAATCACAAAGAGAATAAAACGCAAACTTATAACATATTTACATAATTTATCTGTATAATAGATCTATATTTATTTTATACAGGGTGTTGCAATATTAAGGTCCATACAATAAATCGCAACTGAACTCGTGAAACAAACACCATACAGCTTTTACCATACAAGGATGTTACCATGTCGGGAAGCCTCAAAAGGGTGCAACGTCTGAACTGGATAAATCATCAGTCTTCCGAAGAGTCTATTATTCTGATGCTATTCTCCGCCATAGATGTCGTATTATTAGAATTCAGAAAAGACACTTCGCGACAAAATACAAGATATAAGTAGACCAACACAACAACAAATCGAACAGAAAAAATCCTGGAGGCAGTGGACTACCAGTCTGAACGAAGAGCGCGCTCAGTAGTTCGTTAGCAAATGGTCCCTCATACGACGGTATGGTGCCGTCGTATGAGGTATATGACGGTATACCTGCATGAGGAAAGGTTACATACTTACCGTATCCAGCGTGTTCAGGCTATACAGACAACTGAATTTCCACAATGTGCAACATTTACCCATTAGTTCTTGCAACAGATCATACTGCAGCCTCAATTTGCACCATCTGAACTGCTCACAGATAAAACTACATTCACATGAGATGACGTATTTAATATGCTGGCATGCATAGCGTATAAGACGCTTATCAAATCACCGGAGAACCTCGTCACCAATATTAGCGCTATAACTGTGGATATTCGAGATATACCAATAATATTCCAACAGGTGTGGATTCAATGCATCGCTGATGTGAAGGTTGTATTGTAGTTACCAGTCGCTTTGAGCATTTATTGTGAATAAAGGTTCTTTGTATTCATATAGCTGTCACTGGCCTTTATTGAATTCTTCATTTTTTTATTCCGCTCCATTTTTCCATTAGTGATTTTCATTTTTCTTCAAGCACCCACCCTCTCGCAGCCAGATGTTTACTTTCCTACCCCACAATGTATGGCGAATGTTGTTCATTTTGGCGAGCTTTATTACGCTTATAGTATGGACTATCCATTTTGATACAGCCTAAATAATCAAAAGCAAACGAAATGAGATAATTAGCAACTGCTAATGAATAAAGAATCTTTAAAAAAACTGCAAAATTGCTCAAATAAAATGCACGAAGTTACAAAGTAATTGTTGTAATAAGTGAATCCTTCAAAGGATTTAAAAAATGGGGGGAGGGTTGAGATTTACAAACAAATTGTAAACCAAATGAATTCAATCGTAATATATAATGTACTACTTTAAGGTGCACGTACACACTTGAAACTTTTGAATTCGCTCAAAATATCGAGTATTTTTTATTGCTTGAAATTGATCTCTGGTCCTTTACCTTTCAAACAATATCAAGATGTTGTCAATAATCGGAATTTTTCTCGATTTATAAGGGTTTTTCATAAGGTACTTTCACTAAAAACTCTAGTTTTTTAAAAATTCATTTTATGAAGAATGATATTTTTCCACTATGTTGCTTCATTCAAACCATCATAATTCAACAAGAAACTAACCAAATATAATTTTTATATACCAAAATAATTTGCATGAAACAGTGGATTATTTATTCATCAATCAAAATTATATTCATAGAAATAAATTTTAATAGCTATTTAAAAGTTAAAATTACAGAAAAAAATCTCACTTTTTTATTTATTGTTAATGAAAAATTTGTTTTAAAAAACTACATATTTTTATAACTTGATTAAGGCTGGCAACATTAAAATTAATAATAGGCATATTTTTTTATAATTGTCAGTACAAATTAGAATTTAAAATATCATGTTTCAAAAACAAGCTAATTAGTTCATTAAATATTAATTAATTAGTTAAAAATTAGTGTTATAATGGGTTTTTTTCTCACTGAAACGGAATTAGTATGATATATTTTTTCTCAATAAGAGTTTAAACACATATTAATGATAAAAACACATATTACTTGAAAAAAAAACTGTATTTTTAAAGTAAAAATTTAAAAAAAAGTCTTCTAGCGTACACGTGCACCTAAAAATCTTATATTTCATTAAGTGAGGAATATCATTGTATAAAAGTGTCGAAACAATACAACTATTATTTCAAAACCATATGAAACCATTTTAAGTACATTTAAATCAAATAAAATTCATTTAATGACTTATTAATTTTTTAATATTCCATTAATTCCTTCCAGATTATTTGAAAGTAACGCTTTACAACAGCACTGATATCTCTCTCTATCCCTATTTTATTCAAGAATTTAGAAAATAATTTTATACAGTTAATATAGCAATTTTCCACCCTTTAAAATCACTTCGCCATCTAAAAAGGGGTATAACCACCTTTTTTACGGCATGCTATGAACCTAATTACGCTTGGAAAGACCTGTAAAAAGCTTCCTTTAATTATGTTTCTTTGGACATATGTATTTGTCAGTCAAACTATGTTCCTACCGAGAACGTTGTATGTGTACACAGAATAGCGTGACTGGAACCCGTGCTTGAAGCTTATTAAAAACAGAGCATGTTTAATTAACCTTTACGTGTAGCTTCCTTGAATGTAAAAATATGATTCTGCTCGTCTGCCTGCTAATACTTGTCCTACAACAGGAGAAAAAAGTATTTAAGTTGGGAACATTTTTTTTCTTTGATTTTTCTATGTTAATCATTTTCCCCCATTTCTTCGACTTTAAAGTAGGAGGGAAAGGAGGTCCGTTGTGTTTTTGGCCAGTAATTAGGGTTTATACTTCAAAACTGACATTCGTTTGTAAGTCGAAAGATGAAAAAGCAACGTTGATTTTTTAAAATATGGAACACGGATTAATACATCGCTTTAATGAATAAAAAATGACGATGTACTTTAGAAGAGCATGACTTTAGAAATATTCTTGTGTTTAAAAATCACTTGGTGCATGAAAATTAGATTCTCAGTTGCTCATTAATTGGTTATATTTTTGGAGTAAGAAAAAATATTTTGTTTAAATAAAGGGATGTATGAAGATTATATTTTTATTAAGTAGACTTTTTCCCATAGGAATATATCACACAAAACAACTTTTATAACTATTCAGGAATTCATCCAATATTTTAAGGGGTATTTAACTAATAAAAATCTACTAATTATATTTTTGAACAAATAATGATAAATATTTTAGACAGAAATAAACAGATTTTATTTTAGTGTTTATAATAATATTGAAATAAATATTTATTTGTTTTAATTTGTAGCTGAACATAAGTATTTTTAACGAATATTATTTTAATGTCGAAACTAATACATATAATCTTATAACAACAAATTCATTATTCATTTTTAGAATAGTAAAAAAATAGTAAGGAATTTATGGAAGTTTAGACACAAAGAATAAGAATTGGTAGAAATGTTGAAGCATTCTTTAAAAATTGAAATTTTATAAAAATGTTAAAAAAATTCTGACTTATTTGGAATATATCAAACTCATAATTTTTTTTTCCTATTCTCTAGATTTTTTCATAAAAATAATCTAACGCTATCCCATTAAGGAATGCATGCTTTGTACAGAAACTCTTTAATAATTTCAGTCAAATTGATAGAAAATAACAAATGGAATAATAATGCAAAGAAGAAATTCTTTAAGTGAAATGAAAATTTTCCGTAGAAAAGTAAAGGAAAAAAAATTATGTTCATATTTCAATATTTATAATTAGTCATCAATTTAAAAAAATGAATAAAACAGAATATCATGAAAGGATTCCATATGTTGCTGAATCTTTTTCGGTAGTTTTTATTGCATATGAAAATTCATGACCTCTAAAGTCATCAATATTTGCGTACTCCGTTTCATCATTTGAACAGCAGTAATAGCACAAAATAAACAAAGACAGCATCACCAATCTCAACTATTAATTAGATTTTGTCAATTAATTTCACCATTTCCCACAGAAAAATAACAATATAAATTAACTTCTCTATTATCAGTGTTTAATTAAATTGTCTTAAAAGATTATTAGTTTTCTATAATATACCTCATATTCCTCTATTTGTTATACAAAAATTACTGTACATAGGAATTATGCAAAAATACTTTAAAAGAAAGTTCATACCTTTTCCTTCCTTTGGAACACATTCTTGTTTTTAAATTTCTCGTAAACCAAATAGATTTTTTCAAGAAAAGGTTTAGAAAATATTTTTATGAAAATAAAAATGTCAATAAAAGTAGAGTTCAGTCATCATTAATCATATTAAATGTAGCGATAGAAATCAATAAATGCTTTTTATTAAGTAAAAACAATACATTTAGTGTTACATTTTTGTAGATTGTCTGCAGAGTATATATATACACTGAAGTGACAAAAGTCATGGGATGACTGTTAATATCGTATCGGTCCTCCTTTTGCCCGGCGAAGTGCAACAACTCGACGTGTCATGGAGTCCACATGTCGTTGGAAGTCTTCTGCAGGAATATTGAGCCATGCTGTCTGTATAGACGTCCATAATTGTGAAAGTGTGGATGGTGCAGGAGCCTGGGCACGAACGGACCTTTCGATGATGTCCCATAAATGCTCGATGGGATTCACATCGGGCGATCTAGGTGGCCAGATCATGAGCTGGAATTGTTCGGACTGTTCTTCAAACCAATCGCGAAAAGTTCTGGCTCGGTGACATGGGGCATTGTCATCCATAAAAATCCCATCGTTGTGTGGGTACGTGAAGTCCATGAATGGCTGCAAGTGATCTGCAAGCAGCTGAACATAACCATTTCCAGTCAATGATCGGTTCAGTTGCACCAGAGGGCCGAGTCCATGCCATGTAAAAACAGCCCACACCATTATGCAACCTCCACCAGCTTGAACAGTGCCTTGCTGACAGTTAGGGTCCATGGCTTCGTGGGGTCTGAGCCACACTCGAACTCTACCATCAGCTCGTAACAACTGAAATCGTGACTCATCTGACACAACATGGTTTTTCACTAGTTTAGGGACGAGTCGATATGCTCACGAGCCCAGGAGAGTCACTGGAGGCGATGTCGTGCTGTCAGTAAAGGCACTCGAGTCAGTCTTCTGCTGTCATAGCCCAAGGAAGACAAATTTCGCCGCACAGTCCTATGGGACACGTCCCTCGTAAGTCCCTCATTCATTCCTGCAGTTATTTGTCGAAGTGTTGCGTGTCTTTTAACATTGACCTTTCTACACAGACGTCGGTGGTCTCGGTCGTCAAGTGCAGGTAGTGGCCCACTGCGCTGTCCATGATGGGATGGGATGCCTGAAATTTCATACTCTCGGCACACTCTTGATACTGTGGATCTCGGAATGTTGAATTCACTAATGATATCCGCAATGGAATGACCCATGCGTCTAGCTCCAATTAACATTCCACGTTCAAAGTCTGTTAATTCTCGTCGTGCGGCCATAAATCACGAAAAACCTGTTCACATGAATAACTTGAACACAAATGAAAGCTCTGGAGATCGAATTGCGCATTTATACTTTTTCGCTGCGATACTATTGCCATCTGTATATTTGCATATTGCTATCCCATGACTTTTGTCACTTCAGTGTATATATATATATATATATATATATATATTGACAATTGTACTCGATGTTAAAAGTTAAAAAAATATATTAATTCATTAATTAAATTAATTTTTATCACTTTAAACAGAGATTTAGCAGTTTAAAATGAAAATTGAAATCAATAGACAGTAAGTTAATCAGTGAAATGAAAGGATTTTAGTATAGTTTTATGTGATTGTGAAGAATGCGAGTACAATACCTGTAAAAATAAATCATGTTTTGATACTTAATAATTTTTTGATGTTTATTTAATAAAAATTAACTTAGATAAAAAAATTCTTTGTTGTCCTCAATAGTAATTGGATTTTAAGACATATATATTAATTCCTCTAATTTACTGTGCGTTGAATAACAGCAGATGTAACTAACAATTATTTAATATTTCTTATTCTTTTTCTACGCTGTTATTTCATATTATGACTGATGTTTTAACCAAGACTAAAAATAATGAATTAAAAGCTAAAAGCAAAATGAAATTTTGATCCATCTGCTCGAGTATTTCAAACACATCAAATTTTATTTTTTAAAACAGAATGTGGTTTCCGTATTTATTAAAAGTAATAAGGAAATTAATGTAATCTTAATATCATGCGAAAGGTATCTTTTTGGAAAACAAATATGGTAATTAATGCCCAAGAAATAATTTTTACCCAATGAAATTATTTATTCTTTTTATTTCTTTGTTCTGAGTGTCTTTCATTAAGCTAATTAGCTTTTCATTGAACAGTAAATTAGGAAAGTTTTCTTTGTGCTTGTATTGAGTGTTAGTCTTAAGGGAAATCATTTAAGAATTGAATAATTTAATTTTTGTTAAAGTTGAGCCAAAACAACAAAAATTGTTATAAATTTAAGTAACAACATTTAAACGAAGCGATAATTATGGAACTTCCTGTTTTAATTACACCATAATTATTAAAGATAAATTTTTTGAATTATATTTTTAAACGTTTGATGTTTACAAACAAATAGGAATAATTTTAGAAAATGCCCTTTTGTTAATTGATTTAAAAAATCAAATCATTTTGCTTTATGAAAATGCTCTAAAATTTTTCTTGTACCCATAATTTTTAAAATGAGTTCTGTATTGAAGAAAAAGTAATTGAAATTTAAATTTTTGACATTAAAATAACTCCAAAAATATATCTTCAAAATGTAATATAAGCTTAAAGTATTATGAACAAAGATATAATAAGATTTTTAAATTTTAATAATTTAACTATTTAAGCTTCATATCAGTCTTAAATTTGTTGAATTAAATTGTATCAGTTGTTACATTTCGTAAATTTCTTAAAAATTGGTAGAAATAGAGTACTAAACTATAATCAAACATGTAAAAAATCCACAATTTTGCTCTGATGGCAGTATTTTTTTTAAAGATTTTTTACGATTTTTTTATTCATGATATAAAGAATATTAACATTTTAATTGAATGTAAGGAAGTGTAGAAAGTAGAATTTTAATCTGTAGAAATATAAAATTGGAAGAAATTTTGATAATGAGGAAACTATATATCACTATTTAAAAAATAAATTATATATATCACTTCATAAAAATCACAACCTAAAGTGGCTGTGCTTAGAACTATTCGGGAGTGAAGTTCGAATACCTGCATAAACCGTGAATCGGATAAAAAAGTAGAGTGCTTTAGATATATCCAAATACCTGCACAAAGCATGCATTGGATAAAAAGTACTTTAGATATTAACTTCTAAGCAAATTTTCAATAAATAATTCGATGTCATCAACAAATTATTTACTAATTTCTTTGTTTATATACAAAATAAATATTGAATAATTTTGAATTTTCACTAATATATTGCGTAACATTTCAGATGCGTTCGTACATTTCAAACAATTTTCTTTTAATATTTTAAGTTCATTTTCCTCTTAAATATTTTAAAATATATTATTTATCGATAATTTATATTTCTCTTAATTTATTGAATAAAATAAATATTGGATAACATTGCATTTTTACTACTATATCGTGTAATATTCCCAATGCCTCATTCGTGAAACATTCATTAAAAAAAAATCTTAACATCTTAAGCTGATCTTCCATTTAATTGTTTTAAAATAAATTATTTGTTAATATTGCAATATTATCATGGAATTATTTACATTTCTCTTAATTTATCAACTGAAATAAATATAGGATAACGTTGCCTTTTTACTAATATATCGTGTAATAATCCCAATGCATCGTTTGTGCAACATTCTTAACAACTTTCTTTTAATATTTTGAACTTACCTCACTCTTCAACATTTAAAAATGAATTATCTGTCAGTAATTCAGTCATCAAAGAATGCCGCCAAACAGTTATTCACCGTTTTCTTGATTTATAAATAAAATGAAGATTGCTTAATATCACATTTTTACTGATATATCGTTTAATAGCATCGTTTGGGGTCACATTCGTAACAATTTTCTCAATACTTTAAGCTCATTTTCCTCTTCAGTATTCAAAAATAAATTATCTTTCATTAACTCAATGTCATCAACGAGTTACTCACCATTTTTCTAATGTATAAACAAAATGAAGACTCAATAATGTTGCATCTTGGTTAATATATCGTGCAATATTCCCAAGGCATTGTTCTTGCTACATTCGAAACAAATTTCTCCAAATACTTTGTGCACATCTACCTCTTCACTATTCTATAATGTGTTTCCATTGCTATAATATATGCCTTTTCCTTGTTGTGGCATATATATTATTAGCTGTTTAGTTGCTAAAAGTATTATATCAAACATAACAAACTGAATAAAGGAACTATAGCATTTCCATTGGCTATTAATTCTATTTACGTTATCAGTTACACCTGAAATGGTTTTACTTAAAACTTCTCCGTCTGTTCTATTACATATTAACCAAATTTTCCAAGTTTGATATTTACTTATAGAGTCCCTCACGAAGTTCCTTAAATATCTAAAACTAATAACAACAATAGAATTCTAGGATATTTTGACACGGACAACAAAGTTTGAGTTCTGTTCTTAAGGATAGCCAATCATTAATTCTTAACCCAATTCAGGCCAGACAGTTCTTGATAATCTAATCAGACATGGCAAGCAAGGGAGTCTCAAGTCCAATAATTCAAACAATCGGAGCAAACATATCGGAACGATAATAAATATCGGTAAAATTCATATATCGTATTCATGTCCCCCAAAGGGAGAGATCCATTGAAATTTACTGTCACTTTCTGAAGCAATGGAGAAAAATCTTTACCTACTCCCCACTTCAACACCTGAGTCTTTATTTTACAAATATTCCCGAAAGGAAGACTGAATGATTTTCTAAACGCAAATAGAAATACCTCACTTCGCTTTAAATATGCATAGCTAGTCATTTCAAATTCAGCTGTGGGAGGGTGACAGTTTGGTTGAATATTTTAACTGCCATTTCGTTAAACTAAGTTTATTCTTTAGCTTAAAACTCTCTCCCCCCTATTTTTGGTTTAGAATATTCTGAATGATCACTGATGAATTATAAATGTAGAAAGCTTTATATTGAATTTTCTAGAAAATTTATAGATTCATATTCACGTGAAGAAATATCCTATCTTCATGGTGGAGCTTTTATTATTATTACTGAGAGTACTGAACTTTTATGAATTCCTAAAGGTATTTCAAAAT
Source organism: Argiope trifasciata (assembly GCA_026543055.1). Classification (NCBI taxonomy): domain Eukaryota; kingdom Metazoa; phylum Arthropoda; class Arachnida; order Araneae; family Araneidae; genus Argiope; species Argiope trifasciata. The sequence continues at coordinate 3,100,577 of JAPMOQ010001578.1, read as the reverse complement.
TTTAAGAGTTTCGGAACTTTGTATTAGTATTTTATGAACAGTGTATAAGCCTAAACAGTTATGATGTCTTGAGACTATGTCTGAAACTGTTAATAGATTTTCTATTATGTACTTATCTCATTAATTTCTCATAATTTTTAGAATTTTAAATGAATGTTGCTTATTAAATTATAAGTGGTACTTCACAAAATATAAGAAAGAGATTATTTAGAAGTTAAATAAAATGAACGATATTTATTGTTTGGGCGAATTTATTCATTTACAACGTATAAACAAAAAATTCCTCTCATCATATAGATTGCAAGGCATTTCAAAGAATCATAAAATTCATTACAGAACACATTGAATGGCATTAATTTATTCGGTTTATTTAATACATCTATTTTTCTTAGAGTGGCCTCATCATCAATAACAAAATGAAAGTTAAAGCGTATTTCCAAAATATGGTACCATAAAATGTGAATTTTTAAGCGGTTAATTAAGGAATTTAGGTTGTGCAACTTGATAAAAGTTTAAAAAATGCAATTACTTTATTATTTGAAACAATTTTTATTTGAAGGGGGAAAGGAGTTATACAATTATGGAACTCAAAAACAATATATGAAATCACAAAAATAATACTTAATTTTCCAATAATGATTATGCGAAAAATGAGATTGGCATTGTTATGATTGAAACATTTAATTTGGCGCAGAGAACTTCAGAAAATCCTGTGGAATCTTTTTAATAAATAAAAATTTAGAAAAAAGGAACAAGATGGTGGTTTCGTATTTATCTCATTATGTCACTGAAGATCATGCATATATCGTTAGAATACTAAAAACATAAATTTAAAGTAAATCTCACAGTCTGACCTAGTGGTTCTGGTGTACTTGTCATTTTAGCAAGCTTGCCCAGTTTTCATCTGTTAACATGTCGTTCACTGTTTCAAAATGTGTGCCTGCATTTTGTTCAAGAATACACCGTTAGAGTTCTCCAAACATAAATTTAAAGTAAATCTCTCAGTCTGACCTTTTGATTCTGTTGTACTTATTTTAGCAGGCTAGCATCGTTTTTGTCTGTTAACATACCATTGTTTCAAAATGTATGCCTTCTTTTTTCAATGTTTTTTAATTTTAACTCAGCTTTGAACAATGTAAGTATTCTATTAAAATATTCATTTCATAATAGCATTTGCGACCTGTCATATATGCTTTCAAATATTTTTTATTATTTATAAAAAATATTACGCAGCTGTTGATTGGAGTTATTTTTACAAAATTGATTCTTTTTAAAACAATAAAGCAATGAATATACAAAAAAATCCCAGTGATTGCGTATTTACTCATCTCATAGATAGAACAGAAGAAAGAAACGTTGAATTTTGTATCTACGATTAATTGCATCCAGAAAATGACTTCATGACTTTTCCATCCTTCTTGCTTTGATGTTTTCGTTTAGAATTATCTCGAGATATTTTAATGGGTCTCATATCCTCTGCTCCGAGTTTTTTTAAATAAGTATTATACATACTACTATGGATAATTAATTTTATAAATAAATAATTGTTACAATTTATTGCAGTAATTATGAAATGGCCATCTGGCCATCTTTGGTGATAATTAAATTTACCAAAATGTAATGCTTTTTTTATTTATGTCTTAGATATTATTATTATTATTATAGATTATAAATATATAATATTTTATAATAATATTAAATACTTTACAAATGATACATATTATTATATATAACCTGAAAACAGCGATTCTTTCCAGCAAATATCGAATTGTAACAGATTTTAAACTGTTTTTTGAATTAATTTACATAACCTTCTTCTTGTATATATGGACCATCCTAGAGAGTTAAATCTCTTCATAGCATAATACTGTTAAAAATGCAACTGATGTTTTAGCATATATTCTAAATTTTGTGACACCGTATTTACATTTTCGTATTCCAAAGTAAATTACAAATATTAATCAGTACCTTTTTTTTTGAATTTCAACAGCTGAAGAAATTTGAGAGATTAAATTTGTTAAAGCAAGTAAAGTGTTCTGAAATGTAATGAAAAATTGAAACCAATTGTTACATATTTTTCAGAAATAAAATAATAAAATAAAATACTTACAAAATTTATGAAACATTACATGAAATTGTTGTAGCTTAAAAACATTTTTTAAAGTTTTAAATGATAAATATATTTTTTATTTTAATTATTTTAAATATTAAATTGATTTTATGATTAAATTTATAGGTATTTTAAAAATACATTCATGTAACGGTATTTATGAGTTCACTAAAAAAATTCCGAACTCTCGTTTAACTATCAATTAACTTTAATTATTAATATTTAGAATTAAATATTTTAGAAACATCGATTAATATTTTAGAAACATCAATTTCAGACGCATATTCTCCCCCTCTAAAATATATTTGTACCCAACTTGTTATCTCAAAATCAAAATATTTGACCGACTGAGAATCAATTATTTGATTATGAAATCATTAAGAAAAAAATATGGTATGTTTATCCTTTAGTATTTTGTGTTTGTAGTGTATATTTATTTATGTTAATAAGTTTACCTTTTTCCTATTTTTATTTTCTTTTGATCTTGAATACTGAAAAGAAAAATCCTGAAACATATGGGAATGATTTGCTATGCCTGTTACTGTCGTAATCTGGTAGTATTTTTTTATGTGAACAAAAATAATGAAAATGATTTCTTCGATTGGATTTGGAATGCTGTTTTTTTTTCTAGAAAATTTTTCTATTATTCATAAATAGTTGAGTTTATGACTTATTTTTTCTTTTCTTATTTTTTTACTGAGATAAAAGATTCTTCTCAGAACGATTCAGCTTGTAATCTATTTTTGTTTATGCTTAAAGATCAATGCAGTTTTTTTTAAAGCAAGTCTTGTCTTGTGTTTATTGGCCTGCAGGTCTTCACATGTAATGGATATTTCACATTAAATTCTATATCCTTTCATTCAATTACAAGCTAATTAATTAATTCGTGTTGTTTCTCTATACAAATATTACACGAAAATAATTTCATATATTATAAGCAGGACGTTAACATCACAGCTAATATCATAGTGAAGTCTTGAGACATTTTTTTTTGGAACTTATCATGTATTTTACCTTATTCCTGAATCTTATTAATAAGAAACTTTTTTATCGTGAGAATTTGTTGATTACTTTCTTTATTGGAGAAGTTGGTGATAGGTATATTCCAAATAGAAAAAACAAATCAAAAAATAGAGCGGCGACACCTAACTTTTACTACAGTAAAAGGAAGTTGGGAGTCACCACTCTAATGCATAGAAAACGAGATAAAAAAGTTGATTAATAAATTATCTTTTTTATATTCAGGAAATAATACGAGTTAAATAAGAATGTTTAATTATTAACTCTCAAATTTCATGTTCAACCTAGTTTTAGTACAATGTAATTACTTTGGAAATGCTCTCGATATTTTTTTCAATAAATGATGAATGGTACAGAAGCGAATATAAATTTTCTGTCAATTATTTTTGACTTGGAGTTTTTTTTTCCTTCTTCTTTTTTAAACATAAAAAAATTGTATCGTTTTATTACATTTTATGCCATTAAAATTAGTTGGGAAAAGGAGCCAAGTTTGTTTTCGTTGGATGAAATTCTGATGACTTTCTTCGGAAAAATTCTTTCTTCTTCGTTTCTTCAATAAACAAACCTCATTAAAATCTAAATATTATTATTATTATTATTATTATTATTATTAAACTATAAGTATTTTCATAATCAATATGTATTGAATAATATTTAAATCGAGCATTAAAAGATAAAAATTATAATCGAAATATAATTTAATTATTTAACTTAAAAATAAAAGTTGCCAGATTTGCTTCTTGATCCTGAGAATGAAATCTAACAATTTAATAATATTGAAAATAAATGAATTATGAATTAATGATATTATTTTTTAAATGCAATTGATTGTTATGAATTTAAAGAAAAATAAAAGAAGCACGATACTAATAGCAATCAATATTGAATACTTGATAATAATCAATTCTTTATTTGGAAATTTAATGCACCCATCTTGCAAAGATAAGAAAAGTTTGTATTGGTTTTCCTTAATTAGAATAAAAACTAAGAATGAAAAATAGAAATACTGAGCAGACAAAAAATGTTGAGAAGATTATCAACAATACTTTCCCCAAAATAACAAATTTTTAAAGCAAAATTACACGGAAGATAACAATTTAATTTTTTTTTTCTTAAATATTCTTTTACATAAAAAGTGTAAGTGTAAAAGAAATTTCAAGACATTTTTTTTTCTTAATAACTTCAAATTTTCACTTTCAAGAGATTGAAAAAATAAAACATCTAATATCACGTTGAATTGAGAATGGAATCAATCTTTGTTTCTTTTACTTTTCGTACCTGACTTTTTCGCTTCTTCCTTTGTGAACTTGAAAGGCCTAAACTTAGCATAAAAGAGGTCTTTTTTTCACTCCACGTATCAAGAGGGTGACGTTGAACAGGAGGGATTTCACACTTATTCCTGACAATGATCTATCAGCACACTTTAATCATTGATACTTCTCTTCTAAGTAGAGAAAAAAATTGTATAGTATATTCTGTATGGTTTTATTCATTTTTATACATAGCAGTGAAAGTTTCATAATTCTATATTTCCTTTTTGCGTATCGCGCAGACAATAATTAAATTCTACAACCATTCATTAAAATTACGCAAAAGTTTAGAAGAGCCCCTATGATTATTCTGTTTCTACTTTTCTTGTAAAGAATTTTCATCTATGCTACCTAGATAGTTTTGAGTTATCACGATGCTTATAATTTTAAAATGTCCGAGGTAATCTGAATAATCCGCATCGTATTGCTCATGTTGTTATTAATGTTGAATTTCAATGACCTTTACTTATAGTGATATAGTATGGAGGTAACCAATATCAAGATGTTGCTTTAACCCCCATATCAAGAAGATTTCATCTCTATGTATAGGGAGCTCCCATATTGCTGAATTTTCTCTTAAAGAGAGAGAAAATGATGAGCGATTTGTTAAAAAACTATCAGGGATATTTTTAAACATTTCTAACGTTCGTAACAATACAACGGCACATACTTAATGAGTCTGGATTTCAATATTTAATTTGGGATTATTGGACGTTTTAGGTCTTAAATGGTAACACGTAAATATAAAAAATTAAAAGAAAAAATGAATAATAAAGTAAAAACTGTAATTACTTTATCACTTTATTAGTTATAATTTTTTTTAAATAAATAAGAATATATTCAGATTACTTGTTCAGCTATACTTTTTTATAATAAAAAATATTTGATTATAAAAAAAATTACAAAATATGAAGTTTTCCAAATGTAGCTCATTTTTTTAAGAGAAGTTTGCTGGAAAACCCTAAGAAAATAAAAATAATATTTCTGATTATCAAGCCAGATAAATATTTATACAGTCAAATTAAAAAAAAAAAAAAAAAAACAGAATCTTGAATAAAACTGCACGTTCTTGGTTTATAAATAAAGTTTTTAGACACATGAAGCTATAGTCTTAAAAAATATAAACTTTTTCATTGGGAGTTTGGGATCAAAATAGTCAATCATTTTTATGGAATATTTTCATTAATTTGTGATAGAAGAAAAATTAATTCAGGGTTTATATTTATAAATATATCACAAATGTTTATTATATTTGAACAGAATGCAATTTTCAGTTGTTTCATTTATTACTTCATTATTTCATTTAAAGTACAATAATAGCAATTTCATTCAATTTAGAAAGTTACTTTTCATTATTAAAAAGCTACAAAGGTTCAAGAAATTAAACTAAATACTTCGAGCATAAAGAGAAAATAAGTTTTTGTATTTCTAAAGTTATACTGTGAAACATTTTCTTAAAGTTAATATATTTACGATTAAAATAAATTTCTTGTACGAGTAGCTATAAAGACTAGGATAGCCGTATAGAAAGATGCAAAATTTAATACAAAGATGCCATTAAAGTAATTTAGAATTCTTTAACCAAATTTTTTAATAATATCTTTTGAATAAAAATGATTAAAAAACTTACTTTTATTAGCGTTCTAAGATTTTTTATTAGGGTCTAATGTATAGTCCTTAATTTATAAGTAATAAATATAAATTATATCGTATGAAATGCCAATTTCTTCCGAGATTTTGTGGGGATTAAAATGAAATTAATTGCTTAGCTATTAAATGAATTCTAAAAAAGTACTGCTCTTCTGTATATTTTAGTTATTAAATGAATTCTAAAAGTAATGAAATTCCATATTGTTTAACTATTAAATAAATTCTATAAAATTCTGAAATTTTATATTGGCATCAAGAGGAAACAAGTATAATCAATTCCAAAATTATACTCATCAAGAAACGAGATAAAATTGGAATAAAAAAAGTCAATCATTGCAAACAAGAAACAAATTAAATGCTGTCGCAAAATGATTTTCATTTACACTTAAACGTTAGTTTTCTTCATTAAAAAGCTACAAAATTAGAAAAAAAAATGACTCGCATATAAAAGAAAAATTATTTCCAGTTATTCGTCATGAGATACATTTTTTGTACTCACATTTATACAAAAGGCCGGATTTAAATTTGATTTTTTGTGGCAGTCATCGATTGCACAAAAGATGTAAACAAAAATGAAATAAAAATGGAGAGTTTTTTTCCCAAATTCTCTCTCTCATTTCAAAGGTTCACTTTCAAAAGCACGATAGAGGTGAAACATTTGATATCACGTTGAATTGAGAGCCATATCGATCATTGTTTCTTTCACCTTTCATATCTGACTTTTTCATTTCTTTGTGTATCTGAAGGCCCTCTGCCCCGGCTTGTAGGGATGTATTTTTTTCCTCTCCACCTATCAAGGGGACGACGCCGAACAGGAGGGATTTCACACCTATTCCTGACAATGATCTATTAGCACGCTTTAATCATTGTTATTTTTCTTCTCGCAGTAGGAGAATAAGAACATTTTGTATACGTTTTTTCTTAATGCAAGGTTCTTCCCATTGAAATATTGATGCATATCTTCATAGTTTCACAGTTGGATTTCCTTTTATTATATAGGATAGAGATTCGCGAATTTTGAAAATAAAATATTTTGCAAAGTGTATCAAAATATTACTTTGTAAAGTGTATCAAAATATTATTTTGGAAAGTGTTCAAAATATTATTTTGTAAAGTGTGTCAAAATATTATTTTGTAAAGTGCATCAAAATACCTTCAATCATTATATATGATATCTAGAATTATTTTCTAATATTGTGCAAAATTTAGGTTTTTACACATACAAAAATATAGCTACTACAATGACAGCAATGTGTTTAAATGGATGTCATTTAAATTACAAACGTGTTATAGATGTATGCAAAATAAGAGCATTTTGTATGCATTTCTGTAATGATATCATTCTTTCTTCCTCTTGAAATTTTGAGGCATAGCTTCATAGTTTCACTGTTTTATTTCCTTTTATTATATAGGCTAATGATTCGCTAATTTTGAACATAAAATAGTTTGTAAAGTATATCAAAATATCCTGCATTGATTATATATACGATCTAGGGTTTTTTCCTAGATAGCATATAGGAAAAAATAATCTATAGCAAAACTTATTTTGCAAATTTTTGGTTTTTAAATATATAAAAAATATAGCTACAACAATGACGGCAATATGTATGAATAGATATTATTTGAAGTACAAACGTATTATAAATGTATGTAAAATAAGAGCATTTTATATATATTTTTGTAATGCTATCATTCTTTCTCCCCCTTGAAGTATTGATGCACATTTTTATAGTTTCACTGTTGAATTCCCTTTTATTATATAGCATAGGCATTCACGAATTTTGAACATAAAATATTTTACAAACCATATTAAAATATCCTGCAATGATTATATATACTATCTAGAATTATTTTTCTATATTGTGCAAAACTTAGGTTTTACATATACAAAAATTATAGCTACTATAATGAGGGTAATATTTTTAAATATATATTATTAAAATTACAAACGTATTAAAAATGTATGCAAAATAAGGCCATTTCTTATACATTTTTCATCTCAATGTAAGTATTTTCTCTTTATGAAATATTGAAGCACATCTTCATATTTTCAATTTTGGATTCCTTTCTGTTGTTTAGGAGAAAGATTTACAAATTTGGAACATAAATTCGATACAGAAAATTTAATAAAATGTATTAAAATGTTCTACAACTATTATGTATATTATCCATAATGATTTTTCGATATTGCGCTAAATATGTGTTTTGACATATACAAATATTATTATCATAATAACAATAATATGTTTAAATAATAATTATCTCAAGTATATATAGATGTGTAATAAAAATGTATGTAAAACTAATCACTGACATCATTTTTGATTGATATGATTGATTTAATTTACTTCTCATCCCTTTATAGACATGCGAACATGGCTATATAGATAATAAGATAAAAAATAATATCTAAGACTCAATTATAAGAATTTTTCAGTCTTGTTCTTCTTCTTTGCTGAAATTCCGTACATGACCCTTTAGACAGTGGGGCACATTTTAATCTTCAGGAATGTGTCTACGAATAAAAATTTTGTTATTTATTTATTCAATCATAATTCTGTTTGTTGATTTGTGCACGACACCTAAAACACGAACACCTGGAATGAGTTTTCTTCTTTGAGAACTCATATCTAGACATCGAAAAGTTGTTTAAGTCGGCGTACATGTAATTTCATATCTTTGAGACTCTTTCTTGATGAGATTTTGTACATGGCTTTATTAGAGGGTGGGGCACAGTTTAGATCTGGAATTTTTTTCTACTTTATCCGTATAAAAATTAAAATTTTTCCTTTCTTAAAGTTTAATCCCTTGAAAATTTTAATCGATTTCTTTAATGTTTCTTTTTACGCAACTTTGTATTTTCCAGTATATGTCTAAGATCAATATTTAAGAAATAAAATACTCTGTCATGGATTTTTAGACAGGGTGTATATGCATCGCTTTAAATATAATTTGGATGCAAATATAGTGAAGGATTAGTTTCATAATTAGTATTAGTTTTAAAGGAAATTTTTACTTAAATGGAATTATTCAGAAATTACCAACAATTTATGATTATTTTCAAATGAATCAGCTTCTAATTTAAAAATTTTCTTCCCTTTCAAAATTTTAAACAATTTGTTGATATTATTATTCATGGAAGTCACCACGCTGCATTTACTGGATTAATATGATCTTGCATTTCTTTGTAATATCAAAATTTATGTTATGACTGCTCTAAATTCAATTTATCCACATTCTAAATATTAATTATTTCTTCATTAAATGAATACAAACTTCTCTTATGTTCTTCTTCTTGTACATAGCCGACCACCCCACCACCACTAAATGAAATATCAGCATCTAGAACTTCTTTCCTGCAAGGGATGCTGACTTATACACGCATCTTAGAATCAAATTTCCACAACTTCGTCTGAAGTAAAGCTGAGTTATCGCGTGGCTGAAAGAAAAGTTTTCGAGTCAAGTTTCATTGAAATCTTTTTCTCGAATTCTAAATTCTTTCATAGAGCTTTTTTTTCTACAAAAATATTGTGATTTATACCCTAAATTAATGACCATGGTTTTAACAAAGAACTTTCATAACTTTAAAAAATATAATGATAACTATTAAAAATATAATGAATAAATGAAGACTATGAAGGTGATTTAAATACAATCATGTCATGATTATTTAGTTGAAAAACTTTCACATAAATATATAAATATTTAAAAATGTTTTAAGTTTTTTGCAAGCCAATTTTAACTACATTAATTTTATATTTCATTTAAACAAATTGTAAATGTTTTTATTTCGGATAATTCACAGGTTTAAACTTACTAAAATGATATTATATATAAGAATTTTCAAACTATACCACTGTTCGACAGAATTGGATTTCCTTTAATTGAATTCATATTTCTCAAATCAAATTCTTCGATTTTATTACTAATAGGCAGTTATATTAAAACTATTGAATAACATTCGATTACGAAATTTGATATTAAATGAATAGTGGCAGTTAATACCCTTATCAATTCATACCATCATATATTATCACAAAAAAACTCATGATTTATCCATTTTTGCTAAAATCTGAATCAATAAAATGCTTAGAAGGGAAATTCATTAACATTTGCTCTGTCAATTAATTTGCTTATTTGTTTTTATAAAAAGAACCTGTAAATCTTAATATTAATATTAATAAATTATTATTATATTATATTATATTAATAATTATATTATATATATTATATTATATTAATAAATTATTAATATTTATAATAATTTGATAAAAGATATGAATATCAAATTCCATATCTCATCTGATTCTATATATTTTTCTTAAATAGAATAAAATATTTTGAATCTGTTTAAAACTCTGTTTCTAACCTGTGGAAAAAATTCAATTTATTTTTAACAGCCTCAAAATAAAATTGACGATAACTATTTAGGGAATTTTAATAGCGTATGTAATTTAGTAATTTTTGTATTTAAATAAATGATGTAATATATTATCGGTATTTTATATTTTTTTTCAAAACAGCAATCTGTAACTCCATTGGTAAAATGCAAGAATTTCGGAATTTTTTACTTGAAGTTGAAGAATACGAGTTTAATATTTGAGAAAATCAGTAATGTTATAATACTTGGTAATTTTTTTAAAATAAGTATTTAATAAAATGTAAATAAAATAAAAATTTCTTTGTTGACTTAAGAAGAAATTGAATAAAAAGTCTTTTTTTTTATATTGTTTCTTATTTTTATGACTTAAGGTTTGAGCTACATTTTAAGATATTTTTTTAACTTTGTGGAATCTTTATTTCTCTAAGATGGAATGTTACAGGAATAACATTGTAACTAAATCTAATAAATCCACTGAGTATAAAGAGAAATGTCACTTTAGATTATGAACAAAATTGCAAGTGCAATTTGTTTTTGAACTTTAAACGATGAGATTAAGTTGAATTCCTCGAATCCCTACCTTTAGAAGCTGTTTTTCTAGAAGGTGTTGCTTAGCAACGGTAATTGCAGAATTGTTTCTAAAAAGTGCAATTCAGTTATTCTCAGTAGCATAAAACGCTACTCCGCTTAATAGCATTTGAAATCTTGTTAAAAAAATTGAAAACAATAAAATGATTTGATGAATGATAAAATAATTTTCATAAATTTTAATTCACATTTCTTGGAATGTTTAAGTTTTATATGCATCATCATTCAATTCAAATACTTGAATATCTTAATAAATTTTGCATAAATATGTTAACAAATTTTTATCAATTTTCATAATTTTTTCTAAATTTAATTAGTTTAGTTTCAATTGCATCATAATCTATTTTGTCCACAATATCCATTTCTCTACGTAAAATAATTTACATATCTCAGATGTACCAAGTTTTTAATGCCTAAATTCGATAAGTCCTGAATTCAAAAGTTGTTCAAAACAATTTATGCTCGATATTTTCAGCTAAAAAAAATTACTTTCAATTTGTTTTCTTTTTTAATTTCAATCCCTGTTTTAACTTTTAAAATATTAAGTTGAAATTTGTGGCCAACCGTTTCTGAAGACTGGGTTCAAGTGTCCTGGCATAGGGGTAGCGCTTCTTCCCTGAGATCTGAGAATCCAGGGTTCGAACTCAGATTCCAAGCTGGTGGGTTCAATGCCGCTTGGCGATACCAAGACTGAATGAACTCATCTCTTTCGAATTAAGGTAGAAGTGTACGTCTTTCGTTGTTAACGAGCACCGCTTACATGAAAGTACGACTTTGCTCGAACACACATGACATAGACCTTTTGAATGGGCGGTCGAACTCATTCATCCATCTGCAAGTCAGAATTTAGATCCAAATTATTAACCGACACATCCCTAATTCAGTATTCCCAGAGGTATAATTTGTTATAGGAGCTTAGAGGACTTTGCAGTCACGACATATTTAACGTGCCCCAACTGCCATTAGCCAACACGGCGGACTTTGGCTGAGACGAGGACTGAACTCGCTACCTTTCGGTGACAAGACTGATGCTCTATCAACCAGGCTACCGCTGGCCGGTATGGCTGTTCTTCATTTGTATTCCCTCTGTGAGGTGTGTGAATGCGCCTCCCTCTCCAGTAAAAAAAAAGGAGGCGTGCAAGTGAATGTGTCTTATGAGTATCTAAGGCAAACTATAGATCCTAGATAACTCTACTGAAAAAAAGAGACGCTCTTTCGGCTTAAAATCATTCCTTATTTCAGAGATAATGACAACTGATATAAAAGAAGCAACATAGCAGCAGAATTTTCGCAAAATAAAGGGTTTATGGTTAGAATATAATTTTGACTACATTATATTGTATTATTTTGCACGTAATTATATTTTATTTAAAACTGTTTTAAACATTTTTAAATATATTTATATCTATGTGTTTTTCTGTGAATTGCTATTATTTTATAAATTTTTATTTACCTTAAAGTAATCTTTGTACAGCATGCCCAAATATTACCTATAAAACACACACAGATCTAATCTCATTTGACAATTGCAGGTTTTCTTTATGCTATTATTTTTAAAATTTCGTTTACTATTCAGTTTATTATTTCAATATTTTGCGAGAATTGTACAATAAATATTTTGCATAATATTATTTTATATGCAATACAAAGCATGAACATATTTTCATCGCAATTATCATCATGTAAATCAACTAAAAATACATAAGTCAAGTGGAGAATATCATAATATTGTTGCATAGATAAACCGTGTGTTAACTAAACTCTAAGATGACACTCGCAAATCTCAGCTCGAGACTTCATTCAAAAGGGACTAAACCTTAAATCTCTTTTTTTTCCACAAGACGAACTGACACAATTTTTTTAGATTTAGAAAATTACAGAAATTATAAGAACATTTAGGATAAGCGATAAATAGCAAAAGTAAATCGATAATACAATAGTGTTAAAAAACGTAAATTCATTTCAGATACGAACATGCCGACTGTCGCTTTCAGTTCATATAATTCTTCCACCGAGATATTGAGTCCTCACCAAGTTAGAATAAGTTTCATTAGGGCTGGTATAGCCTTCTTGGTAAGGCATTGGATTCGCACCCCTTGGGTTGTGAGTTCAAACCCACAAGCCACTGACTCCTTTTGTGGTGGTGGCTGGCACAGGTATAAATCTGTCGTGTTCACAAAGTCCACAACATAGAGATTAATACCACTTTGGGTATCGGATCAGAGATATCGTTCTTTGGTTCAAGTCTAAATTACGTCTATGAATGAAATCGCCCGTAAAAAGGGCTGTGACGGGTAAATAGCTAATCCATACTCTTAGCCCTAAATGGCGCTACTCAAAAACCAGAAACGTTAAAAGTTTGGCTTATAATTGCCGACTCAGTCAACTGACTTGACAATTACAAGTGCCATCAGACACAATCAAAAACACTTATTTCATCACCATATAACGATCTCATATACCGCAATACAAACATAATGCCCCCTTCTGCGCTTAAAATTAATGATACCATTCAAGAATGTGATTATTCCAAATATAAAGTATTTCATTTTTATAGTTCAGCATATAACAGAATTTTGCTCCATAAGAAATTAAAAGAAAGTGCATTATGAATATTTTTTTTATTTCCACTGATTGAATCAAAAATTTGACAAGGGACTACAAGTGCAGTAACTAAATCCCATAAGTAATGACATTGATTTAAACATTTATGCTTCTGAGATATCATCATATTTGCATACGAATACGCTACAGAAACATTTGGCATTTAAATAAATTTTAATTAAAATTTCTAATTGATGAGTACTTCTATGTCTTCTTCTGCTAAAATAAGAATATTTCTGAAAATATTCTTACTTTAGCTCCGTTTATCAGAATACATTCTGTTGTGCTAGGAATTTAGAATAAATAGGACGAACTTTTGCCTCAGCATACATGTATTAGAGATTCATATTGTCTTAAGTCTATGATACATCCTTGCTATCAGGCAAACTATTGCCTAGTTAATTGTCCACGGTTCTAATCTTTTGAGTTGAGGAGAATTTATCCCAATTTTCTTATAGAAATTTAAAAAATATATACTTGTTTTCTTTTTAAAACTATAAATAATATTTTAACAAATATTCGAATGTTTCGTAAATATAAAAATTTATTTTTATTTAAAATGAAATATAACTTTAAATTCATGTTTTTTCAGGTCGTAAAGTTCTTTTTATATATTCTGAAGAAAGTGATATTTAAAATAAATATTAATTACAAAAAATCTATTTGAAATTCAGTAAATATAATTTTAACTATAATCAAATTATGAATTAAATAAGTAAGGCAAATAGGATTACTCACGCATGAATGAGTAGACTATTAGATTCAATTAATTTGACTAACAAGAACACTTGTTTGGAAAGTTGAAAACGAAGTTCAAAAGTCAAAACAAACAAATTAAAAAAATTAAAACTCGTGCGCAACTTATAAGAGTTGAAGCGCGCTGAAAAAGCAATCATTAAATATTTTTATATATTGCAATCATTAGAATCCTTATTATTTGATTCAGGAGCTTAGTGGTTCAAACAAGAATTTTTTTTTTTTTTTCGAAAATTTGGAAATATCCCACGTAGTACAGTTGTTTAAATTTTCTATACTATGTTTTTCAATAAATAAGTGAACTAATGAATTATTAAAAATTATTTTAACCAAATAATATAGCATGCAACTTATTTAATTATTATTATTCTAAGATATTTATATACGAAGACATAGCAAAGAATTAAAGATTATGTAAACATTAACCAAAATTTTCGATAAAACTAATTTCTTATTATTTTCTTTTCTAGTTCTAATAGAGTGTCTAGATATGTAAATCAATAGTTAATTAATCATTATTTTTTTATTCTATGATCATAAAGAGTCATCACATAACATGATTGCCAATTTTTTTGATGAAATAAAGGATTCATGAGATTGTTTTAGCGCAATAGGGATTTCTAGATCTCTTAATTAATCATTATTCTTTTACTTCTTTGTGATTATAAAATTTCAACAGATAACAGAGATTATTGCAAAATTGTTTGATTAAATTAAAAGCTCCATAAAATCCTTTCTAGTCCAATCTGGTTTTCTAGATATGTTAATTAATAATTAATTAATTCTTAATTTTTATTGCTTTGTATTTATAAAACGTCAGCACATAACACAGATATTTCTAAAAGTTTTTTGGTGGAACTAAACGCTTCATAAAATCTTTTCTAGCCCAATGAAGCTGTCTAGATCTGTTAATTAATAATCAGTTAAACATTAGTTTTTATTACGTTATGATTATAAAATGTCAACACTTAGCAAAATTTTTTATTGCAATATTTTGCAAAAATTTGATATGATAGCAAAATTTTTGATCAAGCGAAGGACTCATATGTCTGTTCCAATTGGAATTTCTAGATCTGTTAATTAATAACTAATTAATCATATCTGCGGATCAAATAATTTTTCTGATTAAATTTGAAGGAATTACTTTCAACTTAACACGGCGCAAACTGTATTTTCATTTATCATCACTAGAAATCTACATTTTAAATATATATAAATAAAAATGAATGTTTGTCTGTTAGTCTCTTATGAGCTGCTGTACCGCTCAACCGATTGCGATGAAATTTCGAATACTAATTTCTTGCAATTTACGTTATGGATGGATGGTTATAGGCAAAGTAAAATTACAAACAAGTAATCTATATAAATAAAAATGAATGTTTATCTTATGTCTCTTATGCGCTGCCGTCCCGCTTAATCGATCGTGATGAGACTTTGAATATTTATTACGTGCACTTTTTTGTTTCTGCTGAAGATGGAAAAACAAATATATATTTCCAGCCCTAAAGTCTTGAATAATAAAATTAATATTATTTACGCTTCTCATTTATATATTACTCAATTTCAATTAGTGCATTCATTTCGATATGAGCATAATATTATTTCTTCTATCATTCCTAATTGAATAAGACAGTTATTTCAAATTCCAAACGATATTTCCAAAATTATTTCTTCTACAGTAGAAACGAACCAGCTAGTCAATAATAAATTAATTATATCTGCAAATCAAATATTTTTTAATTAACCACGAATGATTTACTTTTAACTTAACACGGTTCAAAATATATTTTAATTTATTATCGCCAAAACATAACATTTTAAATTGTTAGAGTGTTAAAGACTTTTATTTTTTTTCTTTCCGGGAATTAAGGGACTTGGAGCAGAAAAACGCTAGACTGAGGGGAAATGTAATTTAGGCACAGTCCCTCACGTGATGTTAACCTCCCTCGCGAGTGCTTGAAGGAAAACATGTAATACAGAGCAGCAGCGTACACTTAAGGCCTCCCCGCATTCCAAATTTGTCAAGGTTTTCAAATGTTTGCCAGGGGAATTTCCTGCCTCTCGCGGGGATTACACCGAGAAGGGGAAGTGCGCTGCCGGAAAGTGGCATTTCCCCGGAAAAGGGGGAACAACGAAAAGTGAGCGAGGGTTCCCAAAAACAAAAACAACACTTGTTTTTGCTGAAAAGAAAAAAGACTGGTGTTGGAAGTAAGGGAGAGGAGAGGTAGAGTTATTACTGGGAGAGGTAGATGGGTCCATGGGGGAAACCGATTTGTGAGTTTTGCGAAAGCCGACAACTTGATTACTGGGATTTCGTTGTTAGGGTTCTTCAACGGAAGAAGAGAGGGAAGGGTTTTTTCCGTTTAATTCCTAGCCTCTAGCCAATCATGATGAAATGTAACAATTCCATGCATGTTTAATTAAACATAGGCAATGTATTTTTTGTTTTAACACGCAAACAGAATTTTGATAATCGAAAGGTTGCTACAAAAATTATGTAGTTCCAATTAGTTAAGTTTGAAGAAAACAGTTAAAAACGATTTAAAACTCTAAATTCCAAATTGTGCGAAAATTTTGCTTTGGATCAATCTTATTAATTGTTCCAACATTTTATGACAGTATTATCACAGAAAAATTTATCATGTAGATATTCTGGCACATGTTGGAACGTTGAAACAATCTCTTACTTGCAACCAAATAGATAGTTTACCTCCAAGTTCCACAGCGGAACTTTGCCTACATCCAACGGGTGTTGAGAGTATAAATAAATTTCGATATTATGAATGGCGGGCTTGTATAGTGGCATTGGTAACAACACAACAGAAAATTAATTAATTTAAACATCCTTATCTTTGATTTTTTAAAGATTGCATACGTAAAATATGTTTTGATATTATGGGTAGTTTAAATAAATTTCGATATTATGAGTGAAGAAAATGCATTCTTTATTTTTGGATATTTTTCATTATATTGAATATGTAATCATTGCCATCTCATTGACTACTACAGAACTGTTCCGGCTGTCATCCAAAGGATGTGAAATGAAAAGTATAAGAACAGTTGAGCTGAGTGCATAAAAACCATGAGTATTATTAGGGAGACCCGACTCAGAGAGTGTGAATATGTTTTGTAGAAGTTCTGTGGTTATTAATAATTAGTAATGACTCAGAATTTCCCTCAGAACTCCTGCGAAACGCGCACATAATTTCTTCTCAAACAATTAACATGGTTTCTTCCCCCGCACAATCTTTCCTAAAATCTTCACATCCTTTTGAGGACGGCCGGAACAGTTTCATGGCTGTTAGTAACATAACAACAATATCTTGTCTGTTTATTTATATTATTATTTTAAATTTGCAATCATCCAAGCCTTATAGACAAACAGAAAGCCAGTCAGAAAATAAATCCAGTAGACCCCAATAAATCCTGTCGATACTGCTACGTATAGTGGTGGTGCGGGGTGCTCGGCTGTATTCAACAAGAAGTCAGAAAATAAGGCTAAAAATGACTTTGATCACTAAGATTTTTTTAAGGTTAAGATCAGTGATTTGGTTTCAGAAATACTTAAAAAGTGCATCTTTCAACTGAGTAATAAAGTTGTTAATTGTAAGATCTATTCCATTATTCAATCAAAACTATGCAGTTTTTGTAGTTTATTGGTGCAAGAGCCATGTTTGGCTATACTGCACTTTCCAATCAAAAAGAAAACTATTTGAATGCATGGTTACGAATCAAAAATATTCTTCAAATGGATTTCATTTATTTTACTGAGAACATGGGCATTTCTTTTTCTGAGACCACCAAAATCGTAATAAAATTTATTTGAAAAAACACTGACATAATAACAAAAAAAAAACTTACAGTAATATTTTTATTTCTATTTTACACAAAATACACCTTTTCAATATTCAAAATTCAGCGTAGAATAAATAATATTTTTTTTGCTCTGTATGGCTGATTTATACTCCTGAAAGGTATCATAACAAAAACTATTATCAGCGGATCGTGCATCAAACAAAAGGTTCCAAAATTTCAAAAAGATGCCAACATTTGCTCTCGAAACCGTTTGTCTGTGAAATTGAATACGTTTAAAAACTGCTTACTGTGAAAAAAGGTGAATTTCTCTCTCGTTTGTCAGACATTTCCGCTCCGGGTCTTTTATATCTACCTTTTTTTTCAGTCAATGTATTATGTTACAGATACAAGCTAAAACGTGTCAGAAACGCTACACTGAGAAGTAAAAAATACACTTTACAGAGAAAAGAAGTAGGGTGAAATATTTGGATTTGAGATATACATACATTGACAAAAAAATATTTCCGAGAAATACTTGAAATTCGCATCGATTTTTTTTTTCCTTTTTTGAGTAAACGTTTTGCGATATTCTGTAACACGCTACATTTTTTTCTGTGAATTCTTTCACTTATACGTTGCAGTATGGGATTGATCAAACTGTTCTTAATTTACACTGAAATCATTTAAGAAAAATACAATAAGCAGAGATTTTCTGTGTTTTTTTTTCACTTTTTTATCAGGTCAGAACATGATGTTGCTCTCATTAGGAATTTTAGAAAAAAAACAGAAAGCAATGAAAAATTGAAGCTCTAAATTGCGTAGGCAGCGAATAAAGAATAAATGGCAATATTCCTCAACCTCTTTTAATCCCAATTATTTTTTTACCTGCTTTTACCAGTATCGCATTATCATTATGTATGTTTCATTGAACACTGATGCGATTTTAAAAGGTTGACGCATGACTATGACATAGTAGCTATTAGTTTCATGGAACGTGATTATTTTTCGGAGGAAATTAAATAATTTAATTTTCAGAATATGTTCAAAAAACTTCCATCTCGTTTAATAACATTTTAATAAAAGTAATTTCCCTTACCCTCAGTGAGAAAATATCACTTCATTCATTATTCAGTGAAAAAACATTGAAGGATTTGACTCCTGTTCTAAGATTTATTCATTATGAAACTGTTTATAGGCTAAAAACTTAGAAAATAGTAATTTGCCTTCACCAAAATATTGTTTTCATAAAAAATTTGTATAAATTAATTCGTTTAAGAATTTATTGGTGAATAGTTTATCATTTGGAAATCGAATTGTGACTTAAATGTTCATTTTTCAGCTTACCAAACGAAGCAGTGTTTTTTGTCAGACGTGATGATGTGAGTTTGGTTAGGGGATTTTCAAGCTTGAAACTGCATAGACAATGAATAAAGCATGCTGACAATTTTCAGCTTCAGTTTTTTTTCTTGGCTGCAAAAATGTTTATAGCTTTCGTCAATCTCGAAAGAACAAAAAAGCATAGATTTTTCAAATGTTGACTCATGAGCATTAATGTCATCACCTGATAAAAAAAACTCTCTCATGATAACTTGAAATTTGCTATGACATATTTCATTTTTTAAAATTTATTATAATTATTTTATCATGTTTGTAATCTTGGCTCTAACCTCGGGATTCTTGTTGAAATAATCCAACTCCAAATTATTTGAAATTATGAAATAATTATAAATGAACTGATTTTGTGTTTTTTGCCTGTTGGTTTAAATCATGGCATACTTTATTCAATACTGCGGTTCTTTCTAAAATGAACTAAGATAAGATAGATCGTCACATCAAAACTTTCACGCATGTTTTTTAATAAGAATATTATTGTCTTTTTCTAAAATAGAAATTGCTGACTTTGGACAAGGCTTTTAATTCGACGAATGCTCAAATTGTACTTTCTCGAATATACAGTATGAAGAAAATATAATAATTTTAAAAACTCGAATATTTTGTGACATCTCCACTTTTTAGACCACCTCGAGTTCGAAAAAAATAAGTAAAATACCTGTTATACCGTGACAGGTATTTTAACTCAAAATACTTTAATCTAGACGAATGAAATATACTGTCTTCATATATACTTCAAATTTGAAAACTCCATATTTTGAGGAATTTCAACTTTTTAGACCACCACGACTTCGGAAGAAAAAAAAAAAAGGGAAGTATATATGTTTTAACACTACTAACATAATTAAAAAATGCTTTAATCTAGACGAATTAAATTTATTGTCTTTATACCAAATTTGAAGATTTCCATCAAATTATGAGCCAAATCTTCTCAGAGGACGTCTGTCTGTTTGGGTGTTCAAATATACTTTAACAAGAAATGTAGACACTAAAAAGATAAAATTCGATACACATAATTAAAATCTGTAGTCTTGATATCAGTCTAATTGTGAGCCAAATCCAATTCGGAATTGATCTTTTATCGTTCTATACTTTTACAATCATGGCATTATGTTAACTGAAAGACAAAGACATGATTGAAATTAATTCAGAGTAAAGATTAGAGATTAGAAATGTAGTTTTAAATAGATATATCTTAGTTTTAGTCGGTTTAAAAAAAGGCGAATCTATTAACGTTTAACTTGGGAAGTGAAAATTTTGTATAAAGTAAATATAATTTAATAATTAATTTATAATAATTAATTATTAATTTATAATATAATTTTGTTTTTGTATTCTTACCTGCGGATATGCGGTCTACGTCATCATATGTCATTTGCACTTGAATTAAATTTTCTAGGGTCTTTTAAACTTCAGGTTAAGAACTATTATAAAATTCAGATTATAAATTCTGTATATACATTTCTTGGCATATTAATATATTTTATAAATTTTTCAAAAAACATTATCTTTGGAAAATTAATTATGTTTAAACATACATATCAGAATCAGGTGAACGGAAACTTTAATCGAAAAACGGTTCTGTACAATTATCTTCATCAGTAAAATCACTTTCTGCTTCATTTAAAAGTGTCTGGAGCATTACTCCATATTCCAAGTTTTCGCACCATCTGCTAAGCCTTGTTTATCACTGGGACACTAACGGGGAGGAACGGACTGAGTGACGTAGTTAAAAGAACTAATTGAATAATTTAAAAAACAATCGGCTGAAATCGGTTGAACAAGTGCAAGTGTATGGAAGGTCACGTAACAGGAAGCTACAGGATCAATCCATTCAATTGAGCTAAATATAGAATGGGAATGTGTGAAAGTCCTGTAATGGTCTCACAGACCGCATGATCCTAGTTTAGGGATAACCGCATACGAAGGATTTTACTATCAATAACTCACCAAAGATAACATGATAGATTAAGAAAATAATTAAATTCAGACTAAAAGTTAATATTTTGTTAATATTTATTTATTTATAATAATTCAGACTATTGTATATCAGTGCCATGTAAGGCTTTCTATGGTTTAACATCTTTATTAGAAAGTTTTGGAAAGGCCACTTAAACCGAATTTTCAGCACTCTATGCATGAACTGCTTGCTTCGTAGTATAGTGAAAGAAAATATTGTGCTATGTATCGTTAGTAAACAATAAATATGAAAATTCAACCTTAATTTAGAGTGCTTTTATTCTACTGAGCCTTGTTTGAGATCAATAGCGACATATATTTTAATAATCAATCATTCACATGCCACGCCAGCTTCCTGGCTTAGGGGTTGCGCGTCTTCTCCGTGATCTGGAAGCCCCGGGTTTGAGTCCTGGTTCGGGCATGGTTGTTCCTTCCCTTGTGTTCTTTCTGGGCCTCCTTGTAAAAAGATGCAGTGCAAGTGAATGTTTGTATATTTTCATTTGAGATAGAAATTAGACTTCTGCCTTCGGTCTTTGTTCTAAGAATTTACTGGAACCCCTTTCCATGTTAACACAAACACGAATCATTATCATGATTATTCTCATGCATCTAATATCCAACTTTAAAAACAATTGATGACCGCATGGTGGCCAATTAAAAACAATATTCGAAAATAGAAATACAATTGCTGACACAAATTTACTTTCTAAATTTCCTTCATATGAATCACTTTATTTTAGAATTATTGCATTTACATGAATATGAAAGGCAGACATATGATTAATTCATAAACATTTGGTTTAAAATTTTAGTAGTTCTCTATTATTGATACTAAACATGCGTACAAAACTTTAACAGACTAACTATTTGGATACTGTAGTTATTATGCTCATTTGTACTCGAGGAGATAGCTCATTAGAATGGATTGGTGTCCTTTGAATGGAAACCAGTGTCCTTTGAACATATTTTCAGAAAAAATCGATATGAATTTATAAGAGATGGTGGTGGCCTGGTAGTAAAGTCTCGATTTCGGAATATGAGGGATGCAGGTTCGAGTCCCGATTCCACTGAAGAACAGTAGTGTAAAGAGGAAGGGCTTTTGTCAGGTGAAACGTCCTCCCGTTGGTGTGGCGTGAAGAGTGGGATGCCAATTCATGTGTCGTTTTCGTCATGTGACCGCGGTTCAGAATTATGGACCTGTCAGTCTTAGTGTTGTTTTACAACGGGACGTTAGTCTAATAAATCTACAAATCAAACAATGAATTCCATATATAAAATGCAAATCTTCAATAAAATTCATATACCAAAACTGATTCATCCAACTCAACGGAATTCGAATTCTAGTGTAGCGATTTTTTTCGGACTCCAATTGTCTAAAGAATGGAAATTCAACAAAATCTCAAATTCGAATTATTTGATAAGATTAATATTATATCGAATAATTTGATAAGTGAGAAATATTTCCTCCAGGTTAATTTATATGATTATTGTAGTGTTCGCTGAAGAGTAATAGTCTCGTTTCTCTATAAGATGTTTTCAAAATTTTGATGTCGGAATATTCCCTCCTATGAAGCACAAGCATGAATGGTAGTGATGCTTTCTCTTTGCTTTAGAGAAATAAAAATTCCCTAAAAGAATGATTGTTTTCTTAAGAAAAAGTTTGTCAGTATTTAATAAATGTTGAAAATTTTACATATGGAACCATATACTATATATATCACATATAAAATTGCATCATTTAGTTATAGGCTTGCAAATATATAGTATTTAGATAGTTTCTTGTAAGGTGTAGTGTACTTTCTAAGCTTATAAGCGAATGAATCGTAATTTCTCTCAGCATGATTCAATTGATAATATTTTAATCATAATTGTGATGTTATTAATAGAAAAGCTATATTAACATCTCGTTGTAAAGCAGAGCAAGGGAAAATGATTGCAGACTTTTTTCTATATTACTGAAGTTTAAAAATGATGTTCATAAAAATTATAAAAAAAAAATTAATGAACACCTTGAAAGGTATCCCTACAGATTTCAAAATGTATATGTCAATCGGAAAAAATTATAATAAATACTCACACAGAATTCAAAATATAAATTTATTTATAAGGTTTACAAAATGCCTTATGTTCATATCTTATGTTTTCTTTTATTTAATTCACTTATTAATTATTTCAACAATTATAAAGCACCATTTTATTACAATATATTAAGATGTCCGTTTGATAAAACTTAATAATTCATAATTAAAATGCCTTTTGTTCAATACACACTTTTAGTTCACACTCTCTCTATCTATATCTCTTTCAAATTTTCAATCTTTACTAAAATACTGTAGCAGTTATATAACTTTTATCTTCTCTTTTGGATACTAGATGGTGATGCCTGATAGGCTATCTAGTATGCCAACCCATAATGCTTTGCGTGTTGCGAGTGCAATCAAAATGAGATTTCAATACTGTAATGCTAAGCTGCACTTGGGAATGTTTTGTTATGTTTTGCCTATGTGTTTGTTCGTGTGTGAATGGGGTTATTAAAGAAACGTTCCTGAAAACACAAGTCCTGTTGCTTTCTGCTTAGATCATAACCATGTACATTCCACCACAATAATTTTTATTCACCCACTCAAGTTCAAATACATTTTTTAACTTGTAGTGGATGACACTTGTTGCTAATACATTTTTTTTAATAATCCATTCATTAAATTCAATTTATTTTTAATAATTTAAACAGAGTTTTAGCAGTCTGTAATGAAAACCAAAGCTAACAGGCTGCATCACAATTAATAAAATGAAACGATTTCAGTATTTTTCATATGAAATTGAGGAATGAAAGTTCAATTCTTGTGAAAATCGATCAGTTTCTGATTCTTAATAATTTTTTGATAATTATGTAATAAAAAGTGAGAAAAAAATCTTTGTTGACCTAAGTAGGAACTTTTTTTATTATTAATTGTTTAGAATGAACTGAGAATTAAAAAATTAGAAATAACGTTCACATTATATTATATAATAATATTTCGTGTATTCTGCTTTGTTGTTATTTATAAATCAGCTAACTATTACAGGTTAATTGTTAGAGATTATTAAATGTTTTTTTATTAAACTAATAATTTCTGTATTACGCTCCAAAATTTAACTCATCTGAATGTCTTATTCGTTCCATAGTTTCTGAATACATTGTTGTGCAAGTTCAAGGAAGGAATAATCTAATATTCAGTGTCCTAGAAGAATCTTACAGAAACATAGTATTCTTCCAAATGCTTCTTCTAGGAAAACAGAAAACTATAATAACTTTCGTTAGTTTATTATATATGAGCTTTGATCTTCAATTCCAGTTCCAGGATATAATGCACTCGGGGTTCCTTTACAGAAATAAAAGAAAAACATATATCCCGGTTTCATTCTAAGGTATCGTGATATGAAAGAAATTTTGATTTTCGTTAGGTATCTTATTCTAATAAAATTGAATACGAATGTCAAAATTTATATTAATCAATATCCAATGAGACACAGTATGGATATTATATCCATGTTAAAAATTCAGAAAAGTATGGAACGCAATTTTTCAATGTTCATTTTTTATGTTTGCATAACTACAATACATGCGCTTGTCGTTGGCATGTCACGAATATTTTCTCTCAACTTTCATAAGTACTTTTAGTGCAAAGTTATATTTTGAAAAATAAAATAAATTGCAATTTAACCTTGCAAACCTTTGATCCTATTTCAAAATTTCAGAAAATATTGGCAATTTAAAACTTTTTTTTTACTTCAACTATTCAAATTTATTTTTCAAGCCTTAATTAATCTTTGGTACAAAATAAACCAAGAAATGGAGCATTTTAATTAATTAAAATAATTCAAGCAATTCAAGATAATAAAATATTTCTAATGTAATTTTCATTTGACTTTTATTGGTTTTCACTGGAAATACTTTCTTCTTATTCTTTCAAATACTAAAATAAAAAGATGAAATAACCACATTCTGAAGATATCAACCCGAGTTAAATGGTACTTTAAAGTACCGTCGGTGAATAAACAGTTAAATACCAAATTTTGTAGTTAATTCGCTAACAGCTGTATCTGTACCGAACTATCACTAAGTTAGTAATTCGGTAAAAAAGATTAAAATTTGTTCACAAGTACCTCAAATAATCTATAGATTCTTAGCTCAGCATATTTCTTAAACATCAGATTCGAATTTATGTATAAAAATAACAATAATGAGTCTATGGGTGATATTTCTCAGTCATTTATTTATGGAATATAATATCAGATTGTGAACATATGTGTTGTTCCTTTCAAAAATAGTTAAGCACTTTCAGGAAAAAAATTTCAATTATTTTAATTAATTCAATTATTTTTAATTATTAATAAATTCGATTATTAATTAATTCAATTATTGTCAATTATTAATCAATTCAATAATTAATTAATTCAATTTTTTAATT
Source organism: Argiope trifasciata (assembly GCA_026543055.1). Classification (NCBI taxonomy): domain Eukaryota; kingdom Metazoa; phylum Arthropoda; class Arachnida; order Araneae; family Araneidae; genus Argiope; species Argiope trifasciata. The sequence goes on along the minus strand of JAPMOQ010001578.1, from coordinate 3,074,561 downwards.
AATTCAATTACTTAAATTAATTCAATTATTTTCTTTCCTCACGCCACTTATGATTTGAAAAAAAAAAACATAAATAAAATCTAAATATAAATGAAAACCATGTATTTATGTCCCATTTCTTCTAAAACACTTCTCAAAATTCCATCAAATATGACGAATTTATAATTTTAAAAAATATATTAGCAATATTTTGAGCTAAAATGGAATAAAAAATAATTAAAATCAAAATTAAATAAAAGTCAAGCTTATATCCCATTTCTTGTAAACAATTACTTCGAATTCCATCCCATTTGACGCATTTGTTATTTAGGATAAGAAAAATAATATTAGCAATGTTTTGTGCTAAAAAGGATAAAAATATAAATAAAATTTATTTATTTATTATGTATTCATGTATTTTAAAACTCATGTATATCATTTCTTGTAAATAAATTTTCCGAATTCCATCATATATGACGAATTTATTTTTTCCGATAAGAAAAACAATATTAGCAATATTTTGTCAAAATGGAATAAAAACATAAATAAAATCTAAATTTAAATAAAAGTTGCGCTTATATCCCATTTTTTGTAAACTTCCACCATATACGACGCATTTATTATTTAAGATAAGAAATATAATATTAGCAGTATTTTGAGCTAAAATAGGATAAAAACATAAATGAAATATGAATATAAATAAAAGTCATGCGTTAATACCCGCTTCTTGTAAACAATTTCTCCGAATTTGCCTAAAAATAGAGCATTTATTTAGAATAAGAAAAATAACATTAACAATATTTTTAGCTAAAATAAATTCACTATTCAATAAATAAGAAAGTAACAAGAATACTCGATTTTTAACATAGGAACATTGGCAGAAATTATCTTAGAAATATAATCTCCCTCTTTACAATTAATTTTTTTATACTGATATAAATTAATTCTAATGTTTTACAGGGTAAAAAAGATTTTAAAAAAATACAAAACGCAAAAATAATTCCGTTAATAATTCAAAAGTACCAGTGGTATACATCTCTGCATGCCATCGTAAAAGAGTATTTATAGATTTTGATTCATTTTTCTTCCTTACAAAACATTTTAATGGATTGTTCAGTATTTTTTAATGAAGTATATGGTTAGAAGTTGCTTTACTACTTGTTTAAAGAGAATACTTTAAAAACTATTTTAAATGTTTTACCTTTATTTAAATCCCGGGGTGCGCCTCGAAAAGAGAATGAGATGCTTGTGGTATGGTGATTAGATAACATTACCCTGATGGGTATAGAAGCATGAGAAGGGTATGGATCCTCCCATTGATGATGGGGCGTACTTCGTTTGGGAATGGTTGTACCTTGGGTAGTGATGGCTTTTAGGACTTAACCACAGTTTTTGTCAGTGTTGCTATTGCAGTGGTCGGGTAATTCATGTTTTTATCCTTCGGGAGCGACGGATTACCTTAATTTTGAACAGGATAATAAATATAATTTTACTTATACCATAATCGATTATATTTAAACAAATATCTGCAAACTCATGCATGCCAGGGAAGGGTATAAAGGAATATTAAACAGCTTACAAGAAACAAGATAATTACAAATGTAGTTAGTATCGTTTTTGTATAAAATGTTCTGAGCAATATCAGCTCATGTAACTACATGGCGTATTTTAAACATCAGGCTTATTTAGAAGCCAAAAATTCTTTTTTCTGAAAAAAAGAGAACTCGACTTTGTGCTACACAAAACAGATAATTGTACCATTTTTTGGCATGCGCTGTTTCATTTACTGTACGATAATGATACCACAATAATCTACTTCATTCGTGACAAAAATCTTCATTTTTAGTATATTTGTGTTCCTGTTGCAGAATATTCTTGCAAATGCTTGGTAATGCTTGTAAATAATAAATTTAGTGCGCATGGAAAAATAAATTGAAAAAAGTTTTACAGTACATATTCGAAAGAAAAGAAGCGCATAAAAATCATGCAAAAGAATAGAATAGAGAAAAATAAGCGCATTTCGCTTTGTGCATAAGCTGTTGCAACACGAATAAAGCAAAATAATATTTAGAGGCAAAAAATAAAGAAGGAAATTCCGAGAATATAAGTAGAATGACAAATAATCATGCAAGGAATATTATGGAATAATTCTTATCAAGAGTAAAGTTAAACCATTACATTTAAATTACAGTGTTGGGGTCGCGGTGGTCTGGTGGTAAAGTCTCGGCTTCGGAATCGAAGGGTTTCAGGTTCGAGACTCAATTCCACCGACGATCCGTTATGTGAGGGGGTTAAATCTGTCAGGCCCAACGTCCTCCCACTGGTGTGGTTTGGAGAGGGGGGTGCCAGTTCAGGTGTCTTCCTCGTCATCTCACTGTGGTTCAAAATTACGAGGTCCGTCGCAAAATAGCCCTCGTGTTGCTTTACAACGGGACGTTAACATATCTAAATTAAATTATAGTGTCAGAGATAGTATTTTCGTCAAACTTGTATTTATATTTTTGGATTGATGTACTTCTTAATTTTAATATATTTATCCTAAGAAAGACAGTTTTTTATAATTTTTAAACCGAATTCTTATAACATTAAAATTTCGTTTTCCTTTTAAAATTAAATCTAGACTTTTTTTAAAAATTAAATTATTGAATGATTCATTTCACAGGTCTGAAACTAATGGCATAACTTGCAATTCTTCCTGTGCTAATAACAGTAAACAAAAATAAAAACGCAATTACAAGTTTTATATATATATATAATAATTTAATTCTTAGTTAGATCAACAAAGAAGAATTTTTTTTCCATTACATAATTATAAAAACTATTATCAAATAATTATTGATTTTACCGAGAATTAAACTCGCATTCTTCACTTTCACACTTGATTTTTACAGATTGAGCTATTGCCTGTTGATTTCAATTTTCCTTACAAACTGCTAAAAAAATTGTAACAAACTGTAAATAAAATAATTTAATTAATTAATTAATATTTTAAAAAACTGTTTCAACATCAATTGACATCAAGTAAAAATGTATATACATATACATATTATATATATATATATATATATATATACATATATATATGTAACACTTATTAAAAACCAAATAATCTTTCTAAAAAGAAGTTGCAAAATTACTGTTCTTGATAATATATATATGTAACACTTATATGTAACACTTATTAAAAACCAAATAATCTTTCTAAAAAGAAGTTGCAAAATTACTGTTCTTGTTGCATAATTACTGTTCTTGATTTTATCTTAAATTGAAATATATAATTCAATAACGATTTTCGGCTATTTTTAGTAAATTTATTATAAAGTAAATTTATTATTTAGTAAATTTATTATTACAAAATTATTTCCATATTGCAAAATTTATATTACGAATAATAATTTTAAATCGAATTAATTGGTAGATGTACTTTTGTACATTTATATTTCAGTTGATATAATATGAATTCGACTAAAAAAATTGGTGGAATAATTGATTTATATTAATTTAATCACATTTAAAATAAAAGGAAGTATGTACATATTTAACAGAAAATCCAGATATCTGCTCAGCCTATTTTTAAAAACTGCCTTTGAATATTTGATTACATTATAATCCTTTTAAAATTTGTACTAAAGGCTTATGAGTTCCTTATGGCTTCAACAGATGGCGCCAGAAGAATGTACTTGATCCTAATCTTCTAATCCTTACCACAGTAGGGGGAAATGTTATATTCGGAAGCGGGCAATAATTCATTTTATCCTGAAAAGAAACAAAACAATTTCTATAGAAGTTACACTTTCGTAGAATTATAATGAGTTAAATTTATTTATTAGTCTGGTTGAAATAATTTAAAGTAATTTTCAAAAGCTCAGAATCTATTGCTTGAGTTTTACTTTCAAGTTATATTTCGGAGTTATTTTAAAAGAAAATATCAATAAAATACAATATCTTAGTTAAAAATAGAAATTTCTAACTGAATGTTTTAAATGATATTTTATCCTAGATAATAAAAAATGGCCAATGTGATGACACAAAATGGACACATTATTTGAAGAATTTGTCGAACAGAAAGTAATAAACTTATTTTCCAGCCTGAAAACACAATTATGCTGCAAAGAATAAATGCTAAATCGAAAGTTATTTAACAATTCTTTGGTTATGAAAAATAAAGAACATTCAAATGCTGCTAAACAATTAAATTTATATATCGATTTTTAGCTTTTTATTGCTCATGAATGTATCCCAAATGAATGTTATGCACTGTCATTGTGATTTTAACGTGATAACTGAACTGTCATTATTTATCAAATCAACTGTCATTATTCATCAAATCAAAATTTATATTTCTAGGTGCTAATCTGGAAGATATATATTCTTGTTATTGAGATTTGTTAATAAGTCTAATGGCCACGTATAGTACTTCAACTGAGACTCAGTCATAAATAAAGGTCTCATTATAGTTACTTGTAATCAGTAGCAATAACCCTCTTTTAATATATTTAAAAAAGTCGTTTAATCAACATTTCCAATGCCCATTCATCCCACAGACTTAATATTTAACAATATCAGATTACATTCGATGTATTTAAATATGAAAAGTATTTTGTTTTGATTAAAAATAGAGAATTTAATTTTACATTTATTCATTGACCCATTTCACATGGCAAAATGTATCATTGATTTAATGGTAGAGTGCATGTACATATTGATACATTGATAGAGTACATGCGCATATTAATATATTAGCAGAGTACTTGTACATATTGATATATTGATAGAGTACATATACATATTAATATATTGGTAGGATGAGTGTACGTATTGATATATTGGTAGAATATTTAGCATTAATATATTAGTAGAGTGCATGTACATATTGATATATTGATAGAGTATATATACATAATATATTGGTAGATGGCTTGTGCATATTTTTATATTGGTAGAATACAAGTAAGCATTAATATATTAGTAGAGCTCATGTACATAATAATATTTCTTAGAATGCAACATATTTTTATCAACCTATACATTTTGTATAGTATTTCCTCCGGAAATACGGTGTTACATTGCAATTATATTTACAATTTCGGCGCTTCTTATTTCCTCGTAAAAACACCATTCATATGCTCAAAACCAATTTTTAAATCTTAAGATCTACTGCACCAGTTATTAAAAGTGCTTTTCTTTATTTCAAATCAAAACTTTCTCTACTTCAAGCTGGTTTGCTTTTGAAGCATAAAATAAAGCGGTGTTAAAGAGTATATATTTTAAACATAAAAATTCAAAAATCAACATCTTCATCAATTTAAAGTTATCAAGTTCTTTTAAATGATTTAAATAAATGTATAATGATTCATGTCTTAACAAAAACATACTTTTAAGGAGTCTACGTCTAAAGACAATATGAAATGCTTTTAATGAATTTCAATACTTATGGAAGTAAAACTAAACGAAGTGTCAAATGGGATTTGAAAAAACATTAAGTAAGCATTTATGTCAGTAAAACTTTGATTTTTTACAGCTGATTTTTTTAACAGCACTCCAACCCGTTTGGCGTAATATAATATGCGCATATCTGAGAATGAAATCGCCATTTATGCAAAATTTGATTGTATGATTCAGACACACTTACTTATTATATCTTTTTATTCTAAAATTTAAATCAATTTAAAATGCATAACGCAAGTATAATTTTTTTTTATTTAAAAGTCATTAAATCATTTGATATATTTTGTAAGCTTTTCATAGATCATAAGAAAAAAGTCATTTATAAGAAAAAGCATATTCACAACAAAAAATAATTTTTATTATTATTTTAATTATTTATTATTAATAATTTATTATTTTAATTTTTTATCTTCTACTGTAAATCTCCTTAAAATGAGTATTTTTCTTTAAACAATTAACATTATATTTATTTATTTCATTAAAAAAATATTTTATTCAATTTATTACAAAAACCGTTACAAATTATCCTCGAAATCATAAAAGAGTACATTTGATATTAAAAAAATAAATACTATATATTTTCTAAACTATTTCAGGAAGCCAAAATACATTTACTAAAACAAAAAAGAATAATAATACAAAAAATAAAGAAGTCTTAGTCTTATTTTTTTTAAACATTTTTTTCTACATAAAAGTGGTGTGAAATCTAAAATTTTCAATTTTAAAGCTGATACATTTTTTTAAGTTATTTTAATTTAGTCATTTAAATTATTTACTTTAATTAAGCCAATCAAAATTACTTATTTTAATTAAGTCAATTAATTCAATTTATTAAAAAGCAATGCTTCTAAATTTGAAAATGCTGACAATATCTGGAATTTCATATTAATATTAAACATAATTTAGATTTATTAGATACTTCAAACACAATTATAAAGCTGCTTGGTAAATTTAATAACTCCCTTTGCTATTTAAAGAAACAAATACTTTCTTCAGATTCTAATTAAGCATACGATAATATTTACTTTCTGAAAAAAATTCGTAAGCTGAAATTTGAATACTTATAGAAATAATCTTGCCCCCTGGCAATATTTCATAACCCCGACTGGAATTAAAACAAACTGAAAAGGAAAATAATGATACAGTTGGCTTGACGAATAAATGTGTAGAATAATTTAAAGCGATATCAGTAATCATGTGTGAAATCCAATAAACTACTTTTCTTAGAAAATTCGAATCAAAGAAATAAATGGTTCTTTCTGTAAAAGAGGTAAATAATAGGAAAAAAAAAATAGCATGCTGCGTTGAACAGAATAAAAAAGTAATTACGTGGTGTTTTTTTTTTAAATTTAAAGAGCTGCAAGATTACGTAAATTAAAGATGTTATCGAAAGTATAAAAGCCTTAAAAATAATGGAAAGTGTTTCGTTAATTTTCTGAATAACTACCATCTAGAAGAATTGGAAAAAAATAAGAACATTAATTTGCGCTTAAATTACGAAACTATCTTCATGATTAAATCTGGATTATATTTTATAAATTATATATAATTACGCTTTCCTTATAGTTTGCCATATGCATTATTTCAATTAAATTTATAAATAAAAAAGTGTTTATTTTTTATAATATATTCAGATACTAATTAGCTTGAAAAAAATTATTTGCTAAGTGCTTTAAATTATTTTGCAACATTAAAAAATTGCACATTTTATATTGAATTTCTTTTTAATGAAATATGCGAGCAGTGAAAAAAATTAGCTTGTCCGTTGCTTAATGTGGCAATATTGGATATCTTATTTCATCCATATAATCGAGGATGTAAAATACGTCATACTTGAGATTTGCTGCTCTATTTAATCAACAGCTCTATTATTTTTGTTAAATATTAACCATTCTATTATTATATATATGTGATTTTATTGTATAAAATATTTAAATAATATTTTACTGCAGTGGTGGATTTTGGTAAATTTTGAGCTTCGGAATCGGAGTGCTTAAGGTTCATGAAGCGATTCTATTGAAGAATGGGTGTGGAAGCTTGGATAGGGAGTGTCAACTCAGGTATAGGGAAATGACACCAAATTACGTAGTCTTAACCAAAATACCCCTGGCGGTGTTTAAAAAACAGGATTTTCATATAATTAAACTAAATTAGATGAATACTAACTATTCTTTATTAAAAACACTGGGTATTAATTGCATTTGGGTCACTATATCATGTACAAACATTACAAGTATCTGTAACCATATATTTATTTTTTCGTAATCTATGCATACAGTAAGGAAGAATAGACAAGGAATAAGGAATGAATGTTCTTCAAGCCTTTTCTTTTTCTACAGCTAAGTGACTTTATATAAAGAAATATTGGTGGGTGGCAATGTACGATTCATTGTGCTAATAAAACAGCAATTTAAAACTTAACTTTTGATAATGACGATGTCTTGTTTGAGTTACAACGAAAAGGTGCAGCAATAGCTTCTGAGTGTAAAGACTCCTGAGCCCCCTAGGGCAGACGACTGATTTCTAGCTCATATGCGAAGATGACACTCATACACTCGCATACACCCTAAACATCTGTCTAAAAAATCTCTTTTTTTTCTTGCAATAGAATAATTTCTATTTGTAAAAAATATAAAAAGGTTAAGTACTCAACAATTAAAAAAAAACGGAGTTAACTTCATGTTTTTGAAATTTATATAGAAGCACGTTTGTTTATCTAAAATTAAAATCATGGAATGATCAGTTTCTGAGATGTGAATTAAAAAGCAAGCAATATATATATATATAATCTTCTTATCTTATACTTATTATATTATTTGTATTTATCTTATATCACTTTATATATTATCGGGTGTCGCGTCAGTAATATCAACGCTTAGTGACAAACTTGACGACCATTTGGTGAATTTGGTGACCAAATATAAATTACTGTAAAACTTTAATTAATTGATTAATGTCTTGTAAAAAAAAATATATTTTCTTCAAGTGTCATCTACTACAAGTTTTAAGAAATTTATTTGAGCTTGAGTGGAGGAATAAAATTATTTCATGAACGACTGAAAATTTGAACAGGTTATATAAATATATATAGGGGAAGGGTGAACTAATACTAGGAAAAAAGATATTCATTAGAAAGAATAATTTAAAAGCCCTGTTTTTACCTGTTAAGGAATTACAAGGACTTGGAGCTTCCACCCATCTTATAATTTCATTGTCTTTTGAATTGAATAATATTTCAAAAACCTATTCTCCTTGTCCATTTATAAAATTACTGTACTTTTTCTGGAGTATTAAGTACTTTACTAAGTATCCCTTTTGAAAAAAAAAAGAGATCATGTTGATGGATGTTTGGAGACATTTTCTGAAAGTTGTACTTTGAGAACGATTACAGTTACTAGATATCCTATAGGAAACCTGTTTTTTAAATGATTCAACAAAATAATTATTGCATAGATGCGCAAAAAATTACTTTAAACCAAAAAAAGTTTTTTCAACTTAACGCATTTTTTTAAAAGCTTCTTGACATAGTAGAAACAGCTAAATATTTTAATAATTAGTTAACCACATTGCATAAATTGCTATACAAGACAAGTTTAATGCTAAGTAAAATTCCGTTCATTGTATGTTTAATGAAAAGAATATTTAATGCTTATGTCTAATCATCACTAGCTTATGAGGTTTTTTAGCATTGAACCAGTTCAAACTTACTAAACATTTGAAAGGTGCCTAATATGTTTTGGCAAATATCGTCTGAGTATGCATATTATTTGCCAGAATTAATTTGAAGTTTCAGAAATCTAATAAGCAATTATTTACTTTAACGGATTTTAATACATGAAAGTTTTTTTTTCATTTTTAATTATGATTTCCGGACTTTCAATTATTTTATATTAAGGATTGAACACAGAACTGATGAACCTAAAATACATTTTAAAATTAGCAGCATTAACTATTCAATTATATTAAAACCCAGGATATTTCAAAAAGTGAATAAATTTATGATATTTAAATATAAATTCCCATTATACCTCCTCTCAAATCCATACTAATCAAATAATACATAAATCAACTTTCATTGATGAATTATTCAAATCAAATTCATTCACTCATCTCGAACGAGCTGATTAAATTCAAATAACGACAATATTATTAAACATGATGTCAAACATTTTCATCTGAAACCAAATTAGCAAATATATATTACCATTTATTCATTCAAAAGATATTACAGACAGCTAGGCAGTGCGATAATTATAACAACTCCCCAACTAATAACATTTCTATTAAAATAAAACGCAGCAGCAGACATTCATATTCTAATTACAGTACCAAACTGAAAACCGCGATTGTAGAAACTGACAGGGAGATCTTTCTACCCGCTCCTACCCCTTGCCTCGTTCCAATTACACTTTTCATCATCAATATTTGATTCCTTCATTTCAGACCGATATGTTAACAAACCTAATGATGCCACACACTTTCAATTGGTGAGAAGTTTTATTTAAAAGTATGACTTAATTAAATGCTGAAGTAGTAATCAAAGCACGCACTTTCGGCCGCTTTGAAAAGCACGCTGTATTGATTTCTCGAGAGATTTTCAGAGCTTCGAAGGCCGATTTATTTTGTTGAGTGTTTCAGATTCTAAAATTTCCCAACCACCCTAAACAATGTATCTTTAATTTGTGAATATTTTCTAAATAATGCTCTTGAAGGGGAGGCGCGAAGGTGCATCGTTAAATTCTCATGATCGCGTTTTGAAGAGATGATTTAACACCCTTGGCGGCATTGTTTTGTCATTGAATTCCGCCGCTGAAAAGTATGAGTTAGTTCTGCTTTATTGTTTTCATTTTAATGTTTTAGTAATTAATGCATTTTTCGTCTTTATTTTATGGAATTTAAGTGCAGCATATTTATTTTATTAAATTATGCAAAAACGCATATATATCATTGATATAAAAATACACATGCATTTACCGGCTTTTTTAATATTTTAAAGACCAATTCTCCTTGCACATTTAAGAAATCTCTGCAGTTTTTCTGAAGTGCTAAGGATTTTTTACTAAGTATCCCTTTTGAATAAAAGAGAATATGATAGATGGATGTTTGAAGACATCTTCTGAAAGTCTCCAAGATCTTCTCTCTCTTACTTAAAGTATCTCTCTTAATTTAAAATTTTAAGAAATTTCTTATATTCATTTACAGCTTACTCTGAATTTCGTTACTAGGACATGAAATTTAGGATGTGGATATTTAAGGCACGTTGATTTTCACATTTTTGGTGATATCTCTTTTAAAAACCTGGATATAAAATCTTTTATACAGATTGACCTATTTCGTAGATATCTTTTAATGATTCTTCTCTTCAAAATTTGAAGCGGGAAAGCTGTAAACTTTAGTAACTATTCTCATCTACCGAAGCTATACATATTAAAATGAAAGATCAAGAAGTAGAGATAGCATAGTTGGAATTATGTTTGAGTCCATAGAACCATTATCGACCACGATAAAAACCCTCCAGTTGGAAATATGTTCTGCAATGGGAACGGGGTAGTAGCCAGCCAGCTCAACAACATTTCTGTTCGTACCACTCTAGAGAGATAAGTCAATATGCTTGAAACCATCATTTGCCATTAAAGTAATTTCAGCTATATGGAAAGAAACATGTACACACAATTACCTTAAAAACATTTCATAAGATCTAAATATGCGTTAAGTAGTTACAAAACCATTACGTGTATTTAGTTTCCTTAAAGAAATATATTAAATAAAAATTAACATCACAATATTTTAAGCTTTACTGTTTTACAGAATGAGCTGATCTAATTAAGTTAATCTCAATTGATCCCTTTGTTATAATGTTAAAATATCCCAGCATTTCTCTTTTTAGAAGGATGTGTTTATAGGATGGTTAATAACCGAAGGAGATTATTAAAAATGAGTCCCTTTGAAAATTTTAGTTCTATAATGCCGAAATATTACTTATGCTGAAAGATTTTGCAAAACATATGACATCTTTAGAATCATTCTCTTGACGCTGTCAACGAAAAGCTTCATTGAATGGCTGACTTCGAATTTCTAGGTAAGAAACTTTATACCAGAAAAAAAATACAATAATATTCTAAATAAACAGCGTTATATATATATATATATATATATATA
>JAPMOQ010001578.1:3023291-3050896 GCA_026543055.1 Argiope trifasciata | reverse complement strand
ATATATATATATATATATATATATATATATATATATATATATATATACGACAACTAATTTCCGGAAAATGATAACATAACTAAGGTACTTTCTTATCCTCTATATATGCATCCGAAAGATTAATTAAATAATTATTCTTGTGGAAGAGATTTCTTTCAGAATTTCTTCACAGACCATCGGACTATTACAGTTCAATAGGTATGCTCTGTCCTTGAAGTGGAAGTAACACGAACCTACATTTTGATGCCCACAAGGGAAGGCAGATTTGCTCTATTAAATCAGTGATTTCTCATCCATGAAGGCGAGTTTCCACGGTGAGAGTATAGAAGTTAGTTGGAAAAATGGGTTTCATTCTAATTCAAAACATCGTTGACTGACAATGTAGTAGACGTCATTAGTCTTCATCGTTTTGATTAACATTAACAAATGCATTAACAGCAACTTTTTACTGTCTATGAGTTTTATAATTTTATTGAAAAAAGTCAGCAGAATAAATACTTATTGAATTATAGTTTTAAACATAACCATGGAATAATATTCATCCAAATGTAAATATTCAAGGCAAAGAATTAGAGAAAAGTAATTTTTCATACTATAAAAGGGGTCATTTCGTTAAATATGATATGAATAGGTATGAATGTATAATAATTCTTTTTGTGTTAAATATATTGCATTAAAAAAAGCCCAGTAAAAGAAAGATGTGTTTTTTTCCCTAAAATGTGAAGCATTTTTTTGTCTAAAAGCTTCCATTTATAAGCTTTGAAAACATTTCCAAAAATAATTTTACTAATCAAATTCTAAAAGCAAAATTAGAAGAGATATCGCAATAATCTAGATTTCAGAAACATTATGAAAGGGAAAGAAGCAAAAACAAATATTTATATGGTTTGGAGGAATAATTTTCAATATTGAAGGAATATATAGTAATTAATTAATAATTAAATGCTTATACTCTTCTAAAAATACAAATTAATAAATTCATATAATCTTATAAAAATATCAATTAATAATTTTATATCTTTTCTTGTGCATGTAGATTTTATGAAAAATAGAGCGTTCATGCTAATTATTTCATAAAAATCTATACGAAGCAATCTTTTTGCAAGCTATGTATTTTTTAATTATTTTATTCATTATTATAAATAAGATAATTTGCGAAGAGGACTTTGGCCTTTTTATGAAATATATATTGTCTTTATAATTCTATGGTATTTATAAGGATATGCAAGGCGTTTAATGAAAAAAATAATAATAAATCTTCTCATATATATAAATAATATTTTTTAGATTAAATGAAAAACATTTGATATTCTGAATATTGTTGTTTAGAGAAAAAAACGTATATGAACAAGGAACTATCTTTATTAGATACCATTTGATTAAATACATCATGTTTACTTTAACACAGTTATAAAGCAAAAAACATAGACGAAAACTAAATCTGTTTATATTTAGAAAAGGTATTTTTCTTGCATTTAAGTTTCGTCGAATTGCTGCATTCTTTCATTATATAAAATTAATATCTTCTTAATAATAATTATAATATAATTATTTATGGACGAAATACTAAATCAAATTTTTATATTAAGAGGTTTAATTTATAGAGATAAACAGAAAATATATACTTTGAATTAGAATAAAATGATAATTTTCTATATATAATTAAGTATGAAATCATTATTATTAATTTTTGTTAATTTTTTATACATAAACATCGAGCTTTTGAAAAATATTTGTGTAAAAAAAAATAACATTTCTCTCTTTTTTTCACTTTTTATGCATAGAAAGTGTGTACACTGAAAAAATGAGAATGAATTTAAAATAATAAACAAGATGTCTTTTCAAGAATATTTATTGTTTTTGAAAACAAAACGCGATTTCTCATTAATTTGTTATTCAAATGAAACAATATTATTTCTTTAGTGATTATGTTCTCAAGAACAAAGACTATCGAACAAATTGAAATATAACAAAAACTTTTTATTTTTATTTTGTGTAACTTTTCCAGTTTTTAGAAGTAATTGTTGATGCTCTCGATTGTGGCCCGATAGAACTGGAGAATCGATTGTCTAAGAAGTAAATTGAATTATGATGTAATTTGAAGCAAATTATTTATCCTTAACTGGTGAGTGCAATCTGTGAGATAGCTAATGATGGACTTTCAGTCAATCCTATTCCATTTTACCTCAATCGAATGGATTGAACTTGTAGCTTCTTGTTTCATGACCTTTACTAGGCGTGTACTTTTATAGTCAGTTTCAGCGGACGCTTCTTTAAATAATTCAGCTACTTCTTTGCAAGACGTCTTTAAGATCTACCCTTCCTTACCTTTTAATGTTCCAGTATTAAAAAAACTTGGACCTCGAAATATCATTCAGTTTATTGATACTCCACATAAAGCAACCCCCCTCCCCCACGAATTTTTTATATAAAGCAGAGAAAGTGATTTGAGTGATGAGGATAATCATACGGAAGATTTTTTCGATGAAAGTTCACATTCGACTGATTCTGATATGCATGTTGAAATTTAATTGATTTTTAGTAATATCGTATTTTGAAAAAGTTCTTAAATATATCAATATACCAAGAAGAATTACATAATGTACACGTTGATTTTTATACTTATACTTGACCTTTATATTTAAAATGCCTTGGAAAACCGATGATTTCGATAAATAAAAGGCATCATTGGTTTTTTTTTTACATACATCATAAAATCATTCCCCATTACCCATTGTGTTTGTTCAAATTTTTCATATAATTATTGAATTTAAATAAGAAATGCATAGAAAGTGCCGAATGTTAAATCACGTGCTAGGGTTCAAGTTTGCTGCATATGGCTCTGCTGGTAGACCTCGTCATTTGATTGTGGCTCAAAATTGAGTCCAGTTCGAAGTGTTGTTTCTTATGCAGACAGCGATTTGATCCAATAGAGTGCGTCTCTTGATTTTTCAGTGGAACTCTACAGGGCCAAGAGTACGACTTTGCCACTCACGCACCACCACCCTTTGTATTGCGCTGACTTTCATTCATGAATTTTCCATCGCTCAACCACAGCTAGTATTTCAGACCTGTATCAGAGAACGATCCCATCTGAACCAGCACCCCCACTGGTATTACTCACTACCTGAAGGACTTTGTGACCACGACATATTTACACTTGCTTCAGTCACCACCACACACGGGGAATCTTCGGCTGACGTATTCGAATTCGTAATCTATCGAACACGAGTCCAACCAGGCTATCCCGGCCATCCATTTGAAAGAAAATCATTATATTGTATTTCAAAATGGCTCATTATTATAACTAAACTTACTTTTTATTAATATAGCAATGACTTTGAAGATTATTTCATGCCCAAAAAAGTCATGAAAGCATCGTATTTTATCTCCTATAAATAAATATATCCCCTGCATGGAATACCGTGATTTATATTACGAGGCTGACAGCATCAATATTCTAACACCCACTTCATTTCCAAATAAGGCTTATTTCGGTAAACTTTATTGACTCATAAACACATCCCTAATCTCGCCGTAACGAACTCAGAACCCGCGATTAACAATCACCCAGTCAAGCCTAATTGACGAAAATTCTTGCCCCATCCTTTGAAAAGAAGAGAAAACCTACCATAATAATCGATAGCTCTTCAGGCCTCGTTGAGGCGTAAGTTGATTTTGGTCGACCCCATTTACCCCTTAACCGTTCATCCCCTTCCCCCGAAACCGATGAGTCTCTATTAGGTGCTGTAACCGGATTGATTTGGTGCTTTTCCCCTCTCTCCGGGATATAATCCCCTCCGTCTCCGGACTTGATCCGGACTTTAACAAATGGTGGAAGGAGGAAGTCTGTTCCCCGGGTGGAAAATCTCTGCCCCGAAGAAAAGCCATTGTTCGGCCTTTAATGGAGTTGTTTAGGAGTTGCTGTCTGTTAACACTTGCTGAGGGTTTGGACGGCTCAATGGCAGAAGATATGGATGCTTATGGCGGGTATTGTGAAGGATTTCCGGTGGAAGATGTATATTTGCTGAATGATAAGAGATGAATAAGGGAGTGGGGGATTTGGAATAAGGGATGGGAGATCTCAACAATTCAAAAGTTGTCACAAATGCATAATATTTTTTAAATATGTTTATAACATTTTAAATCGGTTTTGTTTATTTGGATAATGGTATTTGAGTCTTATACATTTAATGCTTAGATTATATTTGGCATTTTATTCTGTTGTATTCTGATGATGATTAGGTGTGTGCTGGCGTTATGCCGGTGAAAAGCTTATAATTAAAAAAAATTAAAATAGAATTTAAATAGCTGTCAAAAGACTCGCTATTCAAACATAGCTTTCCTATGCATATGTAAATCTAGAAATGAAAATGCGAGTTTTTATTTATTTATTTTTTGAAACTACGACTCGGTGATGATATATTATAAGTATAAAAAAATCGGAAGCAACATTTGCT
This sequence comes from Argiope trifasciata, assembly GCA_026543055.1. Classification (NCBI taxonomy): domain Eukaryota; kingdom Metazoa; phylum Arthropoda; class Arachnida; order Araneae; family Araneidae; genus Argiope; species Argiope trifasciata. The sequence continues at coordinate 3,046,436 of JAPMOQ010001578.1, read as the reverse complement.
ACTCTCAACTGTTCATTCACAGTTTAATTGCACCTTTCGAAATGAAATTTTTTAACAGTACATTAACTGATTTTTCATTATTTGAAATATTAAAAGGATTGGGCCAATCATGTGCAAACCTTATTTTATGATCAAAACTCATTTAGATTTATATGATCGATGATTTTTAACCAGTATAATGGTCGAGGTGGCCTGGTGGGGATGTGACTGGGCTTATTACTCGGAGGGTTGGAGGTTCCAGATTTGAATCCACCGAAGAAACGTTGTGGAAGGAGGGCTGTTACGCGTTCATTTCGTCAGGCCAAAAGTCATCCAGATGGCATGATGTGGTGTGGAAAGAAGGCAGTCAACTCAGATGCCATCCTCATAATCTGACCATAGTTCAAAATTAGAGGTCCATCCCAAAATAGCCTCGGGGTTACTTTACTACTGGACGTTATTATAACCAAGCCTAACTTTTAACCAGTCGAATTACACATATAGTTGCATTTACTAGTGAGTAAAATTACAAAAATTTACACTTCAAATAAATATAACTTATTGCAAAAAATTACTAACTCTTAAAGTAGAACTCCTACCATTTTTTATTGTATCCGAAACACTGGTTATTGACCACATTGGCGATTTTTTTTATTGTTATTTCTTGTAGTTCAGACTTTCCCCTTTCTAAAACAGTTTATCATTTCTAGGAAAAGGAAGATTCGATCTATCATCCAAGGGAATTTTAAGCAAAACATACTTTTTAGCTAAAATCTGTCTTCCCCTTCGATTTTCACGAAACTTTAGTTTTCGTAAAAATATTTCACCATTAACATGATATACCAAAAACTAATAGAGAGATTTACTTACAAATTTCAGCGTGTATTTTAAATAATATGGGGAATGAAATGAGCCAAAGGTTTTATTGTTGGTGAAATACTTTTTCATTTATAGGTTATCGAAAAATTAAATTATAAATTTATGAAAAAAATGCATATATATGCATTTTTTTACCCATAATTTCTTTTCATCTCAAAATGTTTCTTAGAATTTGGTTCATTTCTTTCATCATTATATTCTATAACTTGTGTACAAAGAAAAATAGGATTGCTGCATAAAAATTTTGTGTAGAGTCTTAGCCGCTTTTTCTAAACTGCATTAAAATTTTCTATAAATTTTTCTCTTTCTCAAAATATATTATATTTTCAAATAATATTTTTTGTATTTATAATATTTTATATTATAATTCACAATAAATCTAAAAACCATAGTTTTAAATATTTTTTTTAGAAAAATACTCCTATAAACCTATAAATTTTCTATATTAAAAAACACCCATAAAATTTTCTAAATTTACTACCTAATTTTTCTAAAAACATCTATAATTATTTTAAAAATTTCTTTCGAACGTAGTGGGATACCTGAAATCTTTATAACCATATAAAAATGCGACATTTACTGATTTCTTTTATTTATTAAATAAATGAACGAGATTAAACCTGCCAACCTTAACAAAAAGAAGAAGAAGAAATACCTTGAAGAAACATGAAGCTAAATTTTTTCTTTTCCAGATCCAACTTCAGTGGCAGTTTCTGTTTTTCCTTCTTCGGGCAGAAATTTTCTGCCAGGCGAAATGTTTATTTAGGGTCCCTATTCTCCCTTCACGAATAAAATCCGGACAGGTCAGCGAATTCGGAGCGAAAGTTAAAGCAGCAGCCGTCAGGCTTTTGATGCCTTGGAGATTTCGCTACATCCTAGGGCCATTAGCTCTTTCTTGTCAGACTTCTCCTCAGCTGTTTTTTATTAGGCGAATGCTTCATTAAGACGGTATTTTTGGAACACTGACATTTGAATTCCGTCTTTCAAAATACGTTTCTTTCGGCATTCACTTAAATTGGCTTTTAAAAGAAATGCAACTTTTCCAGGTGATTCGGTTACTTTTGATATATCAGATGCAATTTTATTGAATTGTTAAGTTATAATAATAATAATATTGTGGAGAAATATAATTATTAGTATTGCTGTTTTAATGTAAGCAGAAATTTCAAGAAGTATCATCTTTTTATTTTATAATCATTTGAAATAGTTATAACAATAATTATTGTTCGTTTCAATATCCTACTTTTTGACCATTTTACCACACTCCGAAATTCTTCATTCTTGATTTTCGCTTCGTTAGATATTATTCTTTCATTTTTTCCCCACATGTATGCGATATTTCTTAATGTACTACATTAACTTAATTGCGTATTGATTACTTATATTCCTAGTTCAAGTGGTAAAAAAAATTTATAAATGACAATTTTTTTTTATGTAGAGTGTCTCATAAATATTCGGGAAAACTTTAAGAGGAGATAAGAAACATCACAAGGATTCATTTTGCATACCAGCCTGCGATCCGAAACGTCTTCATTCGGCGTTAGGTGGCGTTGTTCACAGTAGCACATGGGGCATCTGCAATCCCTCAATCATTTGAGCTACGATCGCCCGCAGAGGAGTATGGAATGTTTTACGAAAACGGAGTGACAGATATGCACCTGATTTATGGATTGTCTGAAGGAAATGCAAAAGCGGCTGAAGAAGGTTGTATCGGGAAAGGTACCCATAAAGAGATGCACCGAACAACTGGATTTTCAGTAATTTGCTGCACAGTTTGTGTGAATATGGAATATTTTAAGAAAATAGGCATAGTGAAGGTAAGCCACGAGTGATTGTTAACATCCAGGATGGAAGAAAATGTGTTATCTATCGTTAGAAGTAATCCGAGGGCCAGCTTACGAGCTATCACTATTGCCATTGAAGGATCTCGGAGTAGTGTACATCGTGTTTTGAAACGTGAGGGCTTACACCTACGTCATCTGCAAAGTGTACAGTTAATGCTCCTCGCAGGTTATCCTCCTCGTGAACGTTTTGTACGGTGTTATCGCAATCAATGTTGCCCAGATGCGTATTTGTAATCCTAAGCTTTAATGATGGATGAAGCGTACTTAACGCGAGATGGGATGTTCAACTACCACAATAAACATTTATGGTCTGGTGAGAATCCCCATGGCAAAACACCACATGCAACCCAACATCACTTTTCAGCGAATATTTCAGCTGGTACGGTTGGTGACGTCTTAGTTAGACCTTATTTTTTGCCATCTCCAATAACATCTGCACAGTATCCCATCTTTTTGCCAGAGGTTCTACCAACATTAATTGATACTGTGCCACAACGTATCAGACACCATATGTGGTTTCAACATGATGGGGCACCTGCCTAATATTGCAGATGTGTTTGTGAACATTTGAATGAAGTGTTTAGTCACCACTGGATTAGTCATGGTGGACCGATTCCCTAGCCACCACGATCTCCTTATTTAAACAGCATTGATTGCTTTCTTTGGGTGCACTGTAAAGTGCTGTGTACGCAACACTTGTAGATTAAGAAATGGATTTGGTTGCAAGAATCGTCTGTGCTGCTGCGGATATCCAACAAAATCCGGGTGTATTTTAGAGAGTTCACCAGTTTATGGTCGGATGTATGCATCGCTAACAATGTTGGGAATTTAGAACATCTTTTGTAACATTTTAAAATATCATGTATTACAGAACAAATGACATTTTTGTCCGATAAACATTTCAGATGATCTCAATTTTGTGTCTCTTCATATTTGCCTGTACCTTTCATACTACTTCCCTATGGAGTTTCCAACCACAAGTTTCATGCAAATATGAATCCTTGTGATGTACACAATCTCCCGTTTAAGTCTGTCAGAATATTTATGGGACACCCTGTATAATATCACTACATGTGGCTAAAATTATCTTCTGTTTTATCTATCAAAAGGTTACAAAAAACAATAGCAATAAAGAATTCACAAAAAAAAACGTATTTTAATCTTGCAAAAGATTAACCATTATGTTTCAAGAGCATAAATCTTCTACTCTTTTGTGAAAATATAATTTTTAGAACTTAAAAGCAAAAAAAAAAAAAACGCTCTAAAGCATTTCATTATAATTAGTACTGAATAGTAGATATATAATTATTATTATTTATTAAATGAGAAATGATAAATATAAAATTTTATAAAAACGGTTTTAAGAAATAATTTCATAGACAAACTTAATTCAAAGACACATTTTCTTGGACACGGGGATATCTGAAATGTGAAGAGTGGATAAAATTTCGAGTTCAAATGTTTTGACAATTTTTAATTTTTTTCTCTTTGTATACTTGAAAAAATATTAGTTAGTAAATCTCTTTCTTGACAGATTTGTAAAAGATAAGGATTTCAAAATTTTCAAAGCCAGTTCTGCAAAGAAAATGTTTGAAAACTGTTTTTAAAAGAAATAGTTTCAGTTTTCATCCAACTGTAATCCAATTTTTCATAATCGCAATTCATTTCTCTAACTTCAATGATCTTTTAAATAATTTTTGATTAAATAAACTCCAAATATTCTATATCTTTCTGTGATATTATCTATCATGATATGATGCCATTTAAGATGCATGAGATACCTTATTTGGTTTCCATAGTATTGATTATGTTCTTCAGAATTGCTTTTAATAACCTACTCCTCAGTAATAAAGACTGAGTTTTTTTATTCCATTGAATAACTTGTTATGTTACACACACACACACACACACACACACACACACACACACCCACACACACACACACACACACACATATATATATATATATATCGAGAGAGAGTCTTCAAAAAAATACTCTCAGGCATTCTTACAAATTCATTGTAAAGATAGATAGATAGTCAAATATTTAATATAGATTGATATATATTCTTACTGATAAAAATTCAAAAATAATGCAAATTAATTTCGTTATTTTTTCTGTAGAATGCCCATAGAACAATATATCTCCCCCAATACAATTTAAATTTGTTCATCGAATGAATTTATTTGATATTTGCATCTTAATTAAACTTCTTCATGTATACAGCCGATATTCTTCTTTATTAATCTTAATTATCTGTCTTAATCTTTATCAATCTATTAATCTATTTAATAAATTAATCCAGCCAGCTTGACCATATGATACTTGTATTTTTAATATGACATTATGGATACTTGTATACGGAGAAAATTCTCATAGACAATATTTTAAGCAGTTATTTTATTTTACAAATCAGTCTTTGAAGTACTTCTACAGATGTTTCAAAGTGTTATTTTTGTTCCTCTAGATTTCAACCCGCTTTCAACAGAAGGCTTACAAAATGACCAATTTCCTTTCATCTAATCCTTCAGCGGAAGCGTTCCGAGCACAATGAACAAGTGTTCGTGTGCCCTCTTTTTTAAAGTTATTGCCCCAACCATAAACATTTCAGCCCCTCCTTTATTCCTCTGACAAAGAATGAAAAATTCCGTTGTTATTTCACTTTATTCCATCTTTTCACGCCACTATCTTGTCCTCCTGTCTTCCCCGGGGGACACGCAAAGACACATGCCGGGGCAATTCGCGTTGTTAAAGTGTTTTCTGTCCCTTTGCCATTTTTTTTCCTGTATGCCCCGGTGAAGGCGATGCTTAAATTCCCTCCTCTACAAAAAAAAAAAAAAAAAAAAAAAAAAAAAACCTTTTTGTTTTGTTTTTTCCCCCGCTGGATTGTTGTTCTTATGCGTTTGTTTTTCGTCTACTGGGGGATGTAATTTTGTCCTGACGCTTTCGTGGAGGTGTACCCTACGAAAAGAAATATTGCTTTCCCCAATTTTACCCAGTGGATTGGCCTCGTTCTTATCCGTGTATGGGAGGGAAGTGGGGGCCATCATATTTCCGGCATTTTTATAAGCCTGATGTTTATATTCATAGCTCTTTCATCGCATGCTATTTCAGCTACGGTTTTGCAGCTAGAATCGATGGAAAGACTGAGGAATTTTCTTCTTTTTTTCTAGTCTTTGTTTCCCCTCCTTCTCGTAGAGCTCCTTCACTCTTCTAAGCAGATTGAGAAGAACAAGATAAAAGAGAAGGATATACGTGAACAAAATTGACTGAATATAGAATGTTTGCCCAGCTTTTAAATTATTGATCGTGATTTATTATGGTTTATTCTTTTTTTTATCTCTCCTTTATGAAAGTTTCGATATTCAAGTGCGTCGTATTATTATATAAAGTTGTTTAACGCAAAAGAATTGAGTCGCGATTTTGAAAGCTCTTAAAAGAAAATTTAAATAATAGCCCATGAAGTAAAATGAGTTTGGTTTTGAGATCCTGATATAGAATACTCTGCGCCGAAACAGCTTGAAATTTCCGAATTAGATAAAAATTAGTTTAACGTTGTAAAAAAAATTGTAGCTGACTGTCTCAAACAAGTCAAATGTTGAAAAACGAAGAAAGTTATTAAAACTAGAATTTAAATTTCTTGGATGATACTGACATCTTTAATATACCAGAAAATGTCTGGATGATGTGTCTCACCCAATATAAAGTCTAAGGTAAAATTGTTGGATTTAAAATATTATATAGAAGATTTTAGTAATAAATGCACATCATCTTTCATTTATGCACAATCTTTTCCCGAATTTTCATCAATTTTCAAAATTAATTTAAACAATTTATATTAATACTTTCTTTCAGTTGAAATGTTTTTGCTTTCATGTACAATAAACGGATAAATTGGGAAAAGGGTTTCTTTTGAAATCTGTTTGTCATTATGAGCTTAAGTCTGAAACCATATTAAACTCGGTTTATCTCTCTTAAGGTAGTATGAGGTTCGACTTTTGACAATACCAAAGCAATTTCACAGGTTTATCTTCAATTGAATGCAACAAGTAAATATTTGATTTTGGATTTTGGGTTAATACTTGTGTATTTAAAAACTGATATTACTCTGAGGTGGCGGTCAAGGATTATTGTCCTTCAAAATCTCATGTATGCGACAATTAGAGATATATTGTCTGTGGTCGATGCCAAATAAAGCGTATGATTAATTCTGACAACAATAAGAAGAGGGTGTATTCATCCACAAAATTGAGGTGGAAATGCGGGAGAAGACAGAAAAATACTGCAATTACTGATTAAATACGAATAAGAAATAGTAAAGTTAATCCAAGGGACACAAGTTGAAATAATGAAGCGATATATTGGCAAATAATTTTGATTCTAGTACAATGGCATGCCTGGAGTTTTTGGAAGATGGCGGATAGTACGAAGACAAATTCATAAATTATCTATAACTTCGATATTGAAGTTAAAACTCCGCGACCCACAAATAGAATAACGAAAACAAGAAATTCAGCTTCGTTCCGTATGCGAAATAGCTCTTCTTTAATAAAACTAATAATTGTTTTTCCTACCATTACAGTAAAACGCACTTTCAATTTTGTAGTAAAGTGGAATTTTGAATTAGATTTTTGAACTTTTCAAATGATTGATCATCTTCAGGTCAAATGTTGTTAATGAGAAATGACAGCTTTTTTTCAAATGGCAGTCATAAAAATTGAGAGATCATTTTTCATTTCTGACAGTTTGTGGAACTCATGACATTTTCTAAGTAGTAGATACCTAACTTGAAATAACAAAAAAATATATAATTAATTCTTAGAATTTCAATATTATATGAGCTTTACTCTAGTTATTATTACTCAAAAAATATTTACTTGCTTAGTAATACGTTTAAATCATTTGTGAAGCAGAGGATATTAAGACGCAATGTTTTGAATAATGTTCCGTTATTTTCAAAGTCCATGCATTGGTTGTATAAAGAAAACAAGTTAAATAGTTGAATTAAAAAAAAAAGGAAAATTCTGCTCAGAATGGGTTTTAAAATAAGGAACAATATTTCTTGATTTCTGAGTCGTCATTTCATTATTATTGATGAATCTAATTCATTGCTGCATTTACAATATAATGTTTTATGTAAAATTCTAAATAAAAATTTCATCCATAGATCTGCCAATTATGGATTTCATTTATCAATGGATAATCTTTGAAATCTAAATCTGGAATAAATAATTTCATTTAAAATTATGCAAATTTCTATATTTTTCACAAAAATTATAACTAATTAAAATTTATACATATATTTTTAACATATCAAATCAGTTTCATTACTATGAATAAATTGGGCAGCATACAATCGCAATCAAAATTGATGCTAATATTCAAAACGTTCCCGTTTTCAAAATAATAATAATAATGATTCTTTGTTTAGGGATCAAAAGCTATCAGGAAGCAAATTTAAGCAATAGTTTCTGAAAGTCGTTTTATCGCTTTATATTGTGCATCTGTACAATATATGTATTATAGCTTCTTTATCTCGACCATTCGTTTTGAAAACCATTCTATTTAAGGTTTACAGAGTTAAAAATGATAACTATTTTAAAAACAGACAACACAATTATATTTTTAATTTGGTCAAAAAAACATGCTTTCGCTTTTGAGTTTAATATTCGACTAAACCTTCAGATAAGATATTGTCTTGAAAAGTACGAAAAAAAGATGTTTGAAAAATTAGGCAAACTTAAAAAAAAAATCTGTTTAAACCTTAAAAATAAACTTTGAAAAGACTTTAATAGCAAGAGATGTACAAAATAACTTCAAAAATTTTCTATTCATTACTAAAGAGTTTTAATAATAATTTGAAATTACAATTATCTTTTTGCGTATTAAAATATGTATTTTAAGTAGAAAGCATATATTAAGTAGTAAATTATTGTAAGTAGTATGAAACAGGATAAAGTTAACGATTTTTAAAGTATCATAATTATAAATTTCTCTGAAAGTCTATATAAATATAAAATGTAAAATTAATATTAACTACACATAATTAAATTTAAGATTAATTTATCATAGATAATATAGTATAGATAATTAGATAATTTCACTAGGAACAAGAATTTTCAAATTATTAGCTCCTGAAATTGCTATTTTTTAGCAGAAGCCAAGCTATCTCTAACAAGTCAAGAAGTCAGTGTTAAATATAGTTCATAAAATTGATTTATATTATACTCAGTAGTCAATTCTCCATATTATTTAAAAATCAGAGTACCAGATTTCTAGTCATTTTATTGGTCTTTTCCATCTTCAAAAATTATATCTGCTCTTGCTGGTTTTAAGCAGTCAAAATTATTGGATAAGCTTTCACTCAATATAAATTAAGATGATTTACATATTTTATTATTTTGAATAATATTTTATGATTTTAGGGTTAATTATCATCATGATAACTATGTTTAATTCCTTGTGATATTAACAATAATTTGATTCATTATTTTGCAATATCATTTGCTATATTTTTTAGAATAAATATTGTTAAACTAATATTTAGTAGATTTATTAGTATTAAAGTATAAATATTTTATACTTGTATCCAAGTGTATACTCATTGATTATTAACAAAATGCAATTTAAAATCTAAGTTTAGTTGTCTAATTGCACAAACAAAAAGTTACAATACTTTTGTAAAATGCATTTATAAGATTAAAAAAAAAATGTCTGCAAAACGTGAAATAGAATATCATAATTTTACAAACATTTTAAAGAAGACGAATCGAATCGAATCCCCATTTATCTTTGGCCTATAGATGCCGTTACAGACAGATAAATATATGTTGAATTGTTACATGGCAACAATGCATATTATTACATATATATTTCAATAGATTATCTGAATAAATTATCTATCCTTTTGTCTTCAATTAGAATTTATCACTCATAAATCACATGGGAAAATCATTAGTTGTTTAAGAATGCCCGAATATTAAATATATTATTATCGAAATGTATTATATATCACAAATATTCGACTAAATGCATCGATAAAATATGCTAAATCTGAAATAAGCAGTTTTCCTCTTTTGTATCTAAATTGTGCTACAAAATTACAAATTAAACAATATATATTTATATATTAATATTAATTGGAAATTTCAATAAGCTTTACATGTATAATTGCCTGAATATTACAATTAAATTACAAGCGCTTAGTCGTAAGTAATGCGATTGGTAATGTTTTAATCAAATTATAAGCTATATATAAATATTATAATAAGAATTTCATCGTTTATTTGCATTACAAAACATGTATTTCAGTAAAATGTTTGAGATTTACTAATAAGATATATTCATGAGAAAGCATAAAATATGAAAAAAATTTCTCAAAGTATGTGAAGGAGATACATAAATTTATTTCTTTTGATTTTTGAAATAATTATTCTCTGTATTAGTTTCGGTCGAAAAATATTTTCCTTTTGTCGGTAAATACATTTAACATCTATATATTCGATGAAAGACGAGAATATTAGGAGTATCAGTCTTTGAAATCCCGTCTTAGATTTCCATTACCTAAGCAGGTATTATTAAAAATTTGCTGTTGAAAGACTTTGATCTTGAACTGTTCCTCGATGATTCGCCTACCAGAAAGGGTTTAACACCTTGAAGGTCGTCGGTGATGTAACGATTATTTATTCATTTAAAGGCTTATAGCCATCACCAAAATATGGATGATTATAAAGATTTACATTATATTTCATTTGACTAAAATAAAAAATAACAATAAACAGACCATTTCTGAAGTCCCAAAACCGAGAATTAAAACTACATATAGAAAGTAGTAACACCCATGAACGTAAAAATAATGTTACAATGTGTTACAATGTCCAAATGTCTGAGGATATAGTATATTTTATAACAATATAAAACAAATTAAAAGTATCTAAAACGCATGGAGCAACCGTTATAAAAAGTGAGAAATAAATGAATGACACAAGGCTTTGTCATAAAAAGTCATAATAAAATTGAAATTTGAAAGTCTTTGTCATAGAAAGTCATATCAAAATTGGGATTTGAAAGCCTTTGTCATAGAAAGTCATATCAAAATTGGGATTTGAAAGTCTTCAACATAGAAAGTCACAGCAAAATTGGGATCTGAAAGGATTTGTCATAGAAATTCATAGCAAAATTGGGATTTGAAAGGATTTGCCATAAAAAGTCATAGCAAAATTGGGATTAGAAAGGATTTGTCATAATCAAAATGCCAATAAACAATTCAATTTATTATGAAGCAAGGCAGTTAATTGATGGAATGTGGCTGATGATGTTAGATAACACGTACTAGTTACTTTCATATATGGTGGTATTTTTGTTTTTATTTAATTGATTATTTATTATTCATACAGGAGTGACTGGAGTTTACAGATAAGGCCATATAACCAAAAAATCCTTGTGATAAAAGAAACCAAACGATATTTATTCGTTGGGAAAAATAACAGAAAAATAAAATTGAAACGAATAATTATGGATTGCAACTATTCTAAGCATATTCAAGTGGTTTTACAAAATAGATCGTAATAAATAGCTTTAAAACCGAAGTTTACTCTTCTTTCTTATTCCATTCCATAGTGGGAATGAAGGACGATAAAAATAATAAAAGGTGCACCTTTGGCTTGCAATGAAATGTTGTCTAATCTTACAGTCAAAACCGTATTTTCATCATGCAGATAGCAGATATTATGTGCGACTCATTTAAAGGAAGAATACTAAACTTATTCCTTTCAGTTATTTGAATATAATCTAAGAAAATGAAAGATTTCTATTGTTAAAGATTTTCACCGTCAGGTTCTTGTAGTAGCGAATGAATGGTGTGATAAACACAATCAGCAGGCCTCAGTAGAAAACAACTACGACGTTTATTTACAAGAAAACAGAACCACACACAGACGACAAATATGTACAGACAAGATGCACACATAGCATCATACAACAGCAACAGTAACTTACAAGTAGAACCTGATAGTAACAACGTTCACAGTACACAAAAAATGCCAGACAGAAATTTTTTCTTTCTGTCTGTTCTTCTATCCCTCGTATCTGTTGATCCTTGGAGCTTCGCTCTAAGGTCTCTCCAGATGGCTGAAACTTCTCACTGTCTCTCGCCTTAGCTAGATTGATACCACATGAATGGTTGTTTCACACAAAGGATGCTATTTCCATGATAGACAACAAGGCACACAACTCAGTTCAGCACTAGTCACTCCGCCGTTACTTCGCTATTCTCTCGATGACTCGTTACTTTACGGTGACTCCGATTAGAGTTCACCAGGACCACACAATTCGAGATTACCGGCAGCTTGAAAGTGTCAGTCTTTCATAGTTCAATGGAGGAGGACTTAGAATCTTCGAGACGAATCAGGGCTTATCTGGCCGCCTCTCATTTCCTATTGGATGAATCGCGAAAATTTTCGAGGCGTCTAGCATTATCAATTTTATCACCGAATTTCGCCAATAATGAGTTTTTTCATCCCTTTTTGAAGAGAATAAACAAAAAAATTAGGAACAATTTAATACCATACAACTTGGTGTTCAAAATTTCAAACTTTTTAATAAATTTAAGTAAAAAAATTAAATTTTTAAAGATAGCATTAAAATTTGATTTAAATAATCCGCATTTATACGAATGTTTCTTTCTCAAATTGTTTAAATAATGTTAAAAGAAGTTTAAATTAAATTTGTTAAGTTTTCAGTTTCAACAACTCTGTATTCTTTAAAATTCTAAATAAAAATTTATTTTGTAGATCTATCGATAATCGTTTAACTTATCCAAGGACAATCTTTGAAATCTAAATTTAGAATAAATGTATTCATCTAAATATATACATGTATTATAATTCATCTATTTTTCTCAAAAATTGTAGCAAATTCAAAAATCTCAATCGTCACATTTTTCTGAATTAAATTATTAGTTTAAAATAAGTAAATAATAACCGGTATTTGTATTGGCAAGTTGTATCTTTTTTTAAAAAAATATTCTTGTAATCAAATTGTAGTAAGTAATAATATAAACGAAATAATTATTTACTGAATGTTACTAGTATGAAATGAATGCTACACAAGTACGTATTCTTGTTAACTGAGATTAGATAATTAGAATTTATTTGTTACACAATTTCAAAGTGACATTTTTTAAAATAATAATTCGAAAAAAATGTCATTTTTGATGTCTATATGCTTTTAAAATATCTATAAATATTTGCTATCAAGGAAGGTTGATTTATTTTTACTTTTAATATACGATATATATAAAGTTCCCGAAACAAAAACAATAAAAAATGTTCTGTAACTTTAGCATTTATAACTTCTTTTCTAGGATTAGAGACTTTTGTTGAAGAATTTGTTTTAAAATCTTCTTTCCTTCCTTTTTTGGATCAGAATAAACGAAATAGGTTAAACCCAGTTGATCCGAAATGTTTTTAAAAGAAAATGTTAAGCTTAGATTATCCTTCTAAATACTAAGTAAGGAAAATAAAAAATAAATACAAAGTAAAAAAGCTCCAGCTAAAGATTGAGCCTCCAGTACTAAAACATTGTAGGATATTATCTTTTTCAATTCATCTTCCTTTACAACGATTGTATCACCCAGTATATTTTGCAAACAAGGACATTTCTTCGCATAAATTACATAAAGAATTGCAGTTTCAAAGCTATAGATATAATGCAGAAATCTATTATGTGCTACTTTAATTATGTGTTACTCAGAAATAAGGTTAATAAAATAAAATAAATTAAGTTTGAATGTATTTTTCGAAAAGATAAGTATTTTCATGAAATGCTTTCCTCTTGAATTTTAATTCCGAATTTTTTGATCTTCCGAACTAAAACTAAAGGTTTTATGAATATATCCCAGTCATTGTTTTTTTTTTGTTGTTGTTTTCTTGTTTTATGTACATCAGAAGGCAAAAACTGAAATTTCGATGGTCATTTTTCTTTTAAATTTCAAAATAACACATATAAAATATTCCTTTGCCTCTGACAATTTAATTCTATGAGAATGACGTATAAGAATAATTTAATATAAACATTATATTAAAAAAAACAGAATTAGATAAGATAAATCTAATTGAATTTATCAAAAAACGATATTCTAATAAAAATAATAAAATAAATAATAAATATTTCCATGCATTCCTATTTCAATTTAATGATGTGGATATCGTAATCAACGAAGTGCATTTCTGTTAATTTAATTACCACAAGTTTAATTTGGTGATAAATATTAAAGAAAACATACACATATCCCACGAAAATATGAAGAATAATATTAACCGAATTCATAATAAACGAAGACTCAGCTTTCCTACATATGTATGAAAAATATAAAAATATGGAATGAATCGGATTTCAAAAAAGGAAAAATATTTCCTTTGATCACAAAGACAGTGCACCGTTGGATAACATCGTGGATTGAATTTTGTTTTGAATTGATCAAGTTCCAAAATCAAGTAAATAAATCCTATATATATACTTTTAAAGCAAAAAGAATCTGAGAATAATAGATGAAAGTATCTTCCACCTTTCTTTAAAGTGTAAGACATCAAAGGATAAAACGAAATGAATTATAGGACTAAAGATTCATTGCGATTGGAGTAAGATCGTTCTTTAAGAAATGTTCTTTAATATCATAGGATTAGAAAAATTGATATTGTCTATGCTTATATTTTCGTCTCAAGGAAGGATTTTTACTAAGGATAAGAAATAAGGATAAGAAGCATAAGAAAATCATAGAATTGAAATATTAATTTACAAGTCTAGCATGCTTGATTTCAGATTCAATGAACGTTTGTATTAAAACAAAAGTTAAAAAGGGATGTACAAAGCTGTAATGTGGATTTAAAATAAAAGTGTATTCATATAAATAAAGTTTTGTAATATTGTGAATTCAAAGAGGAATTAATTTCTAAGTAGGGAAAGTAAAATTTTTGCAGCGATTTTTGAGGAAGAATAAAAGAAAATATTTTTAAATACATCGAGAACACTTGAGCATTCAGAATTTCTGATTTTAAATCTTGAAAAGAATAATTCAGTAAATAAATATATTAGAAATTATGAGCAGTTATGAATATATATATGTATATCTTATTGATATTTTACATGATATTTTACCTTGATCGTGAAATTTTAAGTGAAAGCAGAATTATTCATAATAAATCGCATTTTAATGGAAACTTAAAAGAAAAAATATTTCTTTACTTTATTGTCTTGATTATTATGGAAATACGAAACAATTGTTTTTATTAAAATGATTCATTTCAAAGAAAAATAATATGAAATGTTATTTTAACTATAAAAAGTGGGCTTTTATATCTTTTATATTCCAGCCTCATAAAATATAAGAAATTTCAACTACATTGATTTCGGAGATGTGTAAATATACTATGAAAAGCCGAAAACTTGTAAATTATTTTTTTAATATAAAAAACAGTAAACCAAGGTAAAAAGATTCTGTTTTTCTAAAGAAAAACATGTATTTTTAAAGTCTGAATCAGGTATTTATTATACATAATTATTTATACATAATTTCCTTCTTACTACCTGAACACGAAATTTTTTACCGTGAAATTTAATACATTAAGAATTTATTAAAATAAATTTTACTTATTTCTCTCAATTATATTTTGAATTTACCTTTTAAGATGAAAAATATCATACATTTAGGGAGTTTTCAAATTCTATGGTGTTTAATAATGTTTTGAATTTCTTTTTAATTATATTAAAACAAAAATTCATCATATTTATTGCTATAGCTATGCTAATTTTAGAGCATATTTTTATTTCACACATACACACACGCATATATATACAGAGAGAGAGAGATAATTTTGAAATTCTAATTTTTGACCGTCAGCTCGTAGAATTTTATTTTATTATTATAATTTAATAAGTGGGTTGCTATTAAAAATACATTCTTCAAGATAATTTTTTAAAAAATACTACATTTATTCAATATGTCTTAATTAAAAAGTGTCAGTTCCCTCAAATAATCTTTCGTTTTGTTTTGTTTTTTATTATCTAAATCAATTTGTTTCTCCCTTATCTAATATTTAAAGAAAATTTGAGAAATTTTATCAATTGTGTAATATTATAATGTGACTGCTGATGTAATAGTTATTTATGTTGTTATTGTGTAATAATACATAATCTCTACTAATTGTGTCATTCATATTTCCTCTTTTTTTTTCGTTTTATGCTTTTTTCCGTGTTTTACTTTTTTATTTCTTTGGCTAACTTCAGCTTCTTTTACATCTAGCATATTTGCATATGATTTTTTAAAATAATTAATAACTGGTCAATCTATTTCAATTTTATATTTTTATCTAAATTATGAGCTTTATAGAGATACAACATAATTTTTAATGCAGATATATATTAGATATTAGGAATATTTATCCTTTCTTTTATGCTCGTCTGACAAAGAAAGAAAATTACTTTTTTTTTTTCAAAGTATCCACAAAATCTTTCGACGTTAAATCTGTCGATGAATTTTAAGAAGAAAATGTTTCTGCTAATTAGATATTTGCAAAAGCATTTTATATTACATAAGATCACTACTAAAATAAAATGTAATAAAAAGGCTTCAAGGAAGGAATCTATTAAAATTATTGTATTAGAAAGCTTTTGGGCTCGATGATATTAAAAACACTGCAAAAGCAATTATTTAGTTTCGTAGGCATTCGGTTACGTCCGAGATAATTAAAATTTACCAATTTTTATGAAATAGACCAAAGATTTTTAATTATATTTATAAAGAGAAATTCAATAAATTTGCAAACAATGTCCAGTAAATTAATGAAATTTTCTTTGCATTGTTTTGAAAATTTTAATGGAAAAGTTTAATTATAAATTCCGCTATGGATTTAAATTATGTAATTAAAGGTAAATGCCCATCATTTGGTTCTCTTCATTAGTATTGAGACTTAAGAAAATGAAAGAGTGAATTAAGAAACGTTTTCATTAAAATTATTTCGAAAAAAAAACCCCCATAAAATAATCATTTTTTTTTCAATTACAGAAGCTTTCAATGGAAAAAGGTGAAAATGTCTAGAACGATATTTATTAGTAGTAAATATTTTTTTAACAAAATCAGTTTTTAGACAGATTTAATATTTTTCTTATCTGATAGTAAACAAATATCCTGTGCTATTATCTTGAGAAAAGCAGCAAGTAAATACTTTTATGAAGTCAAAAAATTACAATTTACGACTTTTATTTTCAAGGAGTATCATAATTGCACAATAGTTTTATCTTTGTGTGTATGTAATCTGAAATAAATAGATATTTGAATGTGATAATGTAGAAAGGAATTTGATAGATATTCTTTACTTTTTTCATTCAAAAATATTCAGAGTTCAAATTTATGAAATATTAACTTCCTTTGCCAACCGCCCGATTGGTCAATTTTAAAGCTCATGAAAGTTTTTTATGATTAAATATTTTATGTACCTCTTATTTTAATAGCTTCTTCTTCAAAATATTTTATAACACAATTTTGATAGTCATACATTCACTCATAATAAAGGAATTCAGCTGTAAAGTAATACATTTCTATCTAATTTTCTGTTAACACAATTAGAATTTACACTTTAAATTAAAATCGAAATGATTAATCTGTAAATTTTTACTGAAACGAATCATTTTTTAAAATGAATACTGAAACAGAGTCACTGAATATTTAAACCTTATGGGCACGAAAGAATATGTTTCTAATTTATGTAATGCCACAAGAAGTTTTCAATTTTTTTTTTTCAGATTCATCATGAACAGATAGATTAATTAACAATGTTTCGTTTTAAATACATCAAACACTAAGAAAATAAACAGAATAATCGGTTGACAGCAAGATAAACCTTCAAAACTAAGTCCGTATCCGTTGAAAATTCAATTGTCAAAATTTAGAACACAATGCGCATGCGTGAATTTTCAACGCCAGTTATGGAAATGCAAATGCATATGTTTTTAACGCCAGTTGAGGTGATGCTACGTAGATTACAAGTTTTCAATTTCCTTTAATCCTTTTTATTTTAATTCAAAAGTACTTCAGAATGGATCTGAAAGATAAATCAATTAACAATGTCTAATTTTAAATGCATGAAGGGCAAAGAAAAAAAGAATCGTTTCAAATAATTGGCCAAAAATGTGTTAATCCTTACCTCACTAGAGTGGGAAAAAACGGAAACCCTACTCATTTAGCGATAGGGAAATGCAAAGATTTTTGACAGGAGTTTTTTTACATTAATAATTAAAACTATAATTAAAAATTCGATAAAGGGACTCCAGGTGCACATCCCCGACCTCCAAGATATGCATATGCCAAATTTGGTTGCTGTTGGTCGAACGTCTGGCTTGTAGAGGGCCAACACACATACACACAGAGAGAGAAAAGTACACATTGAGTTTTATTGTAAGTTTAGATGAATGAATGAATGCTTCATATGGGTAGTTATGGTTAAGTTAGTAGTATGTATTAACTCTCTATGTATTACAGCATTAACTAGTATGTATTAACTCTTTTAAAATCTATGAAAATAAAGAGGTAAGAATACTTTTATTTCTTATTATTTTTATTTTTCATTTTTATTAAATTACATAACTATTTTTTAAAAGCATTATAACATTTTAATTTCGGTACACATTTGGGCACGATTATAACCTTTATTTATTTATTTTTGTAAAACTAACATAAATTCTTAATTAATTTCTCCAAACTAAATATGTTCACTGAAAACAAATGACCATAAAACTGATGCAATTTCTAAGAATTTTACTAAGAATCTCCTCAAACAAATTTCTTATGACAGTGGTTTAAAAGTGTAATGCTTTTAGACACCCAAGCAAAATCAATAGGAAAGGGCAAAGTCTCGCAATAATAATCGGCGAGAACTAATCGAGCCATAGTCTCAAGGCTCTACAATCAACAAATTTACCTTGTCCAGAATGGTCGAAACAGACCCATTTCCACCAAGTACTCCCCAATTCCCAGACTCGGAGGTGTTACTACTTATCCTAAGAGCAAGATGTGTTTAAAATATGGCAGCGGAGTAATTACATTTATCCCAAATCGCGTCTCCTGAAAGTCATCCACCGGGAATGCTTGATGAACATTCTTGCCTCGCTCGACTGGAAGCCAAAGTAATGATTTCCCTTTCCTCCTACTTCGTTTCGCAGCACTAGTTATCCACACCTGGGACCCGAACGCTTTACCGGGCACGGGGCCTCATTTGGGAAATACATGTCTTGACACGGAGGTTCTCCATCAACTGGAAGCTGCACCTGTGACCTCAGCTGGCTGGGATATTTGGAATCGCCTCTGTCTCCGGAATTGCGATTCTTCTTTTTGGGTTTTGTTTACAAGCGCCAGTTGTGTTTGGCGTGGTTTATTTGCAAGTTGGCGGAGAATAATTACTCTTTGAAAGTGGTCCGGCATCGGATTAAAGAGGGAGGAAAAGTAGTGGTGGTAATTCCAAGAAAGGTATATAAATCTGTGTTAATGACGTCACCGAGTGTGGGTTTTGTTTCTTCGTGGGACGGTAATCTTCGGCGTTTATGTGCAAAGGCAGAGATCATTTCGTTCTGGGAAAGAGGACAGGATGATCGTGTGTCTTGATTAGTGTGTCATCAAGTACAGCAGAACCGTTCTTGTTTACGCTGTATACTTTAATATTTAGAATATATACGAATTATTAAGAGAGTATTCATTTTTCTAAATTATAGTCTGCAAAATTAGAAATAAATATATTATATGTGACACAGATAGGAAAAAATGTATCTACTGTTATTTTATACATTAGAAGAAAATTAAATCGGCCTCCTTATATATATATTATTTCAATTTTGTTTTTAGATGGCTTTGTCTTTACTCTTTTCAGTTTCCAATTTTATTTTCAGATGTTTTTCTCTTCATACTTTCCGATGTTCGATTTTATTTTTAGGTGTTTTTGTCTTTATGGTTTTCAATGTTTAATTTTATTTCTGGATGTTTTTCCCTTAACACTTTAAAATGTTCTGGTTTATTATCTGATGTTTTGGTTTGGACACTTTTCGATGGTCAATTCTATTTTCAGGTGTTTCTCCCTTTACACTTTTCAATGTTCAGTTTTATTTTCAATTACTTTTCGCTTTACACTTTTCAATGTGTAAAATTTTATTTTGTGTTTTTCTCTTTACACTTTTCAATGTTCGATTATGTTTTCATATGTATTTCTCTTTGCACTTTTAATTGCTCAATTTTATTTTTATACGTTTTTCTCTTCACTCTTTTCAGTATTCATCATTATTTTCAGAATTTTTTTTTATTTCATTTTTCTCTATAATTTTACTTAAAAAAATAATTGTTTTTTTTACATCATTTGATAAACCTAATAATCTTGCTCTAAAATGACATTCAGTTTTTTTTTCTTCTTCTTATAGAATGTGCACGCTGACAAGCTAGGCCGTGCAGCATACTTTTTAATCCAAACCATGACCTATTTCATTTATTTAACGCAGCAGAATCTGTAAGCTTCTGTTTTGTGATAAACTGCATGAAATCAAATCATATTAGTAAAAACGAATTGCAGAAATATTTTATTTATTTCATGAGTGGAAATAATTATAAAATGGAACTTTCTTTATTTTTATATTGGGTATCTACAGTTCAACTTGACAATGTAAGAGAAGATAAGGAAACTAGAATTTTTATAAAAAAATCGAACCAGTTTCAACAAGAAAAAGTACAAAGAAACAAAAATTTCACGTCAATAATAAGAAACCTTTCATTTGACTTTTTTTGTTTAATCCATAAATATGCTTATTCAATTTCTCAACTGCTCAAAGTTATTATTCGCTGTTATGCATACTTCGCATAAGGATTAGGCATATTTATTTTGTGTGGCATGAGATTACGATGAGGTAGTCGGAATTTCCGCCATTTCAAAATTCGGCAATTTCTGTATCCTCTCAGGACATACCCTATCAAAATACGAATCGCATTCCCTCTAGAAGAAGTATAACTTAGCTAAGTTGTTATACCAAACACATTGCAGAGTTTAAAAATAATTTTCTCTTCCCAAGTAATAATGCATGCTTTTTGAGTGTTAATTTGTCTTGCATAAGTCTGAGAGTTAAACAGTCTTATAATTATAATATGAATGTTAGATAGCCTTGATCAAAATATCCAAATAAAATTTGGATATTTTAAAACTAATTTTTGTATTATTGCAGAGTTTCATAAAAGTGTAGAAAATCATTTTCTTTATGCATTTACTTCACATGCATTTTCATTCGTAGAAGAGTTTTGGAACAATTTTATTCCCTTAATTATGAACTTTTTTTATATATTTGTTCTTTTACATAAGGCGAAAGAGAAGTTAGCTGTCTGCTTCACCAATTTAAGATAATGTATTTCAGTTCTTTTAAATGTCAGGCGGAAAGGATGAATGGTTCGAATCTCTTGACCAAGGTCTGGTAACTTTAAGTGGGACTTTGATTTCAATAGTTAAAGTATGATTTTGATTGATCCGGTAATGAGCACATTGATTTTAAATTTGTAACCAATGAGTTATTTTAAGAAACTATATACCACCTCTACATAAAATTTCACTGTCAACTTTGATAAAATTTGCGTTAATTTGCTCAGAGGAATAACAATTTCTAATTGATAATTTAGTTTGTTTAAGCTTCTACTTATTTAAAACTTCTTCAGTATTTGCATACAAGAATTTTTAGTTTATTGTATTAAATTGACATGCGTTGATCCTTCACGTAAATATTGATTTTGGTTCTTATTTTTAAAATTGGCATTCGTCTTTTTCTAATAGAATTGAGGATTGTTTTTGTTTTAGATTTAAAAATAGAGGAAACATTTCCAATCCAATATTTTCCAGTCCCTTAAAATACTTCTGAATTAATAAAGTAAGAACAGCCTATACTAAACGGACACTTTTTAATATATCCTTTCAGTTGCTTGATTACATTGTGTATAAGGAAATACACGGATTTTATTATTCAATCGGGCATACATTATTGAAATGCGTCTCAAAATGCATTATGATATGATGATCTCTTTATAAATCAATAACTGGGTGAAATGCCTCAAATATAAAACAAAACTACACGGTTGCTACTTTATTTCAAAATGGAACATTGGATTTTTTTTCCTCGGAACAGAAAGAAAGTATCGCAAAAAAAAATTTACTTATCCTCTATCTTTTAAATATTCTGAAAGCTGCTTTGAATTTATCTAGTTTCTTATATTTTCTGTGTAAGGTATTGGGAAATTCAGGAAAATCTCAAATGTTTACATTAGAAAGATCATAGTACACTTCCATAAGCAGAAATGATTGGGAATTTGCATAGTTCTCGAAGGGAACGTAAAATAATACCAAGGAATAAAAATATTTCCGCTTTTTTCTATCACAAGCGCTAAGAAATGTATGTTCAGAAATGGCTTATATTTTTATGCTTTGGCAAAGAAAGGAGTGTTATAGTGCAATTTAGTGTAAAATCTCTTCCCAACTTTTTTTAACCTTTGGTATTTTTCGAACGAAAAAGTAAATAGCTATTTTAAAAATTTTTTTTTTAAACTTTTCTTTTTTAATGCTTTTAAAAATTCAGTAGGGATTTAATGAGATGAATTCTTTCATTACCTTACATCATCTATTTCTTCTAGAAATTTAGAAAAGGATTTTTTGAAAGAAAATAATGCAATAATTTTATTGTGGAATCATTATATGGATCATTATTTATTACGGGATCATTTTCAATAGTTTTGAACTCCTTAGATGCATTAAAAATATCTAATGTCTGTAATGTCTAAATGTGCACTGGTTGAAACATGCATTATTACTAAAGATCAAATATTCATATATATGTGTATATGTATCAAATGCCAATCGCCAATCAAGGTCAAGTTATATATATAACTTTAAGATCAACTGGCGACTTGTGAATTTAGCGATTTTGGCGACAGAATATATATTAAGCCGAACTTCCAGAATTTTAGTAATTCAGCCCATACCAATCGTGACAAGCTTCATTAGTCCAGAAAATTCCCAGCCTGACTCCTGAGAACAATAAAAGGCCGGCAGTATTAGATTGCAGTTAGTCGTATATTGTGCCATAGTCGTGAAACGAGTCGTGTATCGAGTTGTTGAGATAATAACAAGGCAACGGCAGAAAAGTCCAGCGAAGAACAAGTTTTATGTAAGTTGAAGCCGTTGTTGATCTGAGCTGTGAGATTCGTATTGGCTTTACTGTAGAAGTAGCATCGAGTAGTGTGAGATAGTGCTAGCAGTCAAATACAGCTAAAGCGAGAAGACAGTGGCTAATTGCAGATGCTTAGAAAAGGTCATTGAGGAAATCTACGTTGACTCCCTCCTTCTTCTGAAATCCTATCTGCCGCTTAATGTGCTGTGT
>JAPMOQ010001578.1:3008376-3021431 GCA_026543055.1 Argiope trifasciata | reverse complement strand
TGTCTCAAAAATAGAGGAAAGCGTTTTCATGACGACCATTGTTTATTGAACAGAACATATATTAAAATTTTCATCAAATAATATAAAAAAATGTATGCTGTAAATGTTGTAAAATATAAAAATTACTATTTTCCTACTATTAGCTCTCTCTATATATATACACTGAAGGGACAAAAGTCATGGGATGACTGTTAATATCGTGTCGGTCCTCCGTTTGCCCGGCGAAGTGCAACAACTCGACGTGTCATGGAGTCCACAAGTCGTTGGAAGTCTTCTGCAGGAATATTGAGCCATGCTGTCTGTATAGACGTCCATAATTGTGAAAGTGTGGATGGTGCAGGAGTTTGGGCACGAACGGACCTTTCGATGATGTCCCATAAATGCTCGATGGGATTCATATCGGGCGATCTAGGTGGCCATATAATGCGCTGGAATTGTCTGGAATGTTCTTCAAACCAATCGCGAACAGTTCTGGCCCGGTGACATGGCGCATTTTCATCCATAAAAATCCCATCGTTGTGTGGGTACGTGAAGTCCATGAATGGCTGCAAGTGATCTGCAAGCAGCTGAACATAACCATTTCCAGTCAATGATTGGTTCAGTTGCACCAGAGGACCGAGTCCATACCATGTAAAAACAGCACACACCGTTATGCAGCCACCACCAACTTGAACAGTGCCTTGCTGACAGTTTGGGTCCGTGGCTTCGTGGGGTCTGCGCCACACTCGAACTCTACCATCAGCTCGTAACAACTGAAATCGTGACTCATTTTACCACGGCACGGTTTTCCACTGGTCTAGGGACCAGTCTATATGCTCACGAGCCCAGGAGAATCGCTGTAGGCGATGTCGTGCTGTCAGTAAAGGCATTCGAGTCGGTCTTCTGCTGTCCAGCCCAAGGAAGACAAATTTCGCCGCACAGTCCTATCGGACACGTCCTACATTGATTCTTGCAGTTATTTGACGAAGTGTTGCGTGTCTATTAACATTGACCATTCTACACAGACATCGGCGGTCTTGGTCGTTAAGTGCAGGTTGTCGCCCACTGCGCTGTCCATGATGGGATGTGATGCCTGAAATTTCATATCTCGGACACTCTTGATACTGTGGATCTCGGAATGTTGAATTAACTAACGATATCCGCAATGGAATGACCCATGCGTCTAGTTCCAACTTACATTCCACGTTCAAAGTCTGTTAATTCTCGTCGTGCCGCCATAAATCACGAAAAACCTGTTCACATGAATAACTTGGACACAAATGAAAGCTCTGGAAAACGAACTGCGCATTTATACTTTTTCGCTGCGATACTACTGCCATCTATATATTTGCATATTGCTATCCCATGACTTTTGTCACTTCAGTGTATATATTTATGTATCTTGTTCAAATTTTCAATCGATAATAAAATACTTTTTATTCATTCACTCTATTTCAAATATATATATATTTTCAAACTTATAGTGGAGGACACTTGATATTAATACAATTTTTTGTTCAAAAATAATTTTCTTAATTAATTTAAATTAAATTTTACTATTTTAAATAGAATTTTAGTATTTTTTAAAATTAAAATTAAAATCGACAGGCAGTAACTCAATCTATAAAATGTGAAGATTTTTGTATTTTTCCAGCGAAGTTGAAAAATGATTCTTGGGGACATCAAAATATTTTGAAAAGGTAATCTGCAAGAGCAGTCGAATAACTTTGTTTTAAGTTCTTTAAATAATATGCAACTTTAAATAAATTATCTTTGCTCAAATCGGTTTTTGCTCCATAAAGTGAATTTTAAAAGTATATATCTAAATTCATCCATACAGATCTTCATAAGCGTTTCAAATCATTATTTTATGAACTTATTAAAGCTTTACGCTTCATTTGCGAAAGTGAAAGTCAAGGTTTAAATTTGAGAGTTTCAAGTTTTAGAGGTAATAATAAACTTCTTGAAGGAATAGTTACGTATTCAAGATAAGGAAACATAATCGATCATAAAGATTTATTTGCTGTCTAGCTTTATAAACGTTTACATAGACTTATTAATGATTATCTACGCGATTAATAATTTAAGCAGAATAGGTTAAAATTAATAAGTAATTTTAAAATTTTGAGAAGCTTCGTAATTTATAAATTTAGAAGAGAAAAAATACAGAATGTGATAGATACACATACAAATGGAAAGTACTGGAAAGTAAATAAACCATCATATTTTAAAGGAAAACGTTTTTTTTTTTACCTGGAAATGTTTATATTCTTTCAATGTAGTGAGTTTCAGTGATATTTTGCACGACTTTTTTCAACAATATGGAAACTCGAAGCGGTTGTTTCAATATCAAACAATACCTGAAACATTAAAGAATGCTGGCTTGTTTTAAATAATACTTAAAAAAAAATAAACCAATACTCATTTATTTCAATCAATACCTGAATCAGTAAACAATATACACTTTTCAAACAATACCTGGAGCAGTAAACAACATCGATTTTTCAAACAATACCTGAAGCAATAAACAACGACTTTTCAAAAAATACCCGATTCAGTAAACTATATCGACTTTTCAAACAATACCTGACTCAGAAAATACTTAAGTGGTTCAAGGATAGGAGTATAGTATGTAAGATACTACTTTAGTGTAACTTCCCCGTGATATGGGCGTCCCGAGGTTCAAAACCCGGTTTCTGGCATGATTGTTCTTGTTGTTGTGTTCGAGTTTTGAGATATGTAAATGCCGCCATCGAAAAAAAGTGTTACGCGAAATTGACACATGAGTAGCTAAATCGTACTCTAAGCTGTAGTTGACCCTAGCTAGCGGTGTTTAAAAAAAGAGATGCTAACTAGGCATAAAATTACTCACATCTTCAGTGGGCTTGTCAACGATGACAGTCATTAGACACAAAATAATACAACAACTGTTTCAAATAATAACTAAATCAGTATCAACTTTGTTGAAAGTGTGGATAGTTGGCCCATTCTTTTTGAATTTATGAAAAGTTCAGAACTGACCAATGTTGTTGTCAATGACTGAAGTTCAAAAATTTTCAGCCGAATTCTAATTCTTCCGATTGTGATTCGAATTTCGAAAACAAGGAATTCGTATTATTATTTACGAATATTCTAGCCACATTGAAATCCATAACTCTACCCTATTCAAAAGAAAGGACACTTACTTAGATGTTCTACGATTTCCACATGGATAGAGACAATTCATACCGATATTAAGTTGCGATTATTACATGCGATATTAAGTAAGATTAAGTTGCAATTTTTTTTAATATTTGGCAATGATGGCTGGCAGTGATGTTGTGCAAAACATTGCCTAGTCCCCACAATGAAAAATGCGTGTATATCCGCCTAAATTTTCAAATAACTTTGTTCATTACAAAATAGCATTTTTTTAAAAATAATTAAATTGGTTTCCCTCCACTTAACCTTTTCAAGTGATTTGCCATTCTACTTTATAAGCAGATTTAAGACACGTATTTCGACCTTATATTTTCTTTTCAAAGATACGCTGATTTAATTCTTTCATTGATGACATGGTCATCAGGCCTTGCAAACTTTATCCTTGGTGGACTGGTTTCTATTTAAAACTGGGAGTACAGGATGCAAAGCGAGAACATCTTTAGTGATAGCTTATTTTACATCTTTTACTCCTAATTTGAAACAGAAATTGACCTTCCAGGATAGAGTTTGTAAGGGTTACTAGGTCGGTTCAGTTATGGAAGTGTTAGAAAAGAATTGCATCTTAAGTTGAAGTTTAGAAATATAAGCAACAAATGGTAACACAGACAATGATAAACAATGTAAAATTGAAACAGACAATGTAAAATTGAAAGAGGTATTTTTTCCATTATACCAAAGTAAATCTCGCCAACCAGACTTTTCGGCGAATGCATACAGGTGGGATTTTGGCGCTTGCCCCAAAATGGTCTCTACTTAAAAAATGTGGCGGCAAAAAGTTACCAGCGCCGATACTCCCTTTGGCATTGGGATTATTGCATCATTATTGACGATTTTTCACCTACCCCAGTATGACGGAAAATTACCTTCAAACAGAAAACGTTAGAACATAGTTCTACGTTACAAGCCAATAGCAACAGATGTATTCTTTACTCTAGTTGGTGCTACTGAAACAAGAAACGAATCGTCGGCTTAAAATCACTGATTTCGACAGTGGGCTTATCTGTGACAATTGCCATTAGAAACAATAACAAAATGCACGTGATAACCTTTCTGTGGATCTCCCTTCTTTCAGAGATAACTGCATTTTTTAGCTTAAGACAGCATGTATATCTAAATCTATACCTTCATTTGTATAGCTAAAAGCATTTTTGAATTACCCCATTCAAAAACAGGTGTCTATACTTAGAAGAACGCGTTTTTTTATAAGTGTGAAACATGAAGATATATGAACATTTGTTGGTGGTATACTTAGGCTACAACAATATCCTTATCTAAGAAACAAAAAATGGTTTACTTTAAAAAAGTAAAGTTAGAGCAATCGAAATTTTTTGTTGCATTTTCAACCAAAGTTTCAAAGCATTCATTAACTTCTTTGTTTCTCTCCCAATCCAAATCCAGTCCGATCCATGGCAAAAGCCGAACTAAATACTTGTTAGTCCTTAACTGTCAACCGAGGAGGAATTTTTCCTCCTGGGGAAGATAAACAAAGGCCCATTTGAAATATGGGCGTATAAATAACCGTCGCTTACTCCCCTCGTATTATTTTCCTTTCGATGATCCCGCAGCCGTTTGAAATATACGCACTTCTTATCTGCCAGAACTGTTGGGGGAAGGTCTTTTATTTACGAGTATCGTGGGTTATGTCTTCTTGATATAAAGCAGAACTGAAGAAAGGATTTACGGGCCTCCTATAAGCGTGAATTTAAGAGGCCATTTCCACGTTCTTCCAGAAATTGTTGGAGAGTGACAGACTTTCTTGCCATCACTATAGCCTATGTGATCAGTTCTTTTTATTATTGCGTGAGCGTTATAAAAGCTGTAGATAGTTTCTGCATGCGGATTCATCATTTAACATTTGATTTATCTTTACTTTTTCGAACACTTAGTTCAGAAAAATCATATTAATCGTCTAATAAGTAGAAATCGAGATTTTGGTGAATTTCTAAGTTTAGCCTTTCACCTTACTAAGTTTTTATAGTAATTACTTTAGATATTTGTAGACCATAGATTTTATATCCTCATTTAAAATTTTATGGCTTTTATGCATGTTCTGATTTCTTTTATACTAGATTTTATTCTTTTAAGACTATTTTTCAGTTCCGATGTTCAAACCTTTATATTTTACTAAAATCTCTCATCACATGTTTGGCGCAGCATGGTCAGATGTGACCTTTGAGCCTTTAAACTTGAAATAACATCAACAATTACAACTTTCTCAAGTTAGGAAAAAAAAACACTTTT
Source organism: Argiope trifasciata (assembly GCA_026543055.1). Classification (NCBI taxonomy): domain Eukaryota; kingdom Metazoa; phylum Arthropoda; class Arachnida; order Araneae; family Araneidae; genus Argiope; species Argiope trifasciata. The sequence goes on along the minus strand of JAPMOQ010001578.1, from coordinate 3,016,010 downwards.
GGAAAATGTATATGTGACAAAAAGAACGCATTGATCTGGTCGTTTGATATTTCTTATGCAGTCTTTATGCCAAATGTGTGGATTGAGTAAAATCTATTCAAAGGAATTTGTCTGGCTGTTTGAATACAAATTGACACTATAATTACAAAATGAAGAGATCCAGATAGATAAAATTCAGTACAAACATTTGATATCTGTAATTTGCACACTTGTCGAATTTTGAACCAAATGCAACCTTGGGATGGCTGCATGTCGATTTTGTGCCAACTTTTTCTTTCAGTCAATTAAAATTAACATACACTTAATTTATTCTATTCATAACAGTATAGAAATCATTCTGATGTATGTAGTAATCGCGTGACATAGCATTTACAGAAATGTTTACTGAACGTTAGCTTCAAATCATCGCATTTTTCTCATTTTTTACTTAGTCGTATAGTTATATAGAAAAAATATAGTAATTGTTGAAAAATTAGAACTCCAGATTTTTGCTAATCTTAAAGTTGCAGTTCTCCCTGAATTAAAAAAAAACACGCGTTTTGGAAAATGTCTGTCTGTCTGTGGCAAAGATAACGTAAACATGCCTTGTGCTAAACGTTTAAGATTTGGTACGCGGTCTTTAAGTCAAATTTGCAAATTTCTACTGAGTTTTGAGTAAAATTCAAAGCACAAATTTAATATATATATTTTAGATACCTGTTAAATGTTGAGCGAAATCGAACTTCGGGGTGGCTATCTTTACGTCAGTACTTTCAGAAACATGTAAACACGATAATACCCGTCTGTGACAAAGATAATGCAAACAAGTCTTGAGCTAAGCGTTCAAGATTTGCTATCCGGTCTTTATTCCGAATTTACAGATTTCTACTGAGTTTTGAGAAAAATCTGATCAAAGAAAGTCCGTCTATCAGTCTCTGAATATAAATTAATGGTATAATTAGCTAATGTAGAGATATAGATAGATAAAATTCAGTATGTATATGCAATATCTATAGTTTAAACGCATATCAAATTCTGAGCCAAATGCAACTTCGAGGAGACTGTATCTAGGCCAATACTTTAAATAACAATTAAGAACAAATCTGGTGAAAAAGGAGAAAAATTTTCTGACAACAAGTTCATTTTTATGTCAAATTCACTGTTTCAATCAATTAAGAAAAACTTTTTTAAACACATAATTTGATTTTTGGATACTATAATCAGGTAACTGGCGCGTTGCTACCGCAGAAGAATTAATCTTTGAAACATCGTTTGGAAATTGAAATAGTTATCTTGTTCAATTAAGAACGACAGGAATAATGATATATATTTTATTGTTGGCAATGAATAAATTCACGGAAATTGAAGGATAAATAAAGGAGAAGCAAAAATAGCATTTATTCTATTTTTATTATTCAATTCTTCAAACAAATATTCATTTTTATGTATTAGATTTGTGTATTCTTTTAGAATTGTAAACCTTGTTGTTCTATCAGAAAAGTAATGAATGAAACTAATTATTTTATCACTTGATTCGTTTAATAATCTTTCAGTATTCTCAAGTTTAATGTTAGAAAGTGTGAATAAAAAATTATTTTTCAAAATTGATTTAACATAGAAAATATATTTATACCATGAAATCGTTGATATAGTTTAAAGGATAATTTTTTTGAAAACTAAGATGATGCGATGGTACAATAATAAATTTGTACAATAATATATTCAGAAATCACTGCAAAAAATACTAAATTTGTATTAAATGTTTAGTTAAAATTTCAAACTTATAGGATTGATTCCCCTAATACTTTCTATCACACTCTGTAATAAAACTATTACTTCAGAGAAAGACTTATATTGCATTTACATACAATAGCTGAGATATATTAACGTCTAACTTGAATTTAGCATCTTTACTGAATCTGTTGTCTCCTTGGCGAGTTATTTGGTGATTGTTGACAGATGCGGTAAATTGATCCAAAAATACTTTTATATTTTAGATTATACTAATATGCCTACAGCCATCCCGTAATAAGCAGTAGAAGTTTTTATCGGAATCGAATGAGTGGTGTGGCAGCACATAAGAGACATACATTCATTTTTTGATGAAGAACACATTTCATTTTTTATATAGATAAACACAAGCCAAATAATCGCCAAATAACTGCCCAAGAATGGCCCGGTGAATTCAATAAAATTACTAGATTCCAGCTAAAGGTTAATATTTAGTGACATTATAAATCGCCCTTGTTGATCGATACTCTGAATGACAGTATCATGTAGATATCATTTCGTACAAATAGGATAAAAATATCAATTGAAGTTTTGACCTGTTCTTCATCAAAATATGTTAACAATTTATTGACAGCCAAAAGATCTATGCTTTAAGTTTTATTTTATAGAAATTTTTATAAAATTAGCTATTGCTTGAGATTGACATCCCGTCAGAGTATGTAAAAATGTGGGTTCCTTTGAGCCCGTGTTTTTCTCTTGGACTACTCGAATAGCCTCCTTGTTGATATTCCTGTGATATAGCTGTTAACGGAAATTATTAATTATTAGATCTTAAACATTAACTGTTCTATTTATCATTCAGGGCATTTGAGTGCTTCATATATAATTACTATGGCTGAATTCTGATCTGGGAAACGTGGAAATTATCTCGGACAGCTTGTAGAAAAAGTAATAATCGGGTTGATAACTGAATACTTTTAGCCCAATTGTCAAATGAATAGGTTTTATAAAAAGTAAAAAAAATGGATTATAAAACCTTAAGATTATAATATAAGCTAGCATTTATTTTTGAGAGTAAATTTCATAATTAAAATGCATTGGAATATGTTGATTTATATTATATTTTACATAAAATGTTCTATAAAAACATTTTCTGATATTTGTTTATAGTTATTATTCAATGTACAATTTCCAATAATAAAATGTTTTTATTCGCTGAAAAGAAAGCCATGAAATAAAATTTGAAAAAAATTGTTGTAAAAATATATTCCAATTAGTCAAAAACATAATCCCATCAATAATGCATATATATATATATATATATATACATACATACATATATATATATATACATACATACATATATATATATATACATACATACATATATATATATATAGATAGATACCTATCTGTGATATTGCTGTTAACGGAAATTATTAAGTATTAGATCTTAAACATTAACTGCTCTATTTATCATTCAGGGCATTTGAGTGTTGTATATATAATTACTATGGCTGATATCTATCTATCTCTCTCTATATATATATCCAAAAAATCTACGAAAATGGAAAATTAATAAGAACTTTGTTGATAAGAAAATGCTATAATTATGCTTAAATTTAACTTTGTTGATAAGAAAATGCTATAATTATGCTTACATTTAAAAAATATCTTTATTAAAATAGGTAAATAATTTGCTCATAATAATACCTTAAAATACTTATATGAACTCTTATGCATTACTATATAAACAGCGAAATTTTTTGAAATTATATTCCACCTAATGAGTTATCTTGTCTTAATGTTCTTTCGTAATGCCTTGTGGCAAAAAAAATCTCTCGAAAGAATTTCCAGCAAAAGTTAGCGGAAGAGAGCTGCTACATGAAATGCTTCTGTGTAATTAAACTGCCAGAAGTGTAGAAGCTACAAGAGCCTCTCCGAATGGAGAGCGGACGATGGGAAAAAAGAATAGAGGCCTTAATGGAAACGATGCATCACGCGGAGATCAAAGCTTGTTTCGAGTGCTTCAGAGGTTGAGTAAGTGTTCCTTTAGGCACAGTTGCAATTTACACACATCTTGATTATTTTGATTACTTAGTGTTAAAATTTTCTAAATAAAGTGTTTGGAATACATAACGTTAAATGCATTTTCATTGAAGACACAATACTAATAATACAGGATAAAGGTAAATAATCATTGAGTTTATTTATTTTTTGAGACATATTTAATAATGAATATTAACAATACTCCATTAAAAATAAAATTGGTATGTATACTTTAACACATGCAATTTTTAATTCATTTTTTGCCCAATACGGATATCTAAGGACAAAAGATGACGATGCATATGTTATAATGTTAGATATATGAATTATGTATGTAATATTAAATTCATAGTACTTGTTATATATATTTTGATTATTTTGTATATAATAATAATAACAACAAATATTATGTATATAATAATAGGTATATTATATTATATACATAGTACTGGTTATATATGTCTTGATCATTATGTATATAATAATAATAACAAGTTAACTAGCATCCTGTCACAGAGGTAGCGCGTTTTCCCCGTTATCTCTCTGCCTCCCGGACATGGTTGTCTTTCTTCTGTATTCTATCTGTGAGATATTTTAATACCCCCTCCCTTTAAAAGGGACTTTGCAAGCGAATGTGACGTATATAGTAGTTAAGTTATATTCTTGTCGCTATTGACGATACTGAAAATAAAAAGAGAAGATAATTCGGCTCAAATCTCTCTCTATATATATGTGTGTGAATGTGTAATAAATGTACGTATCTCATAGTGACTCTCTCTTGAATAGTTATTGGAAATCATTGGCTAAGTGTTTTTCAAGTGTTTTCTACATAATTGATAATAGTTCCATGTAAGGCATTTATTTAATTTAACTCTCAATATCTGAAATCACATTATGTGTTATTTTAAACTTATTTATCTATTCTATTTAAACTATTATTTTCAAACTTTTATATTTTCGAAACCCAATGGGGATAAATTCGTATTGTCCTTACATTCACAAAATACGAATTTTGTATAAAAATAAAAGCAAGTAGAAAAATTTGATTATTGAAATATAAATATGAAGCTTATTAATTTTCAGGTTGTATAATAACGAAAGAATAAATTATGAAGTATGCTAAGATATATAATTTTAATTGCAAACATTTCCCATTGCCGTATCGTCAATTATTTCTGCAATCAAGCATTATAATAAAGCGTAACGATTTCCTCGCTTTACAACAAGCTAAGTTAATTTAACAGATGTTCAAGATAAAGTAAATTATAAATATCAAAAACGGGTCTAGGTATGATCTTAAACTTAGACTGAATCTCTTTTTTGTAATTGTTGAAATTAGTGACTATGTTTGTCATTAGTGCCAGTTGTGTTTTCAACATAGCTGGCATATTCTGGCAATTTCAAAGTGGCATATTCTCTGTTTATATTCTACTATTTAAAACAAATTTTTAATTTTTCCTCTACTTGCAAATTTTGCTCAATTTATTTGCATTTAAAAACATTTATTCTAACAAAATGAAATATTTTTATGTTTGCATACTGTGTCGAAATAAATCTAATCAAATACTGAACTTAATAGCCAAGTATTTATAATAGTAATTCAATATGCTTTATAATATAATTTTGAATTTTAGTGTAAAAACACTTTATTTAATAATTTATAATGGTTTGGGCGATTTTTCTACCATATTTATTTATAATGACATTTTTAATGCTCAAAAGTCGGACAGACGAGCTTCATCTGCATGGAGTTTGCTCGTATTTTAACAATTCGATTGTTTATCTTTATCGGAAACAAAAAGACAGACATACATCTTCCAAAAATATTTTTGAACTTAGGACGCCCGAGTCATAGAGAATCATCAAAATCAAATTCGTGAATAATGGAAAACTTTGTAACATAAGAATTTGTGATACCTCCTCCAGAATTAATAAATTATTATGAACTTTTTGTTTGTCATCTAAAGGGACTTCTTTTAAATAGTTTATAAAGAAGTTTATGAAAAAGAGTATGATCGCCCTTTTAATAAACAAACCTAATTTTTATAAATTTATTGTTACGAATGTAATTTTTTTTTTTTCAAAAGTAACTTTTAGAAAATTTCTACTATTATAACAGTAATAAATTGTATGAAGTAAAATAAGACATTTAATAAGAAATTTAGATGAATTTTAACATTTTTATTAATAACATATTTCATATTTTATATTATTTATATGCATGTAGTAAATGTTTGATTAAAGACTTGTTGATCGTCTTGTGAATTAAATTAAATTTCATTTTTTGATTTGATAATTTTTTTGATAAATTTCATTATTTTTAGCAAACAAAGCAAATTCGAAATATTACAGAAATATTTTTAAAAATCATTCAATACTTTATTTATAACTCTGAATTCTGAATCATATGATTTAAATACAACAATCTTCACAGGTCCACGAATTTGCCTGTAGATAAAATGCTTCCATTTATATTCCACGTGACACGAGATATCCGTACTTCTCCGAACTTTTCATAGTCCTTACTTCTCAAAACTCCCCTTCGTGGGTTGCATTACACCCCCATTAGTTCTCAGAAGTACACGCGCGTAATTAAGGGGACTGGTGCCCACCACTGTGATGCATCTTTTATGAATTTAAAGTCGGAGAAAACTAAGCACAGTGCACAAACGTATGACGTGACAAAACAGCGGTCGTCCTTGCCAGACAGCTTCTTAATGGAATTCAGAATTTATTACGTCATGCTGAATTTCGTTACAGTTGCAAGGAAAACTAAGCCTGGACTGTAGTCTCTTCCGTGATCATGTTCAGAGTCTGAAAGCTTATTCTGCAGCTAGGAGTTGGAGAAAAGAATTGGGAGTGGAATTTGTCATGGATTTTATCTGACTTTGAAATATTCCATAGCAATGCTTACAGAAATTGAGTAGAAAGATATTATATGCTTCAGTTTATTATTATAGATATCTTCATTAATTCTTATTAATAGATATCTTAATTCTGTTTATTATTTTATACGTAGAGATGGATCGATTGTGGTGACAACTTAATAAGCCGTTAACAGCCAATAGACAGAGAATTGCGTTTTTGTCTATTGGCTGTTACTGGCTTATTAAGTTGTCACCACATATATATTTTATCACATTAATATTACATTGGTTTATTGTTACCTCAAACAAGAGCAGGAAACTAAAATCTTTAGTACATTCATATTTTATTACTCTGTTATATAAGAAACCAGCTGATACCCAGAGTGTTGCTGCCGCAGAAGAAGTAATTTTGGAAATATCGTTTGAAATTTAAAATAATTGTATTGTTTAATTAGAAATGATTGACAGAATAATAATTATTTTGGCATCGGAAGTGAATGCATTAATTGAAAGTGAGTGATATATGAAGAGAATCGTATGTTATATTAATTCTATTTTTTTTTAACTTTATTATTCCAGACTTTAAGGATGGGAATTTTTTTTCCATCTTCGACAGAAACAAATAAGTCATCGGAATCGTAAGAGCGGTACGGCCGCGCACAAGAGACACACAGACAAACATTCTTTTTTACTTATATGGATCACATAATTTTACCATACCTATAACCGTCCAGTAAGTGTAAGTAATAAGTATTCAGAGTATTATGGCAATTAGTTGAACAGCACGGCAGCACATAAAAGACATGCAGATAAACATTCTTTTTTATTCATATAAACTAGTAGTACTCGCATGGCTTTGCCCATGTCATATAAGAAGAAAAATTCAGCTTTAAACTTATGTCTAACCTCCACCGACATGTCGACACGTAACGCAACATAAAACAAGCATAAAAATATGTATAGACATTATTCCAAATAGCTACAAAGCAGTTATATATATATATATAT
>JAPMOQ010001578.1:2939351-3008276 GCA_026543055.1 Argiope trifasciata | reverse complement strand
ATATATATATATATATATATATATATATATATATATATATATACACTTATAATAAAGCTCAATGTGTGTGTGTTGGCGCTCTACAGGCCAGACCGTTGGACCTACAGGTACCAAATTTGGTACATGTATACCTCGGAGCCCTTTTTTTCGAATTTTGCATTTGAATTTGAATTAAATGAAATTTAAGCGAAATTTCGGTGTTTTTCCGCTATAACTTCCGAAAATATAATTGTACAAACATAATTTTGATATCAAATTAAAGATAAAAAAATTAGCTTTCTAAAAGTACCAGTGTTTTTAATTTATATTGTAAGATTCTATTTTTAACGAATTTTTAAAGAAATATTTTAACCATGTTTTTAGCACGTGACTGGATAAAATAAAAGAATGCCGGAAGTTCGAATAAAAAAAAGCTATCATCACAAAATAAATCTATAAAAATGCAACTTTTTTGCACGTGACTGGATAAAATAAAAGAAGTATAAAATGTGATATTTTCTAAAAAAAATAATGCAAAGCATAGGATTCTATGACCTTTTGCAATATCTAAATAATTAATTCAATAAATCTTCTCGATTCAATAAATCCTTATCGAATTTAGACAGGATATGCATTGGAATCCCGACTTTATGGCATGTTTCTATTATCGTTTGCAATATCTGTATCATTAATTCAAATTTTTTTCATTATGAAATGTGATAGTTTCTAAAAAAATAAATGCAAAGCTAAGGTTTCCATAAAATCTGCAAGAGCGTGTCAAAGGGAAAAAAATTAGGTTTTATCACTGTGTTGCCATCATTTTGACGGAAGTTCAAATTAAAAAAAACTATCATCACAAATTAAATCTGAAGAAAAGTAACTTTTTGCACGTGACTGGATAAAATAAAATAAATATAAAATGTGATATTTTCTTTAAAAAATGCAAGGCAAAGGATTCTATGATCGTTTGCAATATTTAAATCATTAATTGATTAAATTATCTTTGTTTATACATGATTGAATTTATACAGGATATGCATTTAAATTCCTTTCCAATGGCCAATTTGTAAAATATTATTAATAGGCATATATATTGTTTAATACTATTAATTTGATCTAAATGAAGTAAATAATTGCATTTTATGTAATTTGTGTCAAACAATGCATTTATGAATAATGAGTTTTAGATTTCTTCATGCTTTGCTCTGTGAGCCAGATTTTGCAAAATATTTTCATTAATATTTTAAATAAAAGTTGCTACATCAATCAGTCTTCTAAATCAATCATTAAAACTGACAGATTTATAAAATTAAAGAATGTTAGTAGGAAAGCACATTCTTTTAGAACTTTCAGTCCATCATCTTTAAGAAAATATTAATTTCAGGCCGGAATTACTTCAAGGTTAATGAATAGGTGATTTAATTGAAAATTTTAGAATCCATTACTCATGGGGAACCAGCTGGTCACCAAAGGCTGCTAGTATATATATAAACTGATGATAAGACAAAAACATAACAACATTACAAGAAAAGAACAGCATAGTTTGCTTCGATACTAAATGATATAAAATGTTCAAAATCAAAAATAATCTTTAAGTCAACGATATAGTCAAAGATGAAATTATTCTTTATTCAAAGGTTCAAAAAAGGAATCAATGTTTAAATTCTGCTTATAAAATATTAAAGATATAATTTATCATCAAACGAACTTTATCTTGATTGCTCTCTGCAAATGCAAATACTAAAATAATTATTTTAGTTTCTATCACCAGTCTTCTACAACAATATTAATTGAAATTGTAAACTTTGTTATTTACATAGTTTTTAGGTCTGTTAAGATAATCTTGCATTTAAAACTAGTGATCTTCATCACTTAGTGAACTGCATGAATATGATGTGCTGACTAATTTAAAATGATGCAAGTACGTAACAAAAACCATCATCTATTAGGAAATAGACGATGGTCTACAATATGGTCTATATATGGTCAGTGAAATATCTAAATATACTTTGGTCTAAATATCTAAATGTACTTATTCTAAATATCTAAATATATTATGTTAGTTATCATTAAATCAAGATCAATAGCCTATAAATCGGTTTTTATTTTTCATAATCGGTTGAATAATTTTGGCTAACACGAAAAGAAAATCTGTAATTATATACGTTTAGAGAACGAATGGGATCCAGGAATATTGATTTCTTTTCACAAGAATTGGAATAATTTCTATTCGGTCAGTTCATCATCGGAAATATAACAGTGAGTTTCACCAAAGATATAGGGATTAGCACTTTAGCTCTATTAATGTGCTATTTAAAATCCGTAATGTTAAAATGTTTTAATAACTTTCGATAAGATACTACCAGTTTTGATCTTTATTTTGTATACTTGCTATAAAGCCCAACTCGTTGTCAAGCTAATTACATCAAACTCGACTTGATGAATATTGAAAAAACATCACTTGAAACTAAGATGGCGTTTCCGTGATATTATTATATATATAAATCATATTTCCGAAGTTTTGATAAGCCGATAAGAATTATAAACTTTTATGAAATTGAAAAAGAAACATTTTTTCTAAGAATGTTTTAATTACAAAAATATTAATTATATGTTTGGCAAAAGTTTCCGAATTACTAGAGTGCAGCCCTTGAAAGTATCCTTTTTTCTTTGTAATTTGTTTTCTGTGTTCGTGAGTGAGTTTTCTTTGAAAATAGTGTGCTTCCAGAAATAATTTTAAATAATTTTATTGTAAAAAAGCTCTTAAATTATTTCGAAATCACTAGTCTTCATAATGAGTATGTGATTAATATTTGAAACTTCCTTCCTACTTTTCCTTAAAAGCTTTTGCAATTCTATATGCAATGAATTAGTTATTTATCCAAGTTTTCATTCATTTTATAAATTTAATTTTTTAATTAAAAAATGAAAATATATTTGATATAATAAAAATAATTTCAATAACTCTAGCTTCGAAGTATTTCAAATGTTTTTCTTCTTTTGCTAGAACGGATGCAATTTAGCCGAATATCAACTACATTAGTTTGAAAATTTATCAGGAATTTCTCAAAATAAAATACATTTCAATATCTAAGAATTAATTCATTCTAGTGGAAAATCAAAAATATTTTCAAGAGTTTTAAATTTATTTTCTATTCATTTAATGAAAAAATAGTAATTCGTCCTGAATACCACCTCTCTTATTTCCATCGATAATTTTGAGATGACAAATTTAAAAAATCATTTTTCCAATTATAACTTTATTATCTTAATAAGTTATTTGAAACACTTGATGTCAATGGTACTTAACTTTCTGTTTGTGCACAATTTTTTTTTTAGTCTGCTATTATCATTAACATATGAAGTACACTTGATGACAGTATTTAGCAATGGCTAATTTTGCTCCAATTAATTGTTTGAATATCATCTGGCGCACAATTAATGCGATATGACAGAACAACTTGATGACTCTAATACTGTTCAAACTATTAATTGTTCCGATTTAATTGCATTAAAAATGCTAAAGTGATTGGGAAAAAATAATTAGACTTTTCCGCATTTAGAAGCATAGCTAAAAAAGTCGTTGATTAAAAAATATGGGATGTTAGAGAAATAATTTTTTTTAAAAATGTTACAACATTTATAGCTTATATTAATGACATGATCAGTGAAAAAGTCTGCTATATACTAGCTATTACCCGCGACTATGTTCGCGCGTGGAAATTTTGATGCATATGAGTAAAAAATTATCAAATAATGACAAATGATAAAAAAAAAGAAATTAAAGAAATTAAACCTAATCTAAAACAATATATTTAATAGTATAAGCATAAATACAATTTAATAAGAAAACAACTAACGTAAAAACAATTTATTTACATTGTATACTCAAAATAAAACAAAACAGCAAATCAAGTACGTATTTCTTTATTTCTTTAAAATCAGGACAGATCCATTTTAATTATTAATCGAGATTGAGTTAAACTTTTAATTTAAATGAAAACACTGTTGTCAACAATCACGTGCAAACTTTCAATGCCTGTTGGTGTAAAGAAAATGTCAGATTTTCCTACACCAGTTGGAGTAACGCAATGCAGATTAGAAATTTTTTATTTCCTTTATTCTCTTTTAATTTAAAAGTACTTCAGAATGAATCCGAAAGATCGGTTCATTAACAACATTTGATTTTAAATACATCAAACATTAAAAAAATAATCATAATCTTTTGAAATAATCGGTCGAAATTCTGCTAACCCTAACCGGACTACTGTTGGGGAAAAATACCTGACACATATTTGGCTATATTTGGCCTCAGTATTTTGGCGAGAAAGTTAGATTTTAGTTAATAAAAATTTAGCCACTTCTATTAACCAGAATGAAAATTAGCCTTTGTTCTACTTCTGACTATAATCTGTATTTTTTGCTAAATTCCATCCAATTCTGCTCAGACGTTCTGGCGTGATTGCTTAATTAAAGATACATCCATCGAAACTTTCACATTTATAACATTTGTATTGATATCCACGTATTATACTAAAAATTTTTAATCGTCTATTCCTCCCATACCTAAAATTTTCATTTTAACCTCAATTTTAAGAAGTGTTAATATATCTTAGTTGAAAAGCATAAACAATCTACTTATTTACATAAATTAATAGAATTGTTAAAAATAATATTGTACAGAAGAAATCATTCATGAAATCGCAGTTCCATAAAATACATGATTCACCGAAATGTTGATATATTAAAAATGCATCCAATTTTGTAATATATATTTTTGGAATAATGATGGAAAGTGATATAGCAGATTGGTACTTCTTGTATACAGTCGACCACCCAACTAACACTGAACTCAGCAGTATCGACACGATTAGCAGATTGGTACTGTTAATTACAACATCTTTTTGAGGCAAATCTTTTATTATACTATGGTTTAGTCCGTTTTGGGGTAAAGTAAATTTTAAAACTAAAAGATGCATTTAAAATTGTTATAGACATATGGATCCTTAATGTAGTTAAGTAATTAGACTTGATACAGATAAATTTATTTTTTTGTAACTTAAGAATTAAAATATTTTGAATGCATTTTAGTATTTTGCAGTTTAAGGTTTTTATGCATGCCTTATACCATTTTTTGTTGTCGTTAATGAGAAATGGAGTGATAGTAAAATGTATTGCAATGCAAAATTATTAATGGTTTAGCTGCCTTTTAAGCCATTTATAATTATACGCTCGAAATAATAAATAATCTGTATTATTATACTATTGCTCTAATTTGACGGATAGATACATTAAAAGCCAGGTATGATATCAAAGCATTATCATAGATAAGAAATTCAGAGGAATATTTTTTATTTAAAATAATAATCACAAAAATCAAGATTGTGGCAGATAAAATAATAGGCAAATGTACCCTTTCACATTATATTTTAGCTACACGAATGATGTATCCATTTTAAATCATTAAAACATTCATTTTGACAATTCAAAGATAATAATTAAATGGTTCGTCATTTACTTTATTAATGGTGAATAATCTGCTTGGTTTTAAAAACTCAATAAAGAGGCATATTTTAATTTATTATCTTTCCATTTTCACATTTTATTTATTAACCGATTTCCTGAAGCAAGATAAATTTTGTTAATGGTTGCTTAATTTCCTTTTTCCTTACTTTTCTAAAATTTATTTACTCTGCAAACGATGAAATAAACTTCAAACCAAATTTAAAAGCTCGCACTTAAGTCCCTTTTTCAGATAATATTCTACTGAACACAGAAAAAAAAATCTCATAAAGGTCTGAAATAGGGAGTAGCAAAATCAATGTTTTAAATTATTTGGCATTTGTGTACAGTCATTTGGTATTCTCCAAACGATAAGACGTATAAATGATCTCTTTTTACATATGTTTTAGAAAACGGAAACTAATAAAAAACGGCATGAAAAAATCAAAATGGAAATAAATAAAAATTAGAACTTTGCATACCAACTCATTAATCGATAAAATCTAACATAGACTCAAAAATTAAATAAAAACTTGCTTTGTGGAACCTTCATCTTCTTACAAACGCCTAAAGTAAAAAAAAATATGCGAAAACGATGTTTTCCCTATTTATTTTTATTATCTTAAAAATAAATAGAAATAAAAATGGAACAGTTAAAAAAATGTAAAAGAAACAGATGTTTTTGCGAGCTGCAAATAGGCTAGCAATTTTTTCTGCCATTTCTTTTACCCGATAGTACCCAAAATTCTCTAAATAACTTCGACCGTAATCTCTTGGCTCTTTCCATGGAAAAAAATCACAAGTAAGATTTCGCCGTTTTTTAAATCATTTTTTTTTTCTTTGTGTAAATGGTGGCATCCGGTTCTATCTACTTTTCTATAATATCTAATAGACAAAATGATCTAGTTGTTAAAAGGGATATTCTTTTCTTACTAAAGGACGTATCTCTGTAAAATAAGAATTATTTTTCAAATATATGAATTTTTTGAAACTGTTTATACGAACGCATGACTTATATTTTGCTTTAGTTTGAAAAATGAAATGAGATTACCACAGTTATATTTCAATCCTGAGCTCGACATGGTTGAAATTGCGCCCAAATTGTTATTCTTAAAAATAATAGTGAATTATTAAAACTTACAAAACTCTTAAAATACTTATTGCAATCACCTTTAAGCTTTTTTCGTTCCAAAAATATGTTAATTAAATTGAATACAATTACTAGAATATGAATTTCCTACGTTTGATTTACACAATGAAATATGGGAATAATAATTAAGATAATTTTATCTTTAGTTGTGCGATTGAAAATAAATTTTGTTAAGGTGTATGTACACACTAGAGTATTTTATTTTTAATTTTACTTTTGAAAATCAAACTTTTTACCAATAAGTCATTACTATATCTTTAAACTCCTTTGATTGAGAAAAAACAGATTATTTTATTAATTAATATTTAATGAGATTAGTAACTTATTTTTGAAACACGATATCTTAAATTTTAATTTGTACCGACAGTTCTAGTTGCAAATTATGCCTAATATCAGTCTCCATGTTGTCTTCATCAATCAAGATGTAAAAAATATAGTTTTTTAAAACAATTTTTTCATCAACGATTAATAGAAAAAGCGAGATTTTTTCTATTATTTTAACTTTTACATAACTATTAATTTTTCATATTTTTTGTGCTTCAATTAAATTTAACTTTAATTTAAAAACAAAACATTTGCTGATTCATTAAGATTATTTTGTTGCATAAATAATTGTATTTTATTAGTTTTATGTTGAGTTATGATTGTTTGAATGAAACAACATAGTGAAAAAATATCAATTACATAAAATGAGTTTTAAAAAACCGAATCTAGAGTTTTTAGTGAAAGTACCTGAAGAAAAATATTTATAACTTGAGAAATATTCCAAATATTAACATAATCTTGGTTTCATTCGAAAGCTAAAGAACCACAGTACATTTTGAAGCAATAAGTTTGAAGTGTGAAGTTTCAAGTGTGTACGTGCGATTTAAATTCATCCATTCCAGACAAGTTAACAACAATATCCAGACATAATGTTTAAATTTATAGGCAAATTAAAAAAATTATTTTAAAATGAGCATTATAGTGTTACAATCACTAACAAAAACAGTGATACTTGTTGTAAAGTCCTTATTGGCGATACATATTTACAAATATAATATTATAAATTGCTATAAACGACAGATTTTTGATCGTAAATCTGATTAAGTTAATTATCATAATTTTTCAGCATTTAGGAATTTTACCATTATCTCCTATAATACAATCCAGCCTGTTTTTTTCAATATGTATATCGAATTTCGTTTTAAATCTTGAAATAAAATTACACTTAAAACTCCGCCTGAGGAGATAATCCAGTGATTATTATATATTACATAAATAATAGTTTACTAAAAGAAAAAAAAAACACGTTTTCTTTAGTTTTATTTAGCTAAGATTCTAAATTATGCGAACAGGAAACTTGGATGTGTGAGAGTTCGATATGAATATCCAACTCTCAACAAATATGCTGTTTTGAATGTGTTGAAATTTGAGGCATTTTTTACTTTCCAATAATATTTTTCCAACCAAAAATATGGAATTTCGAATTTGTTAGAAATTTGAGTATTTCCTTACTTTCCAAAAATATTTTTGGATTCGAATCGGTGCATGACAGATATCTTATTAAAACACAGAAATTTTTTTCAGATCAAATAAAAGAAATATGTTCTTTAAAAATTTGCTACATGGCACTGTATTAAAGCGTTGTCAATGAACAGTCAGAATTTCATTATAAATATTTCAAAAACTGTTCAGATGTGCACGTATTTTTAAGGATTTCGATGTTTTAATATCAGAGCTACTAATTGTACTACGTAACGATTCACTCTTCGATTCTATTTTTTAAAAATAAATATTGTGCTAAAAATTTGAAACTAATGCACAGATACGACTAATACACAATCGAGACGAAAACACGTAATACACAGCAACACACTACAACAAACAGCAGCCCAGAAATAGTAATCGACAATAATAACAACCACAGAACGCAAAAGAATCTGAAAGAATTCAGCAGGAGGTAGGAGTCTTCATAGATATTCTATACAGTCTCTCTAAAGGGCTGAAATACTCCGCTGTCAACTCACTTCATTTATTTCGAGCTGCCGACACATTGCTACATAACTGACTACTACACGCAAACTCAATGCTGTTTCTCTAATGAATACTAGGATTCACCATACAGTTTAATATAGCAATCGCTAGAGCTCTACACACTGCCTGCTCTTCTATGGACTGACACAACTATTCGCCTTCTACTTTTTTTCCTACTAACTTCAGTTTCAGACTACCGGCATTTGTATTTCCTGGAAGTGCACAGAGAAGGTTAGGGAGCAATCTGGTATATCATGGTTCTTATTGGCTCAATTAATATAATTCTGGGAATTTCCAGTATTATCTATTTTATTTCAAAAATCTTCAAATTCATTGTCACGTAGACAAACGCTAGCAAAGTTTGTCGCAAAGGGCTGGGACCACTTCTTCTTGTTGTATACAGCCGACCAACCCGCCACCATTGAACGTAACAGTATCGACAGGATTAGTTGTGGTCGTCTGCTGAATAAGTATCGCCCAACCTTCCATTGACCGATCAGTCAAACTAACATTTCTTTAGGGGTAGTAAATAGCTGTCTTTCTCCCCATCTGCAAACTCTCAAACAGCTGGAACGAAACTCTCAATCTTTAACATCATATCTTTCAGAGTTTAAGTACAGTTTCCATCACTACTGTACTTAAATCATTATTTACAATCTTCAGGTTTTTTCTTAACTCTGAGATCTCCATACATTCTATTAAATAGTGGTTAACCGTACCCGTTTCTCCACAAATGCATTTATTTTCCTGAGTTCTTTGAAATGTTTGGGAAATAGGAAGGAAATCTCATATATCCAGATATTATTTGGATTATAAGTAGATGGTATCTTCTTATTTTAATTTCCGAATTAAGAATAAACTGAAAACTTACTCCTCTTTTTTTGGACATCTAGCATCTGCAAAACCATTGTAGTTTTATTTCTTCTCTCAATTCCCCTTTTAAAGCATCATTTGATTTGGGGACAATAATATCAATATTATCTTTCTTTGTCGCCAACTTCGCATAATGATCCGCCTTTTCATTACCATATATCCCAATATGGGCCTTAATTCGATTCAATTCTATCAACTTGTTAATTTTAACACTGCTGAATCTGCCATTTATTTTGAAGTAGTACTTTACAAATAACTTTGTCTTAAGGACTACTTAATATCAACAATGGGCATGGATACATATCATGTACATAAGTTATAGTTGTTACCGCTTGTGTAGTTACAAATAGAATGCTGGCAAGATTAGTTGTCATTCAACATAAGTAATGAAGGAAAAAGAAATGACCCAAGTCAACAATCTTATTATTTAAGATTTATCTATTATTTAAGATCTAGGAACTTTTCCAAATATTTCAATGGTGTGTGTACTAGCACGACGATACATATATGTAGTCCCCTTTTATTCAATAGCTTGGCCTAAGACAGGAATGGTAAACCTTTATGGATCATCGTGTCACTTTTTATAAAGAAATGTTTAATGAGGTATACATGTGCCATCAAATAATTTTGATCAATGATTATTGGGAAAATAAGGAAACCTGAATACTAATAACTAAAAAAAACTATTTATTTACTACGGAAAAATAGATTTTGTACTCTATAATAGTAAATGTTTTAGTAATACTAGTAAATGTTTTAGTATGCTCTATAATAGTACATGTAATTCAATTTAAAGCAACATTAGTGTGAAACTAGAGAACTTGCATCATTCAGCTAGAAATATCCAGTTACCCGCAATAACACCGCGCATTCAATCGCTAGCTCAACAGCCTGCCTGTACTTGCCTTAGGAAGTGATGTCACTGACACCAAATGACGAAATCTTTGAAAAGTTCTCCAAGCTTCTGGGAAAAACTAGTCCCACTTGATTGAATGTAGTTTATCTGGATTTTTCTAGAAAATTCCTTTTGCCGCCAAGTCGTCAAGCTCTGAGATGATGCGGCGCCTGACAGCATCTAATATAGATGATTGTGTTGAGAAGCAGCTTTACAGGCTTGTAACAATATCTTACATCTATAGTATATATATCTTAAGAATATAAATATATCTGTAGTATCTATAAGAAAATTAAGTATATTTTTCTGACGAGTTGAATTCTTTTTTCACAAAGTCTTCACATTTTCAGAAAATTAAGAGAAGTTTATCTCACAGGGCTAGAAAAGCATAAAAACATTGCTAAGTATTAAAGAACAAAACAAAAGCAAAGTTTTATAAAGAATAAACAAAAGAGATTTCTTCCACCCATTAGTTGAGTAATAGTGAGATCCAATGGCGAAGCATCTGTTAGACTCGGTTCCATTAAAAACAAACTCGTGTTACGACAATCGGGGCTCCATTTACACTTCCTTTTGCCAAAGATTTCCCAGGATTTACAAGTAAAAACAAGGAAAAAAGCAGCCACAAATCAAGCGTGTGTTATTGATCTTCCTTACAAACAGCGTTTTGGCCTCTTCTCAAGACAAATGAGAGAAAAAGAATACATTCATTTTTTTTAATGTAGCCTCCAGGTTTTCTGAAATCTACTTGCCTTAATGATGAATGCTGTTTTTCTGTTTTGTTTGTTTTTGTGACTGTGATTTTGTGGAGTAAAAATATTTCTTTATATCTGAGTTGAACGACGATATTCTATTTCTAATTTACTAGTTTCTTTCTAAAATTGTTTTGCCTTTAAGGTTGCCACTATTGTTGTATCAGCTGCAAAATATTTAAATATTATTGGAGGTAGTGTGAAAATATTCTACGGCGGTATAAAATAGTAATTTAATCCCAGTATCTTTAACTAATCAGTATAAAAAAATTAGTTTATTCAGATTTGCAATTCCTCGTTATAACGTAGCATTTTTTATGCGCAGATTGATTGTGAAGAATGTACAAATAAAATTTTCGATATCAGTTTTATATTAATTATTATTTTTTTAATAAATGAAACTGTTTATATGTTTGAGTGTTAAAAATTTAGTGTTGTAGAATGCTATAGCTAAATGAATCCTATAAAAACGTATATCCTATAAAAACATAGCTTTTTATAATTAATATATAACCGTTAAATCTTATAATTTGAAATAAATAATTCTTCTATACATATAAAATTATTTCTATATCTTGGAAAACATCTCTAATGGTTAGGATCAAATTTTACAATTAGATAAAGTTTTGTTTTTTTAGTTCATCTATCTAAATACTTTACCTGAAAAAAATTTGTAGACAAAAAAGCCGAAATTGTAGACAAAAAACATTTTTAATTACTAACTATTAGCATACATACATATTTCCCCTTCGGATTGTGATCAGTGTAGTATAATGCGCAAAGCAGCATGTATTGTGGGTCCTTAGTTTGAGTCGCGCTTTTTGCTTTTTACTTATGTATTTATATTTTGAATTTTTATAGATTTAAGTGTTCTCTTAAAAAGATGTGATTTAAAAAAAATAACTAACTATTAGAGACATTTTATCTTTGCTTTCAGGTTCACAAAGTCATACCTCGATTCATCTCGGTTGTCATATTGATTTCATCATGATAAAATTGAATTTGTTAAAAGATACAAAAAATGATGAATAAACTGCAAAATGAATACTGAAATGTAGTAGATTGTTTCGATTAACATGTGGACTAAGTTAATTCATCATTGATTTTAATTTAAAGGACAAATTCCTATATAGGTGAGTTAAAAAAATTTCATATGAAATTATTACTTGGTTTGAATTTAAATATTTTTTCAAAATAGAAAATAAAAATGCCGAACGAAGTTAGTTTTTTTTCCAGATATTTACAAAAGTTGAATGAAAATGGAAAAAAGTTAAGTCCGCAAATTAATCATGCATTTTAGATCATGACTGTGATACCCCTAGCAACGGGCTTTCCGTCGCCTCTAATCTATTTTTAGCTTAATTGAATGGATTGATCCGATACCTTTCTGTTTTGTGACCTTCAATGGCAATCAA
Organism: Argiope trifasciata; assembly: GCA_026543055.1. Lineage (NCBI taxonomy): Eukaryota > Metazoa > Arthropoda > Arachnida > Araneae > Araneidae > Argiope > Argiope trifasciata. The sequence continues at coordinate 2,995,694 of JAPMOQ010001578.1, read as the reverse complement.
AAATGATCTTCAATTTTCGACAGATTTCAGCTGATGCTTATTAAAATAATTCAGTAATTTCTTTAAACTCGGTCAATAAGACTGCACCTCCCTCTTAGTATCCCAGCAATAAAAAAGGATTAGCAAACGGTGCTAAAACTTTGGTCCTCAAAATATTTAATTTACTGATCTTATTATTAAGCAGTGCTCCAAACATTTCTACATGAAGCATAAAGCTATTTTAATGACAAGGATAATTGTGCAGAGGAGTTTTTTGATGAAAATTCGCATTCAACTGATTCTGATATGTATGTTCAGACATAAGTAATATTTTTAGTGATAATAAATCTGAAAAATTAATAAAATATATTAATAGATCAAGAGAAATATATATAGAATTTAAAGTTGGGTTTTTATACTAATTCTTAACTTATATGTTCAATATGTCTATGAAAACCATGCCAAGAAAGCCACACAAGCCGATAAAAAAAGGGTCAAACTTACCCATTGTCATTTTTATTTTATTTTTCATATAATTGTTGAATTTTTCCTTTATATTGTTTTTTACATATCATTGTACTCTGAAAATATAAATATGAATTAAAAGTAAAAAAGTAATATGTTTTTATAAGAATATCAATTGTTGTAACATTTAATTTGAGCAAAAAATATATTTTTTCCTACGCAATTACTTTTTTTTCAGCGATAATATATGTTGAAACATTCTAAAACATATCCATATATCAAGAAAAATATTTGCAGAATATAACAGTCAACTTTTCTACTGACATATTCATTAGAAAATTTAATTTGAATGCAGAGAAAATGCGATCTTGTAGACTTCACTTCCCCAGTTAAGTCCTAAAATTTCACCTTCTCTGTTAAGGTTTAAATTAATGGATTGAATTTTCATTTACAGCCTGTTTTTTGAGGTTACAATATTTAGCAGAGTGCTTTTTCATCGGCAGTCATGAACAACTTTCTTTTCTTTAATCACATTAATTCTTTGTCATCTTTATGTTAAACGAAATTTATATAATTTAATATTCATAAAACATTCCCATGATAGAATCTACTGCATTGTCATGAAAACAGTGAATTTATTTTCCTGATTTTAACAATAAAAAAGTATTTCATATTTATTTTGAATATTCTACCATCAAACTACATGAAATTGCCATAGATGAATTCATAAACGAACTGATCTGAAAGCTTTCTGGAATGGGATATTACAAATTTCAATCAATCCAAGTATAAACATTCTGCAGTTTGATTCCTTGATTCTATCATGTGGCTAGCCTCATATATTCGCCTCATTCATCATCTCAAATATACATCCCTGTATATTTGAGGAAATTGTTATCAGGAGTTCTGAGCTCCATTAACAGTGTTCTTTAATGTAAATTTATTAAAAACATTAAAATGAATATCCAAATATCCGAATTTAATTTTAGTATAAAATTTATTCATTTTCATATTTGAAAAAAATTGGGTCTTTACCAAATATTTGTCGTTACAAAACTTTCTATGCTTGATCCAGAAATATTTTATATTTGAAGCTTTTTTATTCCTGAATATAAATAGTTTTCTAGGAAAATTAAAAACTATCTTCTTTTATTGTAAGTGCAAAGTAATTCAATATATTTTTTTTTCAAAATGACATTTATCGATTTGCTCTAAATCAAAACCTTTACATTTTGAAGTATTTTCTGAACAAATCAAAATATAATTTGCAATGATTAACACAAATAGTAAACAATGTATGCATATGGATTATTTCATAGAATATATTTAAACTATTGTACATCTGAACCGGAAGGTATGGGAAAAATAAATGAAATAAAGTAAAACATTTCTATAAGCAAAAATCAATCACTAGGATGTTGAAAATAATTTTCCAATAAATTCAAATTAGCTAATTAAAAGTTATAAATAATATTTTTTTCAAAATTGGACCAGCGTGATTAAACAAAAACGTTTCTATCTTTTGAAAAGTTTTAAAATAACACCCCACTAATGTTATAACGTTCCTTGAATATTTTCAATGGACAACACAGCAATAGAAAAAAAATGCGTAAGAAATTATTTCAATTCATTAAATTCATTGCTTCATTATTAAACTCCTGAAATATAAAGAAAAAGTCTATTTGCAAGATATTTTTCTATTTAATTATAACTTCTACAACAAGAACTGACGCAGATAATACATTTAATAAATTTTACATTACTTTTTTCTATGCCAAAATATAAATTTTAATGTAATTTAATTATATATATACATAATTCTGATCTTGACTTATTTGCTTATTTTTTAATACCATTGAATTGATACGATTTCGATTATGCCCAATTGAATTAGAATTTCATTTGAATTTGAATGAAAGCCATCATGTTCGTCACGACAAGGGTCTCTCTTCGATTTTTTTTCAAGTAGTCAGTCATTAAAATGAAAAATTAAAAATACTCCTGTCTTCTTATATGTTCTGCATTTCATTCAATACAAATTTTTTTTTTTCTTGTTTCAATCGATTATTTCGGGATGATGAAATTTGAAATAATAAATCTATACAGATTTTTTTTTTAATTGTTAACAATTAGCTTATCGCACTTGTCATCAACGACTCTTGTCTTTCTATCCATGTATTGCGTATTTGAAATATACGCTTTTATAGCAGGAAATGAAGAGTACTTGATGATATTATTCAACATTGCATCGAATGAATAGCACACGCACTTGAAGTACAATGGTAAGAAAGTCCGATTGCAATTACACCATTATCAAATAACTAAAGGCAGTCAATTTTAAAAATAGTTTTCAAAAAGAAAAAGAAAAAAAAAACAGATTTATCCTATTTTAGATACATAAGAAATGTATGTGAAAAAAATTAGAATAAATTATACAGATTTTTTATACATAAATTTGTAAAACTATTGAGAACTTTTATAATTTTTTTTAATTTTTGATAATTGCGAATCATTTTTAGGTGCATGCATTCTCTTTCAAAACTATATATTTTTAGCGTCCTTCAAAATGTCTATATCAACAAATATGTATATAATAATTTTTAAATGCACTACTAACTTTTAAGTGCCCAGAACGTTGCTTCCACCGAAAAAAAATAATATTAAGTGCAATCAATCAATAATTTGGATTTCTTTTATCGCACTGGAAGGAACCGTACGACAGTTAATGAAATACGAACAAATAAATATTCATTTTTATATATTAGATTTAGGTATTCTTTAAGAATTGTAAAACTTGATGTTCTATCCGAATGGCAATGAAAAAAACTATTTTTTGTATCTCGTCATTCGTTTAATATTCCTTTAGAATACCTAAGATTAATTTTAGAAAATGTGCTTAAGATATAAGGAAAGAGGAAAGTGTGAACAACAATAAATAATTATGAAAAATTCTCCAATGTGGTCGATAGGCAATGTTTTTATCGTAGTAAAATGCCTTAAGTTCATGCGATATCTAAATCGGTGTATTAAAAGTGTTTAAAACTAACTCTATTTATAGCGTACTTCAATTCCGAAGCTCAATAACCTTTGTCAGTAACATATTTTGTTGTTTAAATTTATCTTGATAGCTTTAGCAAATACGTTTTGAATAATCCATTGACGGACGATGAACTAAAATTAAAAGTATCACCAAGTTCTAAAATAATGGTTTCTTTTGGTAAGTGAATCGCAAAATCACGATCTCAGATTGAAAGCTTTATGAACGCACCATTGGTTCTCCTCATGCGATAAGAAGAAACACAAAATCTTTTTAAAAATGACAATAAAAAATAATAACCGAGGAAAAAAATAAAATAAATAAATAAATAAATAAAAAATTAGAATCATGGACACTAAAACTATATCGATAAAATCTGGCAACATAGAGACACAAAAATTAAATGAGGCATGTTTTGTGGGACTTCCAACTTCGAACCGACAAAAGATGAACGAAAGAAAGAAAAAGAAAAATGTAGCAAATCCTTCAAAATAAAAGAAAAAAAGTGGAATGGGGTATAAAAAAGGAATTGTAGAAGAAACAGATGCTTTTGCTGGCTACAAATAGGCTAACAATTTTTTCAAACCCTTTTTTTTATCTTCTTAGAGCAAGTACAAATCACTAAGTAGCCTCGACCGTAATCTCTTGGCTCCTTCATATTTTTTTCCCAAAAATCTCAAGTAAGACTTTGTCTTTTTTTCTTATCGATTTGCCTTTTTTTTGCCCTTTTGTGTTATGGGTAGCATCCGTCGCAATCTGCTTTCCCGTAGTCTCTGTTAAACATAATGATCTAGTTGTGAAAAAGCATGGCTTTTGCTTACTTTAGTGGATATCACAGCTAAAAGAAGAACCATTTTTTTTAATCTCTCGCCTACTTTTATCTGATTTCTCGACCAACTATTTATGGAAAAAGTACGATGTAAGATTTTCTTCATATATAAAAGAAAAAAAATATCTTTCTGATCTTAACCTAGAATATGTAACATTATATAAGCTGCACACTATGTATCTTTTATCTACTATTAGCTATATTTTTTCACTTAACAAGATATCGCCTGTCTTTTCATATCTTGGTTCATAATACTTTATATCTTTAAAATCCGTATAAATTACCAACAAAATTTTAGCTGTGCTTGTATTTTATAGTACAATATTTATGCTAAAAACTGAGTGAGAAAAACATTTTAACTGGTTGAAATATTATTTTTGAATATTCAAAAATTATTATCTAAATTTCTCAGTTAATTATAGCTTGTTATCAAATCATTATGAGAACAGTGAAGAAAAACTGCCGTATTATAAACCTATATGCTTACGCATATAGGTTTATAATAATGCAGTTTTTTTAAAGAGACTTTTTATATGTTTTTTTTATGTTATAAAGAGTAAAATGTATTTTTAAGGATTACGCACACACTTGAAACTTCAAAAATCGTTCAAAATACAGAGTTTTTTTTTTATTTTTTCAAAATTTTCTCTGATGCTTTAGTTTCAAACGATATCAAGATATTATCATTCTTTGGAATATTTCTCGAGTAATAAGGATTTTTCTTGATTTATTCTTACTAAAAACTCTAGTTTCGTTTTATTAAATACTCATTTTATGAAGAATGGTATTTTTCAACTATGTCGCTTCATTCAAACAATCATAACTCAACAAAAAATTAACCAAATATAATTATTTATCCATCAAAATTATCTGTATGAAACAGTGGAGGCTTTGTGAGTCAAACAAAGTTATATTTATAGAAATAATTTTTTAATAGATTTTTAAATTTTAAAACTACAGGAAATGGTTTGCCTGTTCTATCCAATGTTGATAAAAAAATATTAAAAAAAAACTACTTATGTTTAGAATTTGATTGATGCATTCAACATGAAGACTAATATTCGGCACAATTTGCGACTAGAATTATGTGTCTGTACAAATTAAAATTTAAGATATCATGTTTAAAAAATATGCTAATTAGTTCAATAAATATTAATTAATTAAATAATTATTAGGTTAAAATGGTTTTTTCACAATGAAATATGTTTTATTAATGAGCAACTAAAAAAATTGGATTTTAAAAGTTAAATTTTTTTTAAAAATATAATCTTATGTATACGTACGCCTTAATGAAAGGAAAACATATTCTTTGAGAATTTAGGTTGCAAATAAGTTATCTAGAAATATTACAATATTATACTAGGCGTATTGAAATGTATTACAGATATAGATATGCATGATGGCATTTTTAAAAAAACACTGCGATTGGCAATAATGAAATAACTGTTCTCAGTGGGATTAGCTTCAATAATCCACTCTTGGTAAAAAACTAAATACCATATTCATTAACAGACATGATTTTATTAACATAAAAAGAAGCCCAAAATAAATAAGTATTAATGATACAAGATTTAAAATCGTAAATTCGTGGGAGATTGGGAACACCATAAGAAAATAGCGCCAAAACGAATGCCAAAAGATAAAATATAATAATAATTTTTCAAAAATCAAAAACTTAGAATGAAAAGATATTAGTTGGCTGATATTGTATAAATTAATCAAATTTTATGAAGTAATAAATCCTCCTTCGAAATAAATTTCCTACTCATCCGCTAAATTGTAATTTATGGAATTAGCATTGTTTTCCATGGTACAATATTAATATTCTGAATTTCAAAATCTTGAAGAATTTGATTTGACTTCAAAATCTCGCTGTTTTGATTTGTATTGGTGAAATAATTTTGATTTGGTGAAATAATTAATTAACCACTTAACTGTTTTACCCGTATGCTATACGTTCATCGATTTATCGAATTTTGATAGATATAAGCAAAAAAAACCCCATTAATAACGATTATAATTCAATTACTTCGAATGCGTAGGTAGATAAGTCCAAATATTCAATGGATTTAAATTTGAACCAAGATAATAAAATATTTCTAAAAAGGAAGACGTCGTTTAAATAGAGAGTAAAGAAAATAAAACAGTTAAGTGGTTAATAGTGTTATTGCAACTCAATTGTTATAAGTATATTAATTAAAGTGTGGAACATATTATTTTTGACACATAATTGCTGAAGGAATTTTTCGAATTCTTTTCAACTGTGTCATATGAATAATGACTTTTATTTGTTTAACTTTTTTCGATTTTATTTTATTTCATTATAACATTCCGTAATTGACTAGAAATGGATGTTTTAATGAAAAGTACAAAAAGAAAAATACAAAAAATCATCCTAAAACTATGAAATTATGCAGAAATATAAAATTTATAAATAGTTTTTCGCGTTTTAATTTAAAATGAAGTACTTACTCAGACACGCATTAAGATGTGTGATGAATTATAAATATCGATTTTTTTTCTTTCAATTTTATCTTATTTCTAATTTGGAGGAATGTGACAAAACGCAGAGATGAATTTTGTTGATGTGAGTAATAATCTTATTAAAATGATTGTTTATTTTTATTTTTCAAACTAATAGCTTTCACAAAATTTTTATTATCTTGTTTAATTCATATATATGTTACCGTGAAAGACCGAAATCTGGAGAATGTCGATAAAAACCTGTGTGACATAGACAAAATACCTCGGTGAAAGATCTAACATTTTATTATATTCTTATATATTCTAACTATCACCGGTTTATGTCAACAATCACCATGCATTGATGGTGATTGTTGAAATACAATATTTTTGCTATTTCTATTGTTTGTATAATTTCATGAGAATATTCAAAATTTCATTGACATGATAATAATTTAATCCTATCTAAATTGGCTAAATAATCTTATCTAATTATCTAAATTGGCTACAGAAAATGATATTTTAAGCAAAATTATTATAAAGAAGAAATGTTGGTTAAACTGGAGTTTTCCGCCATAGACTAAGGCTCAAATGCAGCTATATGTTATGCCCTTCATGTAAAAATCTGAAAATGTCATAAGCATAGTAGTTAGTCATAGTTTTAATATTTAATTATTTTAACACTTCAACTAATTCTTCAATCTTACATGTTCTTTCTTTCTAAATTTACATTTTTCATTTTATTCTACAAAGGCCTAACGTTTTGTAATCCTCTAAAAATGTGATCTTAATATTTCAAGATACTTTAACATAAAAATAATTTTTTAAACATTTATTCTTGTATGCAGTGTTTCCCAAAGTGTAGTATGCGTACCTACAAGGGGTACAATCAAAGTTTGATGGTGGTGCAACTGAGGCGAAAGTCAAACCCTGGAAAATCACGTGATTATGTATCAAATAAAAGAAGGTCCTATCATCTGGGGTCCGCCGTCCCTCAGTATTTTTCAGAATCTTTTAATCACAAACAAACTATAACTGTTTCTGGAAATCGGCACAAGTTTTTAGCTCCTGCATGACATTTAGCATAATAAATCAAATCCATTTCCAAATCTGAACTTCAAATGGTTCATTTCCTTCGGCTTTGTTTTATTTAATATTAAAATCCCTAACCATATTTCAATCAATAAATGTCAGAAGTCGAACAATAGTCACAGTGATGGATAGAACAGGATCTTCTCTCCATGTCTCTCCCACTTCATGCTCATTACACTGTTTAAATAACCAGAGGGTTATTGTTGCAGGGCCATGAAGCGGTTTTGTGTGCGTCGTCCCTCCCCGGAATCGGAATAATCTTTGTTTTTACCTTGGACGGAATAAAGCACCCCCCCCACACCCCTTTGCGAGAACAAGCATGGAATCAAATTAGGTCTTCTTATCACAAACACTTTCATTCTTCTAATTGATCCGAATAAATTTTACTTGCAATATAACTTTTCTTCCTTTGTGTCCCATTTATGTTCAACTGTAGGATATTGAGTGTCCTCGTCTTCCATAGAAGAATGGTTGCCATTGCTTCAAGGAGTTTGAACTTCTGCCTGTTTGGTCAGAGAAATATTTTACTTCACTCCTACCATCCAAAGAACCACCGAAAGCGTCCAGTGAGTTGGATCAACCAAATTCAGCCACCTCAGAAGATGTTAACGCATAAGCAAAACGCAGACTTTTTAAGCAAACTTTCAGAAAGCCCAGCATTCGTATTCAATTGCCCTTGACACCTTTATTCCATCATTTCAAGACTCCGCAGAGGCGACTTTAAAGGTATGAAAATAGCATCAGACAAGACTAGATCCAACTCCATTTGCCAGCATTGCCCCTCATCACAATGAAGCCCAGAACACTGCATTCTTCAACTGCACTGCCATTCTGCTGCCATGTTTGGACTCTTTGGCCCTGTTTCGAGGGAAGATGCTCTGTACATACTTCAGGCTTCGAGGCAGCTAGTTGAGCTCGTCCTAAAGACTTTTGGACAACTTTGAATTATTTATTATCCATAGAAATTGACAACAACAATATAACTTCTATTTATATTTATTTCCCTTTTCTTATTTTGAGTTTTATTTATTATTAATATTAAAACGTATCCATTTTTACAAAGGTTACTCAGCATTACGAGCATTTTAGAAGAGGTACACATATGTTAACAGTTCGGGAAACACTGTTCTGTAATATTGTGTCGTAGAGAGCTGAGCTTTATTAGTATCTCAAAGAACAACGAGATCAAAGCTATAATTGATATCGAAGTAATATCTGTAGTGGGAAAACAAAAACATGAAATCCTGAAATTGCGTGGACATTATTTTTATTATAAAATACATTGATGAATAATAAATATTTTTCACATTTGCAGTAGCTATCTATAAAAATATTAAACTTTAAACTTTATTAAATGCATTTTATTCAGAAATGAACAGCATACTAAAACAAGAAAACTTTAATTCGCTTAGTCTTTTGAGAGCATTATGGATAAAAGTAAACAGAAAACAATATCTGGAATATTTGAGAAAATTGCATTTCACTTTTTATGTTCGAGAGCTCATTTTAAAACTTTATTCAATACGCCTAAATAAAAAAAATGTATCATAAACTTTTAAAGAAATATTTTGTTCGCATTTTTTTTAAAAATATATTATTGAACAAAAAATTGCATTACTATACCAGCTAAAAATTCTCATTTAATGTTATGTAATGTATAGAATATATAATGTCTATATTTGTAGAAAACTCTTAAGTATAAGTTGATTTAAGTGTCAGATATAATCAATTTACCATTTGATTGCTCCGAATTATCAGAGATGGTAATGGAAGGCGGCCAGTCCCCCCCCCTCTTCTCCTCCTCTAAGGTGGTAATTTCAGTTTCTTAGTTCCTGAATATCAAAATTTAGAAAATATATAACTTTTTCTTTTTCTTTATTTAACTGCAATGGTTTATAACATATTTTAATATAATTGAACTTAAATATTTATTATTAAATTAGCCTCCTTTGGTGAACCAGACTATTCGGCAATTTTAATGCTCTTTAAAATTTTAATAATTATACTTTGTGAAATTCCTATCTTAATAGCTTCATTATCAAAATGTTTTTAAACTTCAAATTGATAATCATGCAATTAACTCATAGAATTATAAAGGCCTTCAGTCATAATTGACATGTATATCTCTAATCTTCTGTTACGTCCCGTAGAATGTATGCTTTAAATTAAAATGGAAATGATTAAACCGCAATTAACATCATAATATTCTATGGCTGTAACAATATATTTTTTGTAATATAATTGATTAAAACATAATGACTGAACGTTTATACTTTATGGACACTAAATAATATATTTATTATTTTAAGTAATATCTCAAGAATTTTATCATATTCATCAGTAATAGATCAATTAATTGACATTGTTTAATTTAACACCTTTCAGTCACTGAGAAAAGTAACAGAATAGTTTGAAATAATCAGCAGAAAATTTTATTTTTGCTGATTATTTCAAAAATAAATTTGGAATAATCAGCAAAAATAAAATTTCCTCCCCCCACGTAAATGTGGTTACTTAACCACATTCACGTGGGGAGAGGAAACTGAAGCCTTATTCGTTTGGTGGTGTGGTAAAGACAAGATTATTTTGGCGGGAAAGCTAATTCTTCATTAATAATTAAAATTCTAATTAAATATTTAAAAACGGATCTCTAGATGAATATTTCCGACCTCCAACTTATATATGTTTCAAATTTGTTAGCTGTTGGTCAACGGTCTGGTCTATAGAGGGCCAACAAACACACTCTCTCTCACACACATACATTGAGTTTTATTATAAATATATATTAATATATTTTCGATTCCTGATATCTATTTTCTTTGTGTCATATGATAATATATTCAATATAAAATTCCATACTATTTAGAATTTTAGATTATTTTCTTGATACTATAAAATATTTTAAAAAAACTTTTAATCACAAAAAGTAATCTATTGTTTAGTGCAGCTATAAAAGTATTTTTAAAATTTAAAAAAATTATTATATTACTTAAGCAAATTCCTCTCATATAACCTTTTATTAAAAAATATTTGTTTTATTTTTTATTAAAAATAGAAATTTTTCTTCAGAGGATTATCAATAAATAAAATAGAAATTATTTATGCATTTAATCATTTTTAATAACCATGTTTATCCACACAATAAAATAATTATCTTTTTTGATACGTCTGTCATTCACCCAAGTTTAAATGATTAATGAAATCAATTTTGTGTAACGCTCGAGCACGAAAACAAAATCTAAGTTATTCAGATCTCATACAAAGCTTTCAAAAATTGGATGTCTTTTTTCTAGAACAGGCTTCTTTATCTGCAGTCCCATTTTTCGTTGCTTTATTATTGTTGTCTTTCTGAAGACATATGCCACTGGATTTGTAGTGATAGGTAATTTTTATTGCTTCAGTGAATGCCTTTTTACCCTTTATATATCATGGGATAATTTATGGATTCAAGCGATAACTTCTAAGTCTGTTATAAATTTTACAAAGAATATTAAATATCCTTTCTTTCATCCGAAAATAAATCTTAAAAAAGAAGATTGAATCGATCTGTTATAAGCGGAAAGGACTATATATTTTACTATTTGAAGACGTAAAATTTGTTTTAGAAGAAGCTAGTCTGAAACGGTGGTGGAAAATTTTTCTTGAAAGCCAAGTTTACAAGGATAAATGTCCTTGCTGTTTTAAATTCAATTTTGAAAGCAATATGAATAATAATGTTAAGATGAATGACAATATCTCGCAATATATGTTTTTAAAATTCTTGTATGACCTTCTATTTTTGATGTATTTAATATATTTTTACTTTCCAGCGTAGTGTAATTTTGCAATCAATTTTTATCTAAACCTGCTGTTCTGCTTGGATCTGTATAACCCGAAATAAAATTTAGATATTCGTACAAACATATGGTACAGGGATATTTTCAAGAAACTTCTTGATATCTTTGGTAAATAATATCAATGCATATTTCTAGAAGGAATTAGGTTTATTCTTTTTTTTCTAGGGAATATTTTTCAATTTAAACCTAATGATCGTTCCGGTCAATATGACCCAATGCAAAAATATCCTTTTCTTTTTAATGGTGCATGTTCACTTTTGTTTGGAATAATTCAAAAGAAAAATATAACGATAGTTTCTGTAATTTTTTTTAAAGTAAATTCATTGACGTATATGTCTGCTCACATAACAAGAGAGCGTTTACAGGGTTCAAAAGTTGATACGATTGGCAAAGGGCTAATCTCTTTTCTATTATTGCAATGCTTTTTTTTCTTTACTGCTGTATTTAATTTTCTGATAACCCGTGAAATACTTGTGGTTACGAATGTGAGAGAAAATGAAGCGAATCGTAGAAAATTGAAAATACATCATAGTGTACCAAACATGTACGGTGCAATATCTGTCCGTCGAACAATGAAACAAAACTAATATGTAATGCTACAATTATTAGAATCGCATTCGCTTTACATTAATGCGAGTTTCAATTTCAAATATTTTTATAGCTGCTTTATATTATTATGTATATTTTTAAATTTATAGTAATATTCTTTAAATCATTTTTTAAATGGTACCTAACTGAGAGAAGGGTTATTCTGAGAAGGGTATTCTGAGTCACGTCATATTGACACGAGCGCTACATCAGAGAATTAAATAAAAAACAAAAAAAAGCAGGGTTAAATGTTTTTGAAAACTTTCAGATTTAGATCAGTTGAACTGAAATATATACGAAATCAGTAATGAAAAATATAATAATTTTTTCCTTTAAAAGCCTTGATAAAAGAAAGTTAAGTTTTTTTCATTAATTCTTTTAAAAATCATTTATATCATGCTCATAAAGAAACTCGTAAAAAATGTTTGAATTTAAATTAATCATAAATATATTTTAGTGGATGTCGTATGTCGAAACAAAATAATTATTAATTAATAGTGAGAATGTAAATAGTTTTAAAGATTAAACACTTTTCCAAAAATTGTAAATAAAAGTAAGCAAGACACGTTGGAGGAGAAAAACTCGTATATTACTGCGTCAAACTGCAATACGATTTTTAGATTAAATTTATTGAATGCTTTTGCAACAAAAACAGAAATTTAATATTCCCAACGCTTTATTTTTTCATTATATATATATATATATATAACTATTGTTTATATATATATAACTATAACGCAAACTATTGTTTACTTATATATGAATACAAAGTCCCATGAAATACTAAAAAGTAGCAAAAAAAAATAAAGGATATCGGACAAAACTTTCAGTTAAAAAAAGTGAACGCTATTATTTCAAACAAAAATGCGGGAGAAAATTTCTTGCAAACATATGTAAATTTAGCTGACATATCTGAGATTAACCCTTAAATGGGGAGGTGACATTTTAGGATATAATTGGGGAAATTCAGTCTACGAGGTGGCATTTAATTTACACTTAAATGGAATTTTCCAATGAATGTATTATTATGAAACTTTTCCAATATATTTTACAGCTATCTTCCGTAATATATCGCTATCCTTTAGAAATTTTTCAAAATATATTATCATTGAAAAAAGTAAATACGTTGGAATATGCACTATATTCTCTAATTACGTTTTTGAATAAATGATATTAATGAAAAAAACATATTACTTTTAACCTTTTATGTATTTTTCCATTATATAAAGATATATAGAAAATATATACTTTTAATTAAATGAAATACAACAATTGTATGAAAAATAAAAATTAAAAATTACAAAGGATAAAATTGATCCATTTTTTATTTAGTTGAATGTGGACTTTCATCATAAAACTCTCATGTACAATTATCATCATCCCTAAAATCACTCTATGCTTCATTTAAAAGTGTCTGGAGCTCTGCTTCATAATATGTTCAGTAAATTGAAGGACATTTTGTGACTCAAGTCTTGGCCCCATCTGCTAAACCTTGTTTATCACTGCTACACTAACAAGAAGTGAGGTCTTAGCGACCACGCCCGAAAAAATAATTAAATTGTTTCAAAAAGCATATCGCAAATGCACGTGTATTGACGATCTCGAAACAGAAAGCTATAGGGTGAATACATGCAATGAATCTAAAGACAAAATTGGGGTGATCGAAAGTCCATTGCTATTGGTCTCGCAGATCTCCCGCCCACAGTTAAGGGTCAAAATTTTGAACTTCAAAAGAGGTCCATTAGAAAGTAATAAATATATTCTCTGAAATGATCTTACTAATTTTAGTAGCTGAAAAAATAGTTAAGCAACCAATAGAGAGTTAACGAAGAGTTAAGCAACCATGAGGTGAAATTTTAGCAACGAAAAGCAATGTGCCAAATAATTTTTATTGGTGTTTATTATTATCATGTGATACCATGATGCTTTTTTCGTTCGGGAATTTTGGATTATTGAAGGCAACGATTAATTCAAGCTCAAGATCGCTTAGACAATGAAGAAAGCATAAATGGCAATATTCATCCACATCTTTTATTCGCATGCATTTTTTTCACCTGGTTTTACCAAGATTGCGTCATTATTATGTATACTTCTTTGAAAGCAGATGTCTTTTTAAAAGGTTGACCTTCTCGGATGTGACGGTAAAAAAGATTGTATGTAATTATCAAATATTTTTGATGATCATATCTGTGAAGATTTCTTGAAACATGTGATCATAAAAATAGTTGAGAATTTAATCCGTATAATTTAGCAGATAACCTAATATTTCTTTCTGAATTTTTTTCTAAATTTTTTGAAATTATTTTAGCTTTAATTTTATCTGAACACCAAAAGTTTTTTAAATAAAAACTAATCAATGAATTCAGTTTCTTACAATATTTCCTACATAATGGATCTATATAAAAACACTGTACAGCTGAAACAAGTTGTAAATTAAAAAGACCCTGGAAGTATTATCTAATACAAAACTGCAACAAAAATCAAAATGAATCAGCTGCACTAACAGTCATAAAAACAAATTCAAAGAAAGAAATCAGCTGCATTCGTCATTAAATGGAATCAAACCAAAAATTCGAAAGTCCTGGAGGTGACATAAAAAATGAATCTATTCTCCTAATTCGTCTTTCGAACAGGTCAAAACCTGTGTTTCCAACGAAGATCAATAAAGCACTTGATTTGTGGCCATGTTTACTCTTTTATTTTTACATGTAAATGCTAAAAAGATTTATGGAAAAAGGCTAAATGGGTCCATGGTCGTCGTTACGAAGGTTTGTTTTTAATGGTACCGAGTTTTTAGCCAAAGCTCGTCAGCAAACTTTGCTATTAGCCAACTAATGTGCGAGAAAAGTTTTCTTTTCAAAACATTCGGCTTTGTTGCGTAATGTGTATTATTTTTCAGTCACGATAATATGAAATCTGTTCTTTTGTTTGGAAAACGCTTATGTTTTTAACCTATTAAGAGAAAAAAATGGCTTCGAGGCAAAATGTTTTCCTGTTTTATTTACAGTTTAGTAGAGATAAATCTCAATTATGCTTTGAGTAATGTAAAATAATAAAGAATAATTTTTAAATATGAAATTAATGTAGATTCCAAGAGCTAAAAGTTCGTACTTTTTTATAATTTTAATGAAAATTATAAAGCATGCTTTTAAAAGATTTTTCTAATAAATAAAATCTGACAGAATTAACTAGTCCCACATATTTTTATTGTATAGCACCAAATTATAATTATTATTTTAGAACTAAACAGTTACACATAAATTTATTTTATATTATTAATTCTTTTTAAATGCAATGCTTCATTAGAACTTAGATCGTGATTTTAAATATACATATTTGTTTAATTTTTGTCAAAAGTTTATTTAGAGTTCCTAATTAAACTCCTTTTTTTATTTTTCTAAGCATTTGATCTGTACTTTACACTATACAGTGTGAGTCTAAAATCATGGGACAAACTTTGAGATGTGATATAACTCACTATAACAAACAATATTTGTATATTAATGTATAACCGAAAGTGACAAGCAAAAAATATGGTATTACTAGCATTCTTTATTTACAACCTCATATCTAAATGATTTTTACAGCAGTGTTTATGAAAATGCTCAATATTGTGGCCACCAACAGTAATGTAAGCTCGGCAACTTTGGTAGAGTGATTCCAAATAGATTCCCATACACCGGGAATTACACGTACCCATGCATTCGTATAGCATAGTCGGGCAACGATTTAACTTAAGGCTTTCAAGAGCACAGTAGGAAAAAGATCGAAGCTCTTTAAATCTGGCGATCGTGGTGGCCACCTGACTGACCTACCACTCCCAATACCACGGCCCTCAAAAGTGGCAACCAGCAATTTCCATCAATTGTTTCAGAATTTTTTGTACGGAATCACTGACTAAGTTTCCTGCTAATGAACATTTTATTATTCCGTTAATATGTTTTTTTTTTCTGTTTGTACCTCAACATGTCACTTCCGGTCATACATTCTTAAACAATAATTGTTTGTTATAGTGAGCTCTACAATCCCTCAAAGTGTGTCTTATGATTTTAGCCACACTATGTATTATAATTTCAAATATGTTGAACATTGCTTTAAAATTATTATTATTATATATTTAAGTTTACTTTAAGATCTTATTTGATATTTGATGGTCTGCAATCTCTTAATTTAAAATTAGTAGTTTTACTATTGCACAAAGTTTGAAGTAAGAAAATATTATCCCTAAATAGCTGCACTGATGATGTAAATGCTGGTATATAAATATTTGAATATGTATAAACAAGTATTTCAAAATTGCAGAAGTGAAAAAAATAAGCCCCTAGATTCAAGTCTCTCTAAATTTCAGTAAGGTACTGTACAACCGGGGAAACCCAAAAGAAGTTTACAGCGCAATGGAAAAGTGCTTTATTAATAGACACGGGATAGAAATGGTAATTAAGAGACATATGGGGTGGCTCTTTCTCTACATAACAACCAATCCGATTGAGGCATTTATCACACATCTGGACCCATTTGTTTTACACGTTTTGGTAATAATCAGGCTCTTGGCTATTGAGCGAGTGTAGTGCAAGTTTTATAAGCCACGTAACATTCTCAAGACTAAGGGATCACTTGCAGTCTTGTGGTATCTGGTTACGAATCCTAAGTTTGCGAGTTCAGTCCTCAATACCAGCAATAATAACGTTGGTGACCTTGGGCGATGAAAATAAAAAGAAATACACAGCATTCTTTTAGCTGTTGTAGAGTCCTCTGCCCCCCCCAAAAAAAAAACTTAAATAAAATGGTGATATCATTCGTCTGACCTGTCACTGGAGGAAGAATATTGAAGTGGAACCTTTATAGCCATATAATATCCTCAAGACTGAGTGACCAATTTTAGTATTGTGGTTAAGTTAACTGGTTATGGACAGTAAGATCGCTAGCTCGATCCTAACTATCGCCAATCGCAACACAAGCTCCCGGCACCTTTTTGAACATTACCTTCTGATATGATTTTTGTTTAAGATAAGTGTTTCTTCAATGTCTGTGAGCATTTCACTGAGACCCAAATCAGGGCTATATGGAGGGGGCGAATCTAGATCTCCTACCTAAACCCTTCCAGCAATCTTTCTGTCCGCCTCAAAAGAAAGACTTTTTCGCCACCTGCTGTCTGCTCATTGATTCGTCCCTGTGCACTTCAAGGATTTATCTATGAATGTTAGATAATTGCACATTGTTGACGCATAGAAATTGTATCACGGCTCACACCTCTACGAGACCACTTCTATGGACTTTTTTTCCATTACTGTCGCTGCACTAATACTATCTACTCGAACGATCGGTCTAAGACAACTATTGCTATCTGTTTCCGTTCTGGGTAACAATATACCTATAAGGAATGCCTACTTTCTACTCTATACTGCTTCTTCTACTCTATCTTCTAGTAAGCCCTAACCACTACTCCATCTGTGCAATCCAAGTATAGTCACATGTTAATAGTTAGTCATAAAGAATTCTTTTTCATTGTATAAAAATTCTTTTTTTTTCTTCTTAAAAGATACCTAAATAAGAAAATCCCTTAAAAGCAAATCTTTATCTGAGTATAAAATTTGATTCAAATGATTAGAGCTGCTTCAGACATACACGAAAAAAAAAAACTTATACAATAGCTGCTCATTTCAATTTCTAAAATATTAAAAGAATTTAACATAAATATAAATAGGTAGAAATATTTCTAAGTCTCCTACAATATTTGTCATGCCAAATGGAGAAAAAATTAACCATTGATAAAAAATTTATTTAAAAAAAATACTTGAATTGAAATTACACTAACAATAAAGTGATGGAAAGATAAATAAAATGAATATAAAACTAAAAGAATTACAGAAAAAAATTTAAATTTAAAAAGTTGTATCATATGTTTCCTCCAAATAACAGTGCCGGTACCATAGTCTAGGGAACGCGTTTTCCGCGTAGGCATTTCGGGTTCCAAATTTAAACATTATTTTTTAATATCATTATTTTAATTAGTAGAAATGATCCCTGAATCAACAATCTTCATCGTAAACAAATAATATTTTTACTTGTTGAGTTTATTTTTTGAGGAACGTTGAGCGAGTTAAGCAATAACACCAATAATTAAATACTTATTTCCAAGGGAAATACCACATTAGTAGCCTATATATACTTCAAAAGCTGTACAGTGAATGTCGATTCCAAAATAAAACTACATTAGCAAGCGTTAGATAATGAAAGAAAACTCCAAAATTGTTGCTTTCATATTTTGATGCTCCACAAATTTTAAACGAAAACCATATATTGTTTTTACATGATAAAAAAGAAAAAATTTCTTGAATGATTGATTTTGAAATTGATGAAATGGATTTCTTGAATCATGATCAAAAGGTACAATTTCAGTGCAAAAAGTTAAAAAAAAAATATTATCTGTATAAAGAATTATTATCTCGAGAACAGATAAGAGATGAACGTATGCATTAGAAATTAAACACAAAAACATGTAATAGAAATTAAACACAAAAATATATAATAGAAATTAAACACAAAAATATATATTAGAAATTAAACACAAGAAGTTCAAATTAAAATTTTAGCTTTTCTGTAACTGATTAAAAGTACCTAAGAAAAGCATTTATATTGCATGAAATAAAATCTGTAAATTGTGCCAAGGATTATAGCAAAAAAAAATTATTTTTATCAAAGAAAATAAAATGTGGGACATATCCTCTTATAAGGGGATGGTTAAAAAAGAAAATAAAAGCTTACAGGAGAAATGGTTCTTCTCAGAAAAATGGCTCTTCTTTTGCGGCCATATCTACTAAAGTAAGCGAATGCTATGCTTTTTCACAATTAGATCATTATATCTAACAGAAACTGCAAGAAAGGTGGATTCTAGTTTTTACACAATGAAAGAAACAAATCGATGGGAAGAGAAATAGTGTTTTACGTGAGATTTTGGAAAAACCGAAAGGAGCCAAGAGATTACGCTCGGAGCTACTTAGCCATTTTTACGTGCTCGCGGAAAAAAGAGCGAAAAAAGATTGCTAGCCTATTTGTAACTAGTAAAAACATTTGTTTCTTCTTCAGTTTCTTTTTTTTATTCTATGTTCCATTTGTCGTGATTTTTTCTTTTCTTTTCTGGATTTTGTTTCAGTTTTTTCCGCCATATTTTGTCAGTTTAAAGTAGGAAGTCCCACAAAGTATGGCTCATTTAATTTTTGTGTTCCCGTGTTATCATGTCTTATCGATTTCGTTTCGTTTTCTGTGATTCTAAATTATTTTATTTCTCTCTCTATGTGTGCGTTTTTTAAAATTATTCTTTTAAAAAAATGGCGTGTTTGTTCAAATTGCTTGGTGAGAACTGATGGAGCGTATACAAAGTTCTAAATTTAAAATACTTATTTTCTGACTCACTAAAGCAAAAGAAACGATTATTTTAGAATGTATATGAAAAATTTTAGGAACATTAAAATGATCAAAATGAAGAGACAGTACGAATTTCTTCATTTGCATTTAAAATTTATTTTTATGAAATGGGAACATGTTTTTGCTTGAGGTTTTAGAAGCGATTTGAAGGCAAAAAATTGTTAAAGCCGCAAAATACTTAGGCAACAAATTGGTGGTTTATCTTTTTGGTTATTATTATTAATATTTAGGAGTCGACTTTCACAGTATATGTTTCAAAATATCTTGTGCACCTTGGGGCCCTTTATTCAAATTTTTAATTAGAATTTGAATTAATTAAGATTTTTAACGCTTTTTAGCTGTAACTTCCCAAAACATTATCGCACTAACATGATTTTTACATCAAAGATAAAAAAATTAGCTTTCTAATGGTATTAGTTTTTAGAATATAAACTTGTACTTTTAACGAATTTTTTAGAAAAAATATTTTACCCATATTTTTAAAAATATATATCGGATAAAAGAATAAAATTTAATCTTTACGAGTAAGTGAAGGGAAAAAAATAGACTTTATCAGCGTGTTGCTATCATACTGACGGAAGTACAATTTTTTTTTAAATCAACTATTACGGCAAATAAAATCTAAAGAGATGTAACTTTCAATACGTGACTAGATAAAATAAAATAACCACAAAATGTGAGGCTTTCTTTAAAAAACGCAATGCAAAGGACTCTATGATAGTTTGCAATAGCTAAATTATTAATTCAATAAATCATCTTTATTTACGGTAAACCTAATTGAATTTATATAGGATATGAATTCAAATCCCGGTCCAATTGCCAATTTATTAAATATTAGTAATAGGCATATCGCTTAGTACTGCTAATTTGATCTAAATGAAGTAAATATTTACATTTTATGTAATCATTTACTTCATTAAGACCAGTCATAGCTTAAAATATAATAATGTTCCCACAAGATAACTTGGAATTTGCGATCATAGATTTATTTCCTTTTATTTATTTTTGTTGATCATTAGAAAGGGTGGTTATGTAAAAAATAGTACAGATTCTTCATCAGATAACTATGCTCATAAATGGTAGACAAATCCTTTAATCCATTACCAATCTATCTCATTTTAAGTAAATAAAATTTCCCACATCAGCAGATGTAAATTGGGGTTCATGACATTTTTTGTTAGATAACAATGAAAAAACTGAAACCCTAGATATTCTTTGTCTTCAACTGTCTGATTTCTATCACTAGTCTCGCAAGTGAAGCATTTTAAAATATTTTACTGAATATTCTATATTCTATATTTTAATATTCTATTGAATCACCTTGTGTATTGATATTTGTTGTGACAAAAAATGGATTCATGTTTTGAAATTTATAACAGAAAATAGCTTTTTATGGGTTTTTATCGCATGATCGAAACTTTATTTACAACTTTTTTCTAATATATATTTCAAATAGCTCAAATACTTCGTTACTTTTTGTAGTGACTTTTTTACGAATAATAACAAATATAAAAAAATCCCACAAAAGCAATATTTTAACAGTTTGAAATACCGAGTCAGGTCCTTGATTCTTTGCAAAAGCATATTGTATGATAGTATTGATCTTTAAAGAATGGCTATTGGAAACAAAAATATTCAGCCTTTATTATTTGAAAGTTTCAAGGAATTTTTCTCAAGCAATAATTTTCTATCAATTTTAACTTCTAACAAAATAAATTTTAGAATTCAAATGTGGTTTTTGCTGTTTATGAGACCACATTTATGTGTTAGTGCGATATGTTGCCAATATAACTAGCAGATAATTTCTTGATATACATATTTGTTTTAAAAAAGTTTCAAAATACATTATCATTGAAAAAGCTAAATGTTTTAGAATATACATTTTCTTTCTCAAATTATATATTACGATATGTAATATGAGAAGAGTAAAAAACGTATTACTCTTTAAATCATATTTCATTTTATAGTATTTAATGCTATATAGAAAATAATGCATTGTAAAATTCAACAATTATATGAATTTAAAAAAAATGATAATTGATAAATTTGACCGTTTTATCGGCTTGTGGGACTTTTATTTCTAGGGCATTTTCAAGATACAGGTTAAGAACAAGTATAAAAACCAGGCTATAAAATTTTTATATATATTTCTTGATACATGAATATGTTTTCTAAATTTTTCAAAATACATTATCACTAGAAAAATTAAAAAGTTTTCAAAATACATTATCACTAGAAAAATTTAAAAAATTTCAAAATACATTATCACTAGAAAAATTAAAAAGTTTTCAAAATACATTATCATTGAAAAAAGTAAATGCTTTAGAATATACATTTTCTTCACAAATTACATATTATGATATGTAATTTGATAAGAGTAAAAAACATATTACTCTATATTTTTTAAATCATATTTAGTTTTATAGTATATAATGCTATATAGAAAACAATATAATGTAAAATTCAAAAATTATATGAAAAATTTTAAAAAAATGTTAATTGATAAATTTGGCCCTTTTTTATAGGCTTGTGTGACTTGCATTGCACGGTTATCTAGGGCATTTTAAATATACAGGTTAAGAATAAGTATAAAAATTAGTCTATATTTTTTATAATTTCTCTTGGTACATTAATATATTTTATAATTTTTTCGTAATGCATTATCACTAGAAAAATTAATTATGTGTGAGCATTCATATCAGAATTAAGGGAATGCGAACTTTCATCGATAAACTCTTCTGTAAATTATCCTCTTTTGTAAAATCACTTTCCGCTTCATTAAAATTGTCCGGAGCACTGCTCCATAATAGGATGAGTAAATAGATTGATATTTCTAGGTCGAAATTTTAGCACCCTCTGCTAAGCCTTTTTTATCACTTGGACACTAACAGGAAGCTGCTATCATAGAGACCGCTGTTGAAGAAATAATTGTATTATTTTAAGAACCATCTGCTGCAATTGGTTCAAAAATTGCACTTGTATTGAAGGTCACGAAAAAGGTGCGGATTCAATTCAATTTATTCAATTGATCTAAAAATAGAATGTGGGTGACAGAAAGTCTGTCACTAGTGGTCTCACAGACCGCTCAGCCCAAGTTAAGGGTTAACATCGAAATAATCTTTCATATTCGGAACGATATCACAAAAGAGATTTGGATCATGAGCAACTTATTTGTAACTAAACGTGTCAACAAAACACTTAAAACAAAATCAAATATGATGTAATAAATTCTCAATTCCATTACAAAGTTGCCTGGTGGGACAAGCGCTATTTTGTCCCATCATGCTTTTGTTGTTTTTAGATTATTGAATTCCTGAAAGAGCCATCTCAGCTATGCACATCATTCTCCTTAACTACATGAGCGTAATTCTGAGAACTAATAAGGACATAACGAAATCCTCGAATTCAATTCGAATTTCAAGAAATGAGAACTGAAAATTACTGATAATTTCGAATACTTCGAGTCACGCGAAACATTGATGAAAGTACTTTTTCTGCTGTTGGTATCTTTGGAATGGTTTCCTTGGATAATTCAAATTCACACAAAGTTAGTCTAAAAGTAATTTTATACAGAATAACACTAAGAGATGAAAATTACCTAATAAATATATTTCACATGGATTTGCTCCCGTTCTAATTCTTTTCTGTTGAGATATTTTAATAAATATTGTCTTTTTGGAAATATTTTTTTTTAATTCCTAATCTTTGAAAGCTAAAAAAACCCAAATTGAATATCCATTATTTAATATTTAATAGTTGCATTTTAAATATTAATTAGCAATGTAAATTATAATACGGATAAAGAAGGAAGTAATTTTATTCATATTGTAGTAATGATTAAGCACTTGAAAATCTATTCTATTATGCAGAATGCCAATTTTTTTTCCCATTTCTGAAATATATTGGTCTGACAATATTGTTAACTAACTTCTCACTAGACACGGACTGAATAGCTCAGAGGTGGAATGATATCAACAGCAAACGATAGTTCGCAAGTTCATATCTAACTGGAGGTAAGTTGCTTATACATTTTTCTGTTATTGATTTATTTTCTGTGACTTCTAGTTTGTCCTAGAATATTTTTATAATTTCTGTATCTTTCTAAATTTTCTTTTGTTGTTTGTAATGTTTCTTGTATTAGACAAGCCCACTGGCTAAAGATACATTGCGATTGAATCCATAATTTTCTGTTCCTCTTATTTTTTAAGTAGCGCCATGTAAGTCCCTAAGCCCTAGCTAGCTCTACTCAAGCGTCACAACTCCTCTTACGGGACAGATGTCACTCATACATTATATTCATTCATCCACAGATAGTAGTTCATACCTAGATTAGAGGACGATCACCACTGATCTTCTACCTCCAGTGTTATTACTCTCGACTTGGAGGACTTTGTGGCCACGTCATATTTATACATGCACCAGTGACCACACAAAATGTTTTCGGCCGGTTCGGCTTCGAATACGCAACTCAAGGGATGCGAATCCAACGCTTTACAAACAGATAATCTGGTCAGTTTCTTTCTAAATATGAAACACTCGAGTCATCTCATCTTTTGGATAAAAACAGAAGCAATGTTTAGTTCCTTATAGAATAAAGGAAAGTAAACCTTATATAAATAGAGTATACAGTTGATTTTAGTGAGTGTTGTCTTTTATATTTGTTAACAAAAGATTTATGTACGTTAACTTCATCTACACTACAGCATAAACGAATAAATTCCAAATATATTAAATACCTTGCGAAATGGAGAAATTCGTTAGAT
The DNA here is from genome assembly GCA_026543055.1 of Argiope trifasciata. Lineage (NCBI taxonomy): Eukaryota > Metazoa > Arthropoda > Arachnida > Araneae > Araneidae > Argiope > Argiope trifasciata. Next base: position 2,971,217 of record JAPMOQ010001578.1, on the reverse strand, counting down.
ATAAAAAGTTATACTTAAAATTTAAATAATTTTCAATATCTTCACACGGATGTGCTGAGAACATCTGGGGAACGTTCAGAAAACTTCAAGTATTATTTATGATTTTTGTATTCTTAACTCAAAGAACTGCCTTCAATTATTTTTGCATATAAATGGATAGATTTTTATGTATACATTATATGGCAAGCAAAATAAATGAATATCGCAGATCATATGGGATGATAAATACATTCTATTTGTCCTTTCTTTATATTTTTAAATAATTTATTATAGCATTTTATACAAGACAGTGGATGATTTCCTAAGGAAAAATCTTGTTGGATCATTGATACAGAAAATATTATTTACAATATTTTTCTCTTTAAAAAAAGGAAATTGCGGTTTTCTTTTGCAGAAATAAATACTTGAAAACAAAGATAACATTTTGAGGTAATTTAAATTTATATTCAAAAAAAGTTTTTTTTTTCCCTCTTATCTTTACTTTGGAAGTATAAATATAATTAGAGAAAAATATTCGAATCCTATGTGCGTTTTCATTCCACATAACCATTTATTTATTTATTTGAGATAAAAAGCATAATTCTGAATTAAAATTTTTAATTCTTCTGACCTATTCTAGATTTATTTCCTCCGTTTAACACCAGAAATAATACGATAGTAAAAAGACAAGTTATATTTGGATAGAATAAATAACTTTTATTACACCAATGGTGAGGATATATTTCTGAATAACGGGATATTACTGTGAATTATATGAAATTTAATCTCACTGCATCAATAAAATTGAAAAATGGATGTATAGAGAAATATTTTGTTGGTTTAAAATTTAAATCCTTCTACAACCATTTGTATACTTATTATTTTTTTAATGCTTATATATATAAAATCGTTATTTAAAATGACTGCCTTTATAAACGCTTTTGTTTCTTATGGCATATAACGCATCTTAAAAACTGTCAAATGTATTGGTAAATTAAATTAAAGTTTTATTATTAAAATATACACAAACGTATATCTTTCCATGGCAATTTAAGTTTAGACAGAAGGTAGAAAATTTCGTTTCCTGAAAAATTAGGGTTTTATCTCTAGCGAATAAATATTCTAACAATTTTATTCATATGAATATTTTAAAGTATTTTTTAATTTTTAATTCATTCTTATATTTTGATTAGGAAAGTTGGAAGCTCTTGGTTTTCAATATCAAAATTTGAGAGTTTCGTGCCAATTTCTACAAAACTCTTTCATATATATAATCTCTCATGTATATATGTCAAGAGTCACTGTCTACGAATTATACAGCGTAAGAATCATAGCATACATTTTGCATGGCAGTCTAAAACTATAAAATAGGGCAGTTGAATAATAAAAATTTAAAGAAACGCCTAATGGTTATTACGATAACGAACAGTTGCAAAATTTCTTTAATATTTGATATGGTGAAATTGAATTGATATTCGTTTCCAAGAAAAGGAATCAAAAGAAATTATACTATATCAAAAAAAATTGAATCAAATCTACATCTGTAAAGGATGATAAGAAATTTTTGAAATTATAATCGAATTTAATGCTTGTACAAATGATAATTTTAGTAATTATACAGCCATTTACTTTTTTATATATCGTCAAAATTTAATCAATATTGATTAATCAATAAAGAAGTTGCCATAAGCAACAACAACAACAGAAAAAAAAATCCCGCTTTAGACATATAACCAATTGACATGTAACCGAATGTATATCTTTACGTAAAAGTCTAATTTAATTGAGGATTTTAAAATTATGGACTTTTCTGAGATTTCATTCATGTGCCAAATACCTAAAAATACTATTTTCTGAACGATTTCTATCGATTGTATTTGGTGCTTTTACAATATCACCAGTTCCGTTCTTTAAAACCGAATGAAAATAAAAGCTAATATGAATTCTATAGATTAATTAACAATCAACTTATATATTAAATATTATATAACTGATTTTATAATATTAGAATTAAGACTGATAACGAGACCACAGACCAAAAGTAATGTATTTGAATAGTTATATCTATGGTTTATTTTTATCTGATGCAATAAAACAGAATGATTGATTGATAGTCAATCTTTAGTGTATTTGACTAAAAATTATGAATTAAAACTTTGTGATAAAAAGTAGGTTATATTTCATTTGTAATTATCTTGATCAATTCTTGTTATTATTTCTACATGTACTTACATAGAAATAATAACAATAATAATTTTGTTATACTTTCTATATATACTCTTCCTATATATACTTGCTCATTTATCATGTTCAAATTCCCAGTCGATAATTAAATACTTTTTATTCATGCACTCAAGTTCAAAAACATTTTTTTTTCAAACTTATAGGGTAAGATACTCGATATTAATTCATTTAACAAATTTAATTAATTTTAATACTTTAAATGAAGTTTTAGCAGTTTGTAATGAAAAGGTAGATCTACAGGTAGCTCAGTGGGTGAAATACAAGGAATTCAATTTTTTTAACGTGAAGAATGCGATTTTAATTCTTGCAAAAATCAATAATTTTTTGATTCTTAATAATTTTTTTGATAACTATTTAATAAAAAGTAACAAAAATAAAAGTTTTCTTTGTTGACATAAGTAGAAATTGAATTGATTTCTTATAAAAATACTACTTGTTTAGTTATTAACAGCTAGAACAATAAAAATGCACATATTTCTTTAGGGATGTTTGGAAAGTTGAGATTCACTCCAAAACACTTTTTTAAATGTTTTTTTTTTTGTTAAAATTTTCTTTTTTTTTTCGTAATATACACAAGAGAAAGTAAAACATCATTGCCTTAATAGAAAATTAAGAAAGATAAACATTCTTTCGGATATCAAATGTAGTAACGAGACTTCAAACGTGTAATTTATCACAAACGAAGTAAAATTTATCGAAACTAAACGAAAAAGATTGCTAATTTAGATAACTAGAATGAGTTTCTCGATATATATAACATTTAATTTATTACTTCTCCTGATATCTAGATATTTTTCCAGTTAACAAACATCTTTTTATTTAAATGTACGAAGTATAAGACAAGTTGTAAATAGAGTGCAAATATAATGATCATAAATATTTTAATGGACATTTATATTTGAGATACGCGAAATATTTGCTTTTATATATTTTGATATCTTCATTCCAACGGGAATTTGAACTTTCAATTCAAATAATATCTCAGAAATTCAGCTAATACATCGATATCTTCCTCAGCGCAAATTAAAATATTTTAAACTCTGGAATAATAATTTTGCTTTCAATTTCAGATAGAAGATGTATTTTAAAGTTTTAAAAGTAGTCATTTGATTTAAATTGGAATTTTTGAGTACTATCAATTACTATACTTTCATTTCTAATACCGGATGTTATAGAAAGTATTCCAGAATTTTTCCTTCAACTTTGATAAGTTTTAAGCTTGAGATATGCAAATTATATTTCATTTTTTTTTCATCACCACAAGAAACAGATAATATCAACTAAATTGCATGGAAGTATCTTGAATTTCATTACTCAATATCCATTAAATTCTTACGTATAACAAATTGAAACAAAACGTGATATATTATATAATTAATTCTGAGCGATAATATATTTTTAAATAATCAATTTTTTTATATTATAAAAAGATAAATAATCTTTAACAGTGGAAATATTTAGAAATGAATTTATTTAGTTACATAAATTAATTATGCAAAATATTAATTATATATGTTAAATTATTATTGTATATACAGCACAGTTCCAAAATTTAATAAAAAATGTTTGTGTAAAAAAACAAAATCGAAAAAAATAATTTAAATCTTATTTTACCAACCACCAAAAAGGGAAGAAAAATTAGAATAAAATATTTATAAAAAGGATGAAACTCAGTTTTCAGTTTTATTTCAAATCTAAGTAATTTTCTTATGGAATAAGTAATTTTCTTTAAACATTTTTTAAACGAACTGAAATTGTACAGCATATGTATGACAATTAAACCATAGGTTCATTGAAAAGATAAGATTCGAATTTTATATTGATTAAAAATTATTTTTGATTTACACTATTTTGGAAAGATAAGATAAAATAACATTCAATTTTATTTAGAATTTTAAACAATTAATATTAAATTTTAGAAATTACACTAAAGTACACTTTCTACGTTCTAAATTTAGTAATTGTAATTTCTATGATATAAAATGTAAAGTTTCTATTCGTAATATAAAAGAGAAATGCTTTCAGATTCATATCAAATATATTAAAGGATTTCTATTTTGTTTTAAATACACTAAAATTTTCATTTGAAATATCAATCTATATCAGCTTTTATACACGAACAGAATATTCGAGAAAGAACTAATTTATATGACAAAGAAAGCTCTAGAACATTATAGAACATAAAGAAACAATAACTAAAAATCCATACTTTGGATATAACAGCCATGGCCAGCAACGAACCCGTAAACTCTGGATTTGGATCGCGTGCCTTTACCATTCTGCCACTGAGCTCGCGGTAAACTTTCTTTGTGCGGTAATATTATCTTTGATACTTACAAAACCAGTTTTTTTTTTTTCTACTCTGAAGTAGATTCACAAGTTTTTTTTTAAAGAAACTTCCTTAATATTTACTGTTATATATATATTTGAAAAGTAATGCTCTGAAATAAAAATTGAGGTCTTGTAAAAATTTGATGCATTTTTACTGCATTGTGAGAAAGGTTTCAGATAATCTTTTAAACTAAAGAATTTTCTGAATTTTTATTCATATCTCCTTTCATTTCTTCAAAGTTATTAGGTAACGAAATTGGTCATTACTTGCGTATTCTTTTTCAGCAGCTTAATTATAGAAAGACACTCGAGTTCATTTAAGCATACATATCTTGCTTGTGGTTTCTCTTTGAATAAAAAAAATGTAAAAGATAAATAAACTGAGAATATAATGGGTGAAAAGTTTCAGTGGAAAACTAAATGCCGTTAAAGATGAAAAATTTATTCTCAATAATAAAAGACTAGTTTATTTTGTATTTATTCCTCTATAGCTTTATAATGAATATTCATTTCTTTTCAAAATATTACTTATTCGAATTCAGTAGAACATGTTTTTTATTTGAAAGCTGACAGAAAGAATTAAAATTTTCGTATATCTATGTAGAAAGTTTATCGAAACTTAAATTCGAAATGTAATTATTTCTGAAGGCTCTATTTCTTTTGCTTTCTGTAAGAAAAATGTTATTTTTAAGCTTGAAAAGTTTCAGTTTATCCATCGTTAGCTTGAAAAATTAATTTTCTTTTAAAAAGGGATTATGGCTCAATGGCTTCTGATCTGTTTTGCGTATTTACGTAAATAATTTATTGTAGCAACCATATGAAATGAGCATGCACTTTTTAACAACTAAAATATAAGAGTAGTTCTTTATTTATGAAACTTTAGGGATATATTATCAGGTCATTATATACTGTCCTTATTTGGATTCATCGCTGCTTTAAAAAGAAAGAAAATACTAGCATTTTCATTTTATATTTTCGTTGATATAGTTTTCAAGGTAATAAGAAAATGTACAATTCTTTGTAGGTCTTAGTCTTTGGAGTAGAAATGGGAGATAACAATGAATTCATACAATTGTGTAAAACAGTGTAATTAATATAGAAGTAATACAAAATTTATTTTTAATTGTTAGAAATTATTTCCAGTTATTTCTTTTATACATTGTTTTCTTTATGTATATGAAAATGAGATGAATTTACAAATTATAATCGAGATTCGGAGGTTATTTTTAATTTTTATTTAAAAATGAAATGAACCAGTTCGCATTTTTTGAAAATTACAACAAGTTGAAATTAGTTTGAAATTGAGGATGAAATATACCCGCATCAATTTTAAAAATCATGGTGTTTTTTTTAAAAAAAATATCGGGATTGACGAGAGCTCCAAAGCTTTTTCGACAGTGAAGAAAAAAAATTAAACTGAAAATTAACGTTTATGTTTTATTCATTGTCTACCCGCATCAAAATTCTCTAACCAAAACAACATAATGCTCCCCCCCAAAAAAAAAGGAATGCCACGTTTGGAGGCTGAATATAAAACGTTTCTGTCTCAATGCGATTTCGAAATGACAAATTCTTTACCAGTAAATTTTAAACATATTAATTTATATAGAATTTTTATGAAAACAAGCTGTTATTTTCCGCTTTCTGTGATCATAAAATTATTTCATAATGATTAGTCTTAGAACAATAGTCATATGCTTCAAATGCTTTCCCACTTAATGACGTGATATTTCTCTAATGGGGAAAAGAGAAAATGCTTTTATCAAAACTGTTATTAAACGCAAGTGAAGATTTTCCTGAACATCTTATAACTTTAAAAAAAAAAAAAAACTTCATTCTAAATCTAATTACATTACATAAAAATAAAAGCTATGATGTTATAATTCTACGTCACCCTTTTAAAAACGCAGCTGTTGTCAAAGAAGCATACGTACTACTAAATCAGTACTGGTAAAAGCAGGTCAACCTTTTAAAAAGACATCTGCATGAAAAAATGGTAAAAGCTGATAAAAAAATTCACCATTAAAACATGTTAATGAAAATTACCATTTATGCTTTATTCATTGCCTACACGATTTTGAGCTTCAAACATCCTCAACCAAAGCGATATCATGTTCTCACATGATAATAATTGTAAGCGCAGATTTATAAAGAATAATGCATTCTTCATTAAAAGGTAAAAAACTAAAAAATTGAATAAAAAAAGCTGACATAAAAAATATGTTCTCATTTTCCTTCAAAGAGTCCAAAACTGTCACTATTATGTAAAACCTATGCTCCCTAACAAGATCAATAATGTATCTGATTTGTGACCATGTTTTATACTTTTTTTACTTTTAAATGCTTAAAAGTGTTGTGAAAATGGTTAGATGAGCCCGTAATCTTCACTACACTGGTTTGCTTTTAATAGAAACGAGTCTTTAACCGAAGTTCGCAATGAGCAATGCTATTAACCAACTAATATGATAGAAAATTTTTCTTTTCTAAACTCCCAGTTAAAAGTTTCTTTGTATAATGTTTCTCATTTTCCAGCGTCATATAAAATCTGCTCTTAGATAAAAGCCAGGTTTAATTTTATCTTTTAAACAACGAAGTCGAGATTTTCATATGAAATTTATTTTTGTTGTGATTAATAATGATTCACAGTTAAATCTCAATGAGGTTACGGGTAAAAAATATAAGTTCAGATTAAAATTATCAAAAATACGAAACCAAATATGCATGTACCAGGAACTAAAATGCTTTCCTTTCTAAAAAAGAATTTTGATTTTTAATATACTAGGAATTATAAGGGAATCATTAAAATATTGAGTTGGTTGTTTAATGTCTGAGAAACTTTAATGAGCCATATTTGATAGCTACGATAAATTAATTAATATTTACCTTAATACCTTAATTAGTTTATTTAAGATGATCAATTAATAGACTTCAGGACTCCAGTTAATTATGACATAACAGAAAAAGTTCGTTAAAGATTATTAATCAAAATATTTGGTTAATCTAAATAGAAGATATACAGAAATTGATGAAAATGATGTATTAACGAATTGCTGTTATTTTTGCTAGGAAAAGGAGCAAGCCTAATTTTTCTTACTCTTTACGTTATTAATAAATTATGCATTTCATGGTAGAATTTTCTATGAGTGAGAAAGTTCAAATTATTTGAGTTAATAGTATCAAAAGTAATAGTTTATAAAGAGATGATAATACATGATCATTTATTAAGAAAATTTCACCAGTGAATGTACGTGGGGTCATCCAAAAAACTCTTACAAGGCAAAAGAGAAATGGTGTGTTAATAGAACAAGGATACAATTAATAATTAAGAGACACATGTGGCTGTCTCCCCCCTGCATAATCATCAAACCTCTTGAGGCATTTATTACACTGCTGAACCCATTTGTTTAACTCGTTTTTGGAAAATTTAGGCCCATAGCTATTGAGTCAGTTCGAGGAGCAGCTTTAATCATAACCGTCTCATATGAACTTTGTTCGGGATGTGTTTTTTCAATGCTTTGTAAAAGAAATATTCAGAGCAAAATCGGGCTCTATGAGGGGTATAAATGCTTTTTCAATGCCTGGAAAAGGAAATAGAGAAAAATAGAGGCTGTATAAGGGCCGAATTCAGTCCTCTCATCTAAACGATTCCAGCAATTTCTCTGCCCACTTTTGAACTACATCATTTCGCCATATGTTGTCTATTCATTGCTTCGTCCCCGCACAGATCAATGCATTGTCTGTGAATATATGTTGGGAACAAATTCTTGGACCACAGAAATTGTATCACAGCTCGCATTCTGGGTAACAATATTCCCATCTGCAATTTCTACATCCCAAATACTGCTGTCTGTAAACTTCTTTTAAATCACTCTACTTAGATTGCTCTAATTTTTAATGACATTATTTTCAGATCATCTTACCTGAAATTCTATCTTGTTTCTCTTTTCTAAGCTCTTACATCCTTTTTACCAAACGCAGCAATTTTTTTTGGTGATTCATAACAGGATTGTATAACTTCTAAAAATTAGTTGTTCGATTTCATTTCAATCTCATTTCTCAGTATTTCATATAAAATTACTTTAAATAAGTTACTTAAAAGAGAATGAATTTCATTTGGTTATCAGCTAAATTCTAAATTTGGTCATCAGCAAATGAATTTAATGAAGGTGATTTGTTATCAAATGTTATGCCTTTGGACATCTTGAGCAAATATGCTTATTAATATGCAGAGAGTATTAAATGATATATAAAATATTTTCAATGTAAATGATGAAGTTTACCATTAGCCCTTAATTGAGGAGGAGCGGTCTGTTGGACCATTAACGATGGACTTTTATTCATTCCTATTCAATTTTTTCTCAATCAAATGGATTGACCTTTTAACTTTCTGCTTCGTGACCTACAATAAACGTGTGCTTATTCAATCAGTTTAAGAGACTTTTTAAAAAAACCTCTATAATGTCTTTGTGAGAGACCTGTAAAATCACACCTACCGTTTAGTGTTTCGGTATTAAACAAGACTTAGCAGATGGTGGTTAAACTTGATTCTCAAAATATCATAAAACCAACTTCTTCTTGTATTCAGCCGACCACCCCGCCACCACTGAACGTTGCGGTATCGACAGGATTATAAAACCTACTGATTCTCATAACGAAGCATAGCTCCAGAAACTTTTAAATGAAGCAAAAAGTGTTTTGAGTGATAAATATAACTTTTTTTCTGAATTATTTGAGATTTTTTTTCGCTGAAAGTGCGCATTTGAATTATTCTGATATGTATGCCAAAATATAATTAATTTTACTAATGATTATGTATTTTGAAAAAATTATTTATTACAGTCGCACATATTTAGAAGTTTTTTCATTTTATAGTTTGTGCTTCAATGTATTGGATAAAAATCTGAGTAGGCTTATTATACTTCTTTTCATTTTTTAATTTGTCCAGTGACATGAAATCCATCTTTTGCCTTCACATTATCTAGTTTTTCATGTTTCGTATTTGTCAAAATCTAGGCGATTAGACAACATAATTTCTACCATTTCTCAAATATTATTACAGTTGTTGCTTTACAACAGGACGTTAATATATAAAAGAACAAATAACAAAACCTTTATCCTTGATTATGTTATTAACTTTAAAAAAATGCATAAAGCTAAACATGGAAGATCTTAATTCCTATACTTAAATGTATTTCCTGATATACGACAGTGACTTTAATACTTTTCTAAGTATTTATTTTGGAATAAAGATTAAAATATTTTCATTCAAAGAAGCATAGTATCAACCAACTTATAAATCAAGTGCATCTATGATGATTTTCCAAAAATATTTCTATGAGCATTTATATTTGCCAAGATTAACGCGTGAATATTTGTTCATACTAGCTCACATTTATTTTGGGTTCCTTATTCCAACGATAATTTGAACTCCACTCAATACATCGATATCTTTCTAAATGAATGAAAACTCTCTAAACACTTGGATACATAATATGTCATTTTATCGTGGATACTGGAATGGAAATATTTCGTTCTTTTGACAACAGGCAACTGCTTTAAATGGGAATAAATGAGTATCATCTATTTCTATTTTCCCTTTTCTAATATTAGGAAAATTGTTAAAGCTTCCAATCTTTTTTTTTGAAATATTGCAATTTGAATACTGTCATTCATGTATTTTAAATTTCATCCGAAATGAGTATTTTGAGTGAAGCTTTATGAAACTGCTATTCTTAATGTATAATATTTCATGTCATAACTCACTTCAAATAATGGTATTTAAACAATATATATTGTTACGGACACATTGCTTATTTGTATTGTGTGTAAATGTATGAGAACAAAATCAGTAGGTCTCAGTTGGAAACAACGGTGAAGTTTATTGAACGCGAAAATACTAACGCAAAGACAACAATATATGTACAGCCGAGACGAAGATGGGGCAGTACACTACAGGACACATTAGCTTACAAGTTAGAAAAGGTGGTAGAAGTAACAGCGGCAGTACACAAAGCGGCCAGACAGAATTCAGTAGGACAGGGAATCTTCGTAGATTCACTATCTTCAAACGACTGAAACCCTCCCCTGATAGCTCGCTTTAGCTTCACAACCGGCTTTCCACTCACTGATTCTAGCAGAAAACAGTAGCTTACAAGTAGTAAACGATAGTAGTAACAGCCAAAGTGCACAAAGGGGCCACACAGTGCACAAAGAATTCAGATGGACAGGGAATCTTCGTAGGTTCAGTCTTTCTCCAGATCTCTCCAATCGGCTGAAACACTCTTTTGATTATTCGCTTTAATTTCAGAACTGGCTGCAGGCTCACAATTTCTCACAGGACTCGATGCTGTTTGATGGTTGGCTCCACTTCCTGATTCCAATTCAATGCCCCACTCTACTCCTCGCAATTGAGAATGCTGGCCTTTTATAGTTCCCGGGAGTCAGGCCTAAATTCTTCCGGGAAAGTCAAGCATATATCGGTTCCTAATGGATGGAGACTACTGTTGTGGGCGTTGACACCTAATCAGCACCCACAGGGCTAATCGTAAAACATTCTTTCTTTCGGTGATTCTATTACTGGTAGGAAGTAAAATTACAGGTTTTTTAACAATATTTTCGAAATAGCCTACAATGTTTAGTTATGGACGAATTTTTTTCTTAGATAAATTACAATTAAAATTTTATGTGTGATATTTATAAAAATTTTCAAAAGCTAATTTAAAAAATCATATTGGAATCAATCTTCATGATCATCAAATAAAGAAATAAAATATAGAATAAAATCTTAACCTACATGAAAAATACTTAAATTTATATTTCATAGTAAATCAGTTAACATCTAAAATGAATCAAAAATAATTTTAGCAATTGATTATAATTTTCTACTGATTGCTTGCCAAAAAAATTAGAATTCAATATTTGAGCTTAAAATTTCGCAATTTCAAATTTATTTTTGGAAATGATGATTGAAAGACCTCAAAATCATAATTAAACTTTACTTGATTAAAATTGGAATTAATTTTAAAGAGAAATCGTTATGAAATGCACATTAGCACTGATTAGCAAAATATATCTGATTTAAATTTGATAACATTGTCTTCAGTTATGAGCTGTATAGATAGACAATATAGACTCTCAAATTTTATTTTATTTTTTGTAACCATACGAAGTGGTTACTTCTAGATTTCTATATTTTGTCCAACAATAGTGTCATGTCCCATCCTATCGTATTATCTTAGAACAAGGAATTTGTATGAGACCGAATAACATGCCACTGAAGGCCGATTAACACTGGATATTAACGGAATGCTGACTCTTGAATTCAGCCCTTTTTACTTAATTTATGCTGCAGATTTGTTTATTAATTAACTTTTTTTTCCGAGAGTGCAGCCGAAAATTGGTACAAAACTATATTTATATATACGTGGTTACATATATATTTGGAGGTGGTTGATTTATTTCATTTTGTTTGCGAATTATATCTTTGAAATGCATGTGAATGTACAGAGATATCAAAATTTGAGAGATTTTATTCCGTTAACGGTTTTACGTTAAGAACCTAAGTTTATAAGCTAAGTATGAGGACTAAATGTTTTTAAATTTAGCTTTTGGAGTTTTCCTTTTATCGTATTCACTTGCACCCAGATAAACTTTCATCACAAATCAGTGATGCTGCTGGTTCATGGTGGCCTGGCGATAAGATCACGGCTTCGGAATCGATGGGTTGCAGATTCGAGACCTGATTCCACGGAAGAAACCCCGTGTAAGCAAGTTAAATCCGTCGGTGCCAAACATCCTCTCGATGGTGTGGGGTGGAAGTTTGGATAGTTAGGGTGCTGGCTCAGGTGTCTTCATCGCCATCTGATGCGACTCAAAATTACGAGCTCCGTTCCAAAATAGCCCTAGTGTTGCTTCAAGGTAGGACGTTAATATAACTAAAATAAACTGAACTCTGTATGATGCTGCTTCCCCGCACTGTTAATCCTGTCTCCTAAAAGACTGATATATTGTCATCTGCATTTGATGTTGCTAGATGCAAAACCAGGAATCCCAAAGATTGACTACCATTTGGCGACAAAATGGTAGCCAATCCAAGAATTTTTTCGATTCGTTTAGAAGATTCTTGGTCCGCTTCCCGGAACTCTAAAAGGTAGGCAGTCTGAAGTTTCCAGAATTAGTAGTCGGAATCAACGACAAGTAACGAGTCTTCGAGAGGATATTGAAGCAACGGCAAGTACCAGCGGTCTGTGGGTCTGTTGCTGAAATGTGTTGTGAGCATTGAATCCTGTCGTTCACTGAGGACGTAGCGTCTTGATGTGTACAGTAGCTAGTTGTCTAAAGAAGTGAGTCAGTAGTTAAAACGCGAAGAGACAGAAGAGTGTTTCATCCGTCTGGAGAGATAGTAGAGTGATGTTCCGAGGATCACCTCTCCTGCTGAATTCTCTCTGGCCGCTTTGTGTGCTGTGGTCTGTTACTACTTATGGACTATTTTTGTTGTTGTGTGCTGCTGTGTGTTCGTCTCAGCTGTAAATATTTGTCATATTTGTGTTGTGCTGTCTTCCTGTAAATAAACGCCGTCTCTGTTTTATATTAAGGCCTGCTGATTGTGCTTTCACACCATACATTCACCACACGAAGTCAATGGTAATCGGTGACAGACACTTTTATTCGGAATGGATTACCTTCAGCATTTGATTAAAATAAATTATGTATTGGGAACTAAGCCCATACACCAATATTTATTCGTCTAATTCAAAATTCAGAGTTATGGTGCTAACAAAAAGACATACACCTTGATATATAAAGGCATACATTTTGAGATTGTTGCATATTTATTAAACTAAAATATTCTAAATGTAGTAATTAATAAACATATAATGTTCGAATTTTTCGATATTTTGTATTTGAGAAGATAAAATAGAAATTGAGAAATGAATGTAAATTAATTCGTGATCTATGTATTCAAACCCTAATTATTTAGAGGGAAAACCTTGTATTCTGTTTATGTGGCAATAATAATAAAATGATCTATTTACTTGTCAGGTTTGTTAACTCTCCATCAGTCGAGCAGCTTTTTCAAACAAACGTAGTAGCGCTTTATTTGTATACATTCTTAAAATATACCTGTATTGTTAAGATACACCTGTATATATAGTTAAAATAAACTAAATAACATTGATAAACACAGTTTTAAGTAGAAATAAATAGCAATAAATCAGTTTAATATTACATCCGAGTTTAATATTACATATTACGTACATATTTATGTTTACAAAATAGTTATTATATAATAATACTTATGACACTTAAGTATGCAAAAAGGAATAATCAAAGTTTCTTAATCGATAACTATTAGTTTTATCAATTAATATAGTTTAGTCGATTAAAAAAATAAATTTTCTTCTTACTTAATCGCCTTTTTTCCTGTTTGATTCTCTTCCAAATTCTTGAGAGCAATTAAACACACAGTGCCACAAACGCATGTGCTAGTTTGACAGATCGGTCAATGTAGGGCTGGAAAATACTTATTCAGCAGTCGACTACAGCAAATCCTGTCGATATTGCGACGTTCAATGGTGGCGGGGTGGTTCGCTGTATGCAAGAAGAAGTGCCGCAAACACAAATTTGAGTCACAATCTTTGCATGAATACCTATTTAAGCACATTTTCTTTTGTTTTCGAGAAACCTTGCACCTTACACGAGGATAATTATCATTGTTTTTATTAATTTTTTTCAGATGATTATTTTCTTCGATACAATTTGTTTCAAGCACACGGCAGTGGATGTTGGCAGGCTTCTGTGTCTGGGAGATGCAATATAGTTTCACACAGTAAAATTGAGAAAAAATCTCTAATACAGGAGTAAAAACTATAAATATTAATTTAAAAACAAAAAATACAAGAAAAGAATATGAAAGTTAGAAATGCTTACAAACATGGTCACGTTGTGTCTCACAGATCATCTGTAACAGTTGCCTTTTCGAATATCACAGTTGAAGTACGAAAATGTAACTAAAATTCGTATCAAAATTTATATAGTAGCAATAGTAGTATATAGTAGTATGATAGCTAAAAATAATTTCTCAGACATAGAATTATCCAGTTTTTGGAAAAAGAAATTATCAGGTATCTGTGAGATATTGTGAGATAAGGTATCTCTGGGATAACTTAACGTTAATAAATTTTTCCCCAAATTCTTCTCTAAATAATCCGGCATATAATTATGACACATACGCCTGATCGGTTTGAGGTACACGGATAAATTATTGAACCCCGCTATAGTACAGATGTAAATTATAGATGTGTTCTAATGATCTTTAACCAGGTAGGTTACTCCAAACAGTATTTGTATAAATTAGGCCTGCGAGAAGCGGTCACATTTTGTGGAATTTGCTCATTCCGAATGTTGAGGTGGCCCCTAGAATGATGTTTCAAAAGAGAGTACTCAACTAAATTAGCAAATATTTAAATTTGTATTTTCTTTAACAAACTGTATAAAAATATTTATTCCCAAACCCATCAGTTATATTTTTCATGCTTTACTTCAGATAATTAATAATGACATTTGGGAAGGAGATTTAATATCATAAAGTCGTATTAAATATACAGGCTTACACTAAACGTATCTCGCAAAGTTTAAAAAAAAAATCTGTTTTCTTAATTGGCAAAAATAATGAGATTTAAATTTTTAGGTTTCAATTTAGAAACTAATCATAATATTTTTTAAAACTTTAGTTGCTTTTGATGTATTTTTAACTGAAAAGTTTGAAGTTCTCTTAATTGAATTAAGAGAAAAATTTCAAATAATACTCTACAGCCAAATAATGTTCAAATTTTTTCACTGAAAAACTCATTGAACTATTAAAATCTTTGAAATTATAAAATAACTAGAATGACCATTTAAGATATATTTACTTAAAAAAGCGTAATTACAAAAACTTTCTTTAGTATATTTCAGCTTAAATATCTCGTTTGTCTTTTACTTTGGAAGAAAATGTTGATAGTCTCGTGATTGTTCTAAACCGATATAAACTAGCTAATGTCTTAAATTAATTTAGGCAAATCGTAATAATTCAGACAATGAGTAATTTAGAATTCCATTTGTAACTTTAGCTGGCGATAAATCGCCAAGTAAGACAGCCTTCTGCATTATTTTATAATAATATTGAAAGCGAAAAATGGCCTCAAAAGCGATAAATCGCCAATGTGTTGTGTAGGCATTTGAGGCTTCAAAAACCGCAAACCAAAACAAAATTATTTTCTTACATGATAGAAATATTTATAAAGTAGTTCATTTTGTAAATTATTTGAAATTAGACCAGAAATTATCAATATTTTTACAAACTAAAACTCCCACATTAAAATTTAAGTGTAAAAGGAACACACTAAAGTTATATATGAGATTAGATTAATCTTCTGTAAAAGATCATGTAACATTTTCAAACAAAATACAATTTAAACAACTTTTAAATTAAGGTACTTATTTCCAAGTTTAATTTTAAATAACCATAGCTGTTATGGCTTGACAATTCCTTTTTAAATGATGAAAAATTCGATAAAACGTTCTTCGATAAGATTCTGCTCAATTTATGCAAATGATTCAGTTTATGCCGATTCTGCTCAGTTAATGAATTATATCATATAATTCTCTCCTACCTACTGAAAATCAGGTGACCATTTCTGCAGCCGGTAAATCAAGTAACTTCTGTAAAGACATAGTTTGGATAATTCAGGATAATGAATTCGCAATCTCTTAATCTTTTCTTACAATCCTGTCCTTCGAAAAGGCCGATTGTAACTACTTCGCAAACACACCACCCCAATTTAAAAGCGGCTAAAGACTAAAGCAAGGAAAATTACTTCGCATAAATATTACGGTGACATTAACTCTGTTTAATGGGCCGGATTTAATATCGCCAAGTGCGGCTGCCTCACCAGTTGGCATGCTTTTGTACCTCCTTATCATTCGTCATATTTGAGAGGGATGGCATTCTCTGTCAAAGGGATATTTAAGGCTTTGCTTTCGTATCATGTAAATGTAAACACCTAGGTGCCGTATGCATTTACAGCAGGTTTGATTATGAAAATTTTACAAGATGCGAAATAAAATAATAATTAACAAAATAATTCATAAAACTTATCGACTTATAAGTAATATTTAAGCCATTTATAATATTAATAAAAAAGCATACATTATATGAAGATTTAAATAATATCTTTATTCCATTAATGATTGCATTGCGTTTTGAATTCGTGTAATTTATTGGTAATGTCATAAAAAGGAATTTTTGAAATGACCTCATTATCAAGGCATTATCAGTTAATGTCAATTGTGTTTTCTCTTAGCAATGCAATTTGATAGTGAAATTATTTTCTTCCTGATTTAGAATCCTAAGATTTCATGAGAGTGATGATATTGATAGATGTTTTTTGACAAATAATTCGAATAAATATAAAGTAGCATGAGGATTTTTAAATATTCTTGTAACTTTAAGTGATAAGCAATCATTCAAATTAAGTATATTTTACTTAATAATTTTATATCATTATTTTCAAAATTGTAATAATAAATTACATAAAACACTTTCCAATTAATGTTTCTCCGACTTACAATATTTTGAAAAGAAATATTTTCTCTATTTTTTATTTTCTTCAAAAATAGGAATCATAACTTTTTTCCTACTTTTTTATTCAGTATATGGAATCGATTCCCAAACATTTTACGTTATTTTTATTTAAGAATTCTTCTAACTATGATCTTAAAGAATGTTCTCTTGAAAGCTAAATGATGAATAGTGATATTCTGTGACCACGATTAACATTTACACCATTAATTATTTTTCAAAAATATGACAAATCACATAAATAAGTAAATAATTTGAAGTAAATAATTTTTTTCTAATAACCATTTATGTACAAAATATCCAGTTGATGAGTTTTCTACAAAAAGGAGGTAGTTGCAGTATTTCAAGTCTGCTGAAAACTGGCGGCAGCACCAGGAGCTACGTCTATATTTCAACAAAGTAATGGGGCAAGTAGTTCCATAGCTTGAGTTAAAGCTAGAACTAAAGATTGGAGCTACATCTTTCTGGCAAAAAACGAGCAACTAATATTTTACATCATGATAGTACATATAACTCCAAATTACCCTAATTAAAGCTACATCCGTTTTGCAGAAAACTCTTCAATTTATATTTAGTGAGTGAAAAAAATTAGAATGATTGATTGGGTATTTTTTTATGCAAGAAATATGTAGAATTGGAGGGCAATGTCAATGTCCTTCATAGTAGAGAATGCATTGTAATATAGTAGTTTGTTGAGAATTCTTCAGAAAATGTTGGTTGAGAATGGTTAAAGATGGAAAAAAAAAGCCTGGTGTTGTTTTAATATGAGATGTTAATATAACAGAATGGACTTACGTAAGTCAAATTGATTTCCTAAAATTTAGAGCAATTCATAAAATTTATGGACCTTAAAATATTTAATGTTTTTCATATGATATGTTGGAAGGATTTAATATTGCGATTTAAAAGATTATTTTATTAATAAATGATGAATGGTCTTTCAGAGGAAATGTTTTTCGAAAAATATATGTCCCTTTATTCTTTGATTGGGAAATGAAACTTTACCCATAATTTGGAATATTTAGAGTTTCAATTTGATCTAAAGTAAAGCACAATATCTTATTTTTAAATTATTCAACTTCGCTTTCAAATAACTCCAATTTTTCCAAGATTAAAATATTGCACCAAATAGAACGAAATTTTCCAATTATCAGAATAAAAATTTTATTCTTTATTATTATTATTAACAACTACATTATACTAAGCGGAAAAAAACTAAAACTAAACTTTAAAGAAATCACTGAAAAATAAATATCAAGTTTTAGAATATTTATAAGAAAAAAAAATAAAGACAATAAAATATTTATTGGAAAATAAAACTAAAATCTACAAAATGATTTATTGTACGTCAATGACTCTGACATAGTGCATCTCTTTTTATCTAAATTATAGCTTTAGCATTTCCACTGTAAGGTGTATATGTCTTAACCATAAATTATCAAGCAAAATTAGTAGATAAATTTTTAAATTTTGCTTTTGTGCTTCTTTTAAAATAACAAACAGATCAGGCAAATGCATTTTTTGTTGCAAAATATAAGTCTGATTTGAGACGTTTTAGACATACTGCATAAGCATGCTTCATTTTTATTGACGCTAAGAAAAATTACTTCCATTAGTTTCATATGTTCGTTTGGTTAAAAAAAATCGGACATCATGAAAAATTATCTCTTCTTTTGCAGCTATATCTACTAAAGATAACGAATGGTATGCTTTTTCACAATTATGTGATTACGTCTAACTGGAATGGCATGAAAGGCAAGCTCTGCCGTAAAGTACATTTTACACAAGGAAAAAGAAAGTAAATCGATAGCATGAAAAACTGAGTCTTACATGAGATTTCTCAAAACCCCGAAAGGAGTCATGAGATTACTGAAGGAGCTACTTAGTGTTTTTTACTTGCTTATGATAAAAAAAAGGCTAAAAAAATATAGCTAGTCTATTTGTAACTAGCAAAAGCATCTGTTTCTTCTATTGAATTTTTTTAATGTCATACTACATTCCAAGTTTTTTTTATCAGTTTTTTTTTTCCAAAATTTTTTCTGAGCTCTTTTTTTTTGTCTTTTGTCGGTTCGAAGTAGCACAGAACATGGCTCATTTAATTTTTGCATCTTCATGTTGGCAGATCTTATCGATTTTGTTTTGGACACCATACCACTCCATATTACTTACTTTTTCTTAGATCCCATTGTTTTGAATCTTTGTCTGACTGTGACCCTTGAAAAAGTCTTCAGGCCAGATTCTTTTTCTGTCAATTGTAATTTTGATTAAGTTGTATTCCTTCTTACGTGACTTATATTGTTAATTTTATATATATATATATATATATATATATATATATATATATACATATGTATATATATATATATATTCTATGCTACTTTATAAGTTTAAAATAATACAGTTTTTTCTTTGAGCAGGGTCTCTAAGACTGCATTTCTCTGTTAGTGCCCTAAATAATCACAAAGCTTAGTATTAAACTTATGCCTCAAAATATTAACCAATTTACTGATTCTATTGCGAAGCAATGCTCCAGGCACTTTTAAATTAAGCAGAAAGTAATTTTAATGATGAGGATAATTTATATAAGATATTCTCAATGGAAGATCGCATTCAGCTAATACTGATATGTATGTTCAAACATAATTAATTTTTCTAGTGATAAGGTTTTTTGAAAAAGTCATAAAATGTATGAATATTAAATGGAAATATATACAGAATTTATTGGTTGATTTTTAACTAGTTTCTTAACTTGTATGCTTAAAACGCTCTGGAAAACCGTCCCACAAGCAGATTAAAAAAATGCCAATTTTACTCATTATCATTTTTTTTTTCATATAATTGTTGAATTTTGCATGACATTTTTGTATATACATTTATATTTTGGAAAATTAAGTATGATTTATAAAGTAAAATTGTAATATGTTTTTTCAAGAATATTATTTATTGTAACATGTAATTTGAGAATAAATTTGTGTTCCAACTCTTATTTTTGCTTTAAAGTGAAGTGCAGTAAAGAAAAAGTGCCTTTTTTCATCTTTTTAGAGTAACTAGATTGCTATATTGCATACAGTTTTGAAAGTACAACAATAGCAGAAATGCCGGGTATCAGTTTAGTTACATAATCGATTTATTGAATTAAATAAATAAAATGATCATCATTTGTAGACTGATTTGATCCTAAACTCAATGAAAAATCATAATAAAAATGATTAAATTATTGAATAAATTTTGTTTTAGCTAAATATTAAATATTAATTAATATTTACCTAATTATTATTAAATCGCTATTATGATAACAAGCAATCTGACAGTCGTTTATAATTATATATATAAGGTTTAAATCCAAGAAGAATTGAAGCGGCATTCATTCAAATCTTGAAACAAAAGATTTAAATAATTTTAATTTTTTTTTCTTTTCATAATTAGTATATAAAACTAAATAAACATTATTTCATCTATTTTTCATTAAAAATGTTCAAAATTTCTTTCAAATACAAGACGCTATATCCAAGTTAATATTCTACTATATATTAAACACACAGCATTACAAATCGTAAATGAATGTAAACGATTTCAGATTTCCGCTACTCTGATTCGCTGCATGTTTATGGTTTTTAGCTAAATATTTATCTCAGTACCTAGATATTTTCCAATACGATCCTTTCACTCAAAGACACGTTCTATCAAACAAGTTTTAAATCAAACGCAGCTTTGAAGAATTTCTATAAATATTTTGATGAACATTTAAAATCGAGAAGATTAACATGTGACTATTTGTTTACACTCGTTCGCATTTGTTTTAGCATCTTTATTTCGAAATGAATTCGAATTTCAGATAGTACAACAATATCTTCCTCAATCAAATGGATACGTTTTAAACTTTGGCAAAATGTTTCATTTTACTTCGATAATGGAAGAATAGTTCAATGTTTTAACAAAGGGTAAGCGTTTTAAATGGTATGTTCTATGTTCTGAGAATGGTAGGTTCATCAATTATATTCTCTCTATTATTAAGAAAAGAAGGAAGTTAGATGGTAAACGTTTCTGGTTTCTTCGAAAATTTTCAATACATGAAAATAAATGATGATTTAAATCTATGAGAACCTGCCATATATTTTACTTTTACTTAGCCACCTCTTCTTCCCCCAAAAAATGTATTTAAAAATGTATTAAGTGAGCTATGGTATACATTAGAAATAACCAGTATCAATTGAAGACTAATTTATTGCTTTAAGTTTTGTATTTGAAAAAAAATATTGCCATATTTGACGGAAGAAATGTGCAAATGTAATATGGAGAAAAGTGATGCTTATGTCAGATACAAAGCAAACCAATTGCAAATGCGGTAGTTACACGATAATGCAAAGATTATTTTGAAATAAATGGGTTTAAACTATGCTTAAATTAATAAATATTTAGAACTAGCTAGTACCCAGCGCGCTGTAGCTGCAGAAGTAATTTTGGAAATATCGTTTCAAATTTAAAATAACTATCTTTTTAATTAGGAATGATTGACATAATAATATTTATTTTCCTATTGGTAATGAATACATTCATTGAAATTGAGTGCGGGAAGTGAATATAATATTACTTTTATTTTTCTAAACTTTATAATTCAAATGACATTAATTTTATTTTTTTAACTTTATTATCCAATACCTTAGGATTGGCAATATTTTTTCCTTCTTCAGAAGAAAAAATTAAGTACAAGTAATAAGTTTTTATTTATCTAGATGAAACCACTTGTGGGTCAGCCTTTTAACATTAAATTGAATAAAAATAATCCGTTTTTATGTAAATAGTACATACTATTGAAGAAGAAACTAAAATTTCTCATATTATAAAAATTAATAAAAATATAGATTGATTGGAATAATAATTGAAATAAAATGGACTTATATCCAGATATTAATGAGGGAAAACAGAGAAACTACAGAGGATCAGAATTGATAAGTTAATAATAAAAAATATAACTCTCTTCAAAATTGCATATTAAAATTTCAACTTTAAAAATATATTTTAAGAAATTTTATATCACAGATTAAAAGCTAATTTAAGGACCATAGTCCTTAAATTCAAAAACTGGTTGTTTCTAATTTTATTAGTGAATACATTTCTTGGAAATGAATCTCTTGTTGGGTTTATTTCAAATACTATCAAAATTTTAACATTTATCGAAGAAAAGTGGTGACCTTCTAATGATCTCCATGAAAATCAGGATAGTCTAGAAAGCATTTATTAGATTTTTGTTTAAAGAAAATTATAACTTGTGGCGATTTAAAAAGATTTTAGCATTTGTAAGATTATGATTTCTTTAATATTCGAAAAATCAACTCAATCATTTAATAATGTAACATACATACACTTTAATAATGTTACGATTTTGCAATATTGTTTCTATGTGCAATTAATTTAGTAGATATAAAAAGATTTTTACAGATGAATAAATGGCTTCTGCATGGATGGCATTTCAATATTTCCCCAATATTGATTACGGACCTGGAAACTGTCTGGTGAATTGGCGATGAATTTGGCAAAATTTGTGGCAAAAATAATCTTCTAGAATGTACGGGAAGACTAGTGTATATTTGATTAACCCTTAAAGGGGGACGTGACGACTCTGAGACAACTAGTGATGTACTTTCGGTCACAGATATTCTATTTTTAGCTCAGTTGAATGGATTGACCCTTAAGCTTCCAGTTTTATGAAGCTCAATATATGTACACTTTTTCAACCAGTTTCAGTAGATGCTTTTAAAAATATTTCAGTCCCTTCTTTAAGAATGTTCTCTAAGACTTTATTGTCCTGGTGATAAACAAAGTTTATCAGGTGGCGTTAAAACAGGAAATATCATCACTGACCTTGTTAAGAATCAGTATTCCAGACACTTTTAAATAAAGCAGAAAAGGATTATATTGATAAAAATAATTCTACAGAAGAGATTTTCGATTAAAGTTCGCATTCAACTGATTCTGATATGAATGTTCAAAACTAAATTTTCTAGTCATAAGGTGTTTTGAAAATGTATACAATGTATTAGTATATCAGAAGAAGTGCATACAAAATCTATAGGTTGATTTTTATACTAGTTCTTCACCTGTATGTTTAAAATGCCTTTGAAAATCCTGCTATGAAAACCAAACGAGCAGATTAAAAAAAGAGACAAATTTTTATTGATAGAAAAATTTCGCTGTATTGTTGATTTTTACCTTATTTTGTTTCTTATATATCTTTATGTACTTGAAAAATAAATTATTAAAAAGTATAAAGTAATTTGCATTTTCAAGAATATTATTTGTTGTGACCTAAAATTTGAGAAGAAAATGCATGCTACAACGCATTTATTTTTTCAATGATAATATATTTTGAAATTTTTTAAAACATATCTATATATGAAGAAAAACATCTGCAAAGTATAAATTGGCAGTTTTTCATTCTAACACATTCAGTTGAACATTTAATTTCAGTATAAATGAAATGCGGTCTCGTAGACCGCACCTGTTCAGTTAAGTCCTAAAATTTCACCACCCCAGTTAAGAGTTGAGAGGTAAGACTTCTTTCCAGAAAATTCTTTGTTTAATGGTGAAGATTAAAAAAATCCCAGAGAAAAAAAACTTAAGCATTAGCCGTGTTGAGAAATACAGAAGGCTTCTTCTTCTACTTCTTGCATACCATTCCCCGCCACCACTGAACGTAGCAGTATCGACAGGATTTGTTGTGGTCGACTGCTGAATAAATATTGTCCAACCTTATATTGACCAAACAGTCAAACTAAGATTTCTTTAGGGGTAGTAAATTGCTTTTTTTCTTCCCATCTGCACTCTCTCAAACAGTTGCACAAAACTATCAATCTTTACATCATATCCTTCAGGGTTTTGAGGTCACCTGGTACCATCAGTACTGTACTTAAATCACTATTGACAATCTTCAGATCCTTCCTTAACTCTGAGGTCTCCATACATTTCATTAAATAGTGGCCAACCGTACCGATTTCTAAACAAATGCATTTATTTTCCTGCGTTCTTACAAATCTTTGGAAAAAATACAGAAGGCTGAATTTTCTCGTTAGTGTGTTGGTCTCTAGATATTTCTAAAATGTTGTTGTTTAATAACAATTTATAAATTATTGTCTTTGAAAATGCTGTTTCATATGCATTCCATCTGTGTTTTGTTGTTACATATATGTTTTCGTGCAGAACAAAGTTTTAATATTCAATTTTTCATTCAATGGGATAATGGTCTTTAAACTTCAAAAATTCAATAATATTACAAGAACAAGCATGAATCTTTACCTTCTCATACCTAAAATCCTTCGACTTCGGGTAACTCAAAATACTGATCAGTTTGATCTTCTCTTTCAAAGATAAAAATTCTTACCCATCTCCCTAAAATCCTCAATGATTCAAATCTCCCTTTCGGAGATTTGAGTTATTGTGGTGGAATCTCAGTGTTCTTAAAGTAGATTTTACGTAGCTAATGACTACTAAGAAAATGCATGGTCGCACATCCTTTCAGATCTCCCTTTCCTTAATCCATCGTCCATTTTCTTAAACACATCTTAACGCTCATTTCTGAAAAACAAAGCAGGCGCTACAAGTAAATCCTTAACAAGAATTTAATCCTTTAAAAGTCCTCTTAACATGAATTGAAGAATAACTTAGCACACACGACATATTCAAAAGGCATCTCGTAGTTTTGTTCAAATTGTAATAGGGGAACTTTCAGTATTGATATAATAATTTAAAATGATGGAAATCAAAGACCAAAATTAAATGGTATAGGTTGTAAAAGTAGGAACATATTTTCTCTTTAATTTTCTTTAAATATGACTTTTAAAGAAACTTTATTTCCTTTTTAAAAATAAAATTACTACATTACGTAATAAAACAAAAAAGTTGTGTTAGTGTATTGAAAGGATATTTATTTTTTGTACTTTTTTCAAACAACATTGACATTAATTATTCTTAAACTGAATATGATATTTTTGTGATTTAAATTTGAATTCATAGATTTTCTTAAAAAAGATGTTGATGTAACAAATTTAAATAGTTTTACAAATCAATGAAATCATATCATAGGACATTTTGTTTTTAATTCAACCACAAAAACAAACAAATTATAGATTAAATAAAAGTAATACGTAATTCATTTAAAGTTTAAGAATAGAAAATTAATTTTTTATAAAAGTTCGATACAAGAAATAAAAGGGATTAAAAGAATTTTTCAAATGAACTTAAATAACGATGAAAGTTATTTTTTATTCGTATTTATATCAATTTCTCCGAAGTTACAAAATAACAAAAAAGACCATTCTGCGTACGTTCATTCATATCCAACCAATTATGGAAATTCTCTAGAGTATGTTTAAGTATTAACATCTAGTTTTTACTTTCGAGGCAAAAGTTTAAAAAAAAAAGACTTAGGAAACTTTGCTTCGAAACTTTTCATTCCGAGAATTCATTAACTTTAATAAAATGATGGCTTATTCTGTTTTTATTCTCAGAGTATTATAAATAAATATTCATTTCTGCTTTAACTTTTTATTTAAAGATAATTTAGTGGAAGAAAATTTTTGCTTTACGAAAAATGATATACTTAAAGAATAACAAAAAACGTTTGCGTGTATAGCGTTATCGTTGAATCCCAAATTCGCATTTTGATTCTTTCGGGACTCTTATTTGTTTTCATTTCTGAGTGGGAAACTTCCGAAATTTAAAAATGAAGTTTTAGTTTCTCTGCAGTTTACTGGAAAAAGGCATTTTCTTAGGGAAAAAATGTTTCGTATAAAAGGTGTCTAATCTACTTTGCATATTTGCATAAATAATTGACGGCAGCATGCATGTGAAATGAGCAAAAATGTTTACGGAAAAGGGTAGTAAACGGGGGGGGAGGCTTTCATAGAAGATACAGTAGGGATCTATTATAAAGTCATTAGTCATAGACCCTGTTTGGAAGCATTGCCGTTGTTAAAGGAACAAGAATGTTGGCAATCTGACTTTCTCTTCATCGATATGTTTTGTGAACTTCAAAGTAAATGTTGAGAATTGGAAAGTGAAGATGAGATCGAATGGAAAAGGGCAGAAATTGGTTTTGAAGTGCTTGGAGAAGAAGGATTTTTAATCGAGAATTAATGCAGCTTTTATTTACAAAAGTAAGATGTTACTTTTTTTCCAAGAGGAAGAATTCTTAATTAAAAAAATATATCTAAGTAATGTTGAATAACTAAAGGAAAATGTTTATAATATTTTTTTGTCATTTAACAATGAGCCGAAAAAGGACATTAAATTTTAAGACTTTTCTCCGTAAATTATTTTTTTTTAAAAATGATGTGAAATCTCACATGCATTTATATTTAAAATGGTATATACTTTAATTTCCTCAAATTCATAAATAGCGGTATTTCTAAAGGATAAAGATATTCAAATGCCATTCGATGGGATAAAATTCGTTATCATATATAACCCTACCTTAAGTCTTAATAAATTTCCTAATTTTTACTACATTTAACTCATGCTAATTTCACTTAAAATGCTTTTGTTTCCGAATGCAATTTCAGTTTTTATTTAATTATTCATAACATTCGCTGTATAAAATTGCAATTCTCATCATTTTTTTCCAATCCCGAATAAAGTGATAAAAATCCATTAAATACTTAGTCAATTCTTTTAAAAAAACACTTATATTTCCTTTTCCTCAGATAACACGTATCAAAGAAATCCCAACCCCAATCTCGTGGTAAAATCACTGAAGGTTTAAATGGTGGTCTCTTCTGCTTTTGTTCTGCGCTGTGGAAAGATGTCTTTCGATCACCGCTTCTTCCTGTTACGCATACCATGCCTCAATCGGTGACATAAATTAAAGTCCTGAAATTTCAAAGTTTTATCCTAAGCACGATCAAGTAACCGTTCAAAGCCTTTTACTAACACGAGCACAGGCATATACACAAAAAATTGTCTTCAAACTCTCCGATAAACATGTACTGCTACACTAAAAATTTATCATTCAATCGTGTTAGAAACGACAGCTATTATATATAATCCCCACATATGGGCTAACATTTGACCAAACTTTGGGAATTTTTTATTGCGTATTTTGAATTTTCTCTGAACAAGCATTCAAAAAAAAATCGGAAATTAATCTATTGAAAAAAAATTCAAATGTTTTATTCTTATATTTTTATTAATCTGAAATTTAACTGCGAGATTATGAAAACTGGTTCAAATAACACTTGTATAATGATATTCTATTTCTTAATCAAAAATGACCTCTTCAGGATTAGAAATTCACTAAAGAATATTGTTATGATAACTTTTTGTTTAATAACATTTAATATAATAATAATCTTATTACTTCAAAGGGATAATATTTTAAAATGCCATATCTAAACATACTCTTAATTGATAAATTATTTTATTGCATTCATCAAATAATTTCAATTAGGTATATTTTCAAATTATTTTATAAAATAAGATAATTAATTCTTGTATGTGTTAAAACAGTATTTCTGTCTTTTAATGTACATTTGATTGCATACATAACATATCCTACTTTCATTCATATTTATGATGATAGAATTCTTCCTACTGAGACAGGGAAAATCCACTTAGGTTTAAATAAATCCCTCAATTATCTTTATATTATATTCTCTACGTGACCGCTTCCACAACAGTTGAAATTAAAAGTTTCTACAAATCCCATGCTTGGAATATTCCAGAAAATAAAATCGCAATCTTTTCATCTTTTCTTACAAATCCGCCCTTTCGAAAGGCTGATTGTATCTATTTTGAAAACACATAACTTCAATTTAAAGTGAGGGTTTCAATGTAAAGTGAGTGGGCTAAAGGCATAAGTGAGAAAAATTTCTCCTCATAAATACTGCGGTAGCATTACTCTGTTTAAGGGATCGGGGTTTAATATCGCCAAGTGTGGCTGACTGGCTAGTTGGCCTGTTTTTTTACTCCCTTATCACTGCCCAACTAAAAGACATGTAGTATTCGCTGTGAAAAGAGTTTTGCGTTCACAATTTGTATGTACACATGCTGGAGAAATGAAAGTAGTAACTGGTACTTTCCCTTTAGCCGGGTGCTGTGAGAATTCACCAAATAATGTAGAATATCACCAGATTTCCTTCCAATTTCTTCAATGGTGACTTCACTCAAGTTTAGTTAACATCAGCAACATTTGCTCCCTGAAAGTGGAAACGTATCCAATTGTTTATTATCGAAATGTGATTAAGAAAATATTGTCAAATAAATTTGTTTCAGTCTATTCTATTTCAAGGTACGGCCGATTAAATAAAACGTACATTATAATTGAGGGTTCAATTCAAGGATAATATTTTTCAATGCCATCAATATAAGTTCTAGTGAGTTCTTTTTGTCCTTTAGTCTATTGTTGAATGCATAAAAGAACACATCTTACTTCATCTATGATAACTGCATTATTTCTACGCCGACAGGGCAAATCCACCAATGCTTAAATAAACCTTTCAACTATCCTTACATTCTATTCTTAACGTGAATGCTTCAACATCAGGAAACGAGTTGTTTCTACAAATCACTTGCTTGGAATATTGTAGAAAATGAAATCGCAATCTCTTAATCTTTTCTTACAATCATGTCCTTCCAAAAGGCCGATTGTAACTACTTCGCAAACACATCACCCCAATTTAAAAGCGGCTAAGGACTTAAGCAAGGAAAATTACTCCACATAAATATTATGGCAGCATTAACTCTGTTTAAGGGATCGGGGTTTAATATCGCCAAGTGAGCCTGATTAGCCAGTTGGCATGCTTTTTTACCTCCTTATCACCCCCCATCTAAAATACAGGTTGTATTCGATGCCAAAAGAGTTTTGTCTTCACAACCTGTTTCTATGGATGCTGGAGAATTGGAGTTATTGGTACTTTTTTGGTAGCCAAACACAACGAGACATCGCCAAATAATGTAGAATATCGCCAGATTTCTTTCAAAATTCTTCAATTCTTAGCTTGGTGACAGAACTCCAGTTTGGTTAATATTAGCGACATTTGCGCCCTTTAGACAGAAAAAAAGGCAGTTATTTATTAGCAGAAAGTAATTAAGAAAAAGTTGTTGAATAGATTTATTTCAGTCTATTCTATTTCAAGGTATGACAAATTAAATAATACGGATATTATCATTGGGCCTTCAATTCAAGGGTAACATTTTTGTCTGATACCATTAAAATAAACTCTAATGTGTTCTTTTAGTCATTTAATATATCGTTGAATGCATACATAACATATCCTACTTTCATTCGTATCTATGATAACTGAATTATTTCTACGCCAAAAGCGAAATCCACCTGCATTTAAAAAAATATTTTTATTCTTAACGTGAACGCTTTTACAACAGTTGAAACGAGTTAGTTTCTACAAATAACTTGTTTGGGTATTCTGGAAAACGTAATCGCGATCCCTTAATCTTTTCTTACAATCCCGTTCTTCCAAAGGCTGATTGTAACTACTTTTCAAACACATCACCCCGATTTAAAAGCGGCTAAAAACTTAAGCAAGGAAAATTACACTGTATAAATATTACGGCAGTATTAACCCTGGTTAATGAGCCGGGGTTTAATATCGCCATGTACGGCTGTCTCGTCATTTGGCATGCTTTGTTACCTCCTTATTATCGGCCAGATACGAGAGCCAAAAGAAGTTTACTTTTTACACCTTGATAATATACGGATCCCAAAATGTCAAATTCAGTTATTTATTACTTTAAAGTGATTAAGAATATGCTGCAAATGTCGAATTACATATTTCTGTCAATTATGATTTATGATATAATGTATTGTTATTCATACATAGGCATTATAATTTTAATTTATTGATGCTTTTTTCGTGATGGCTTAAAAATCAGTTTTTCTAAGATATTTCGATAAAGATGTTTAATATTGAGCAATTTTTTAATGTTATACATGTGGTGGCTGGCTAAATTATTACTTCTATAATAAGAAGTGATATATATTTCTTATATTTTAATTTTCTGATCTAATTTAAACGAAACATGGTATTGCCGATTATTTGTGTTGCGAAGTTCTCAGCAATTGCACGGAAAGTTGTTGTGATTATTAAAATATAACTTAATCTGTAGCAATCGACTGATTAGCAAACCACCAGTGTATTGAAAATTTAAATAAGTTTACGAATATGTACTTAATTTAGCAATGCAAGTAATAGCAAATAACTTTCATAACATAAAACATATATTGTACAATAATTTACATTAAGTAATATTCGCAGTATTGCATGATACCATGAATATCCAATTTAATATTTACCAATAATATACAACAGGCTAAGTTACATGATTATGCGCAAATATATACAATAAGTAAAAAATGCTGATTATGTAAGGTAACGTTACACGTATTCAGGCATTAACATGTTCCAAAAAACATATGTCAGCTAACAGCTTCTGCACACTTATTTACATTAAACAATATTCATAATATTGCACAATATTGATGAATATCCAGCTCAATATTTCACAATATTACACATCATGCTATGCTACATGATTTATACTATGTCCACTTACAATAAGTAGAAAGAAATGGTTAAATGTCCTCAAGCTACAGCTGGCTCTGTGGTTACGTAAGATGACGTAACATATATCCAGATTTTATTCTTTTCCAAAAACACATATGCTTGCGAAAAACTTCCCTGGCAGCGCATAAATTTGCAAACTGATTTGCATTAAACAATATTCACTATATTGTATAATAGTGATGAATATTCATTTTGAAATTTTATAATGTTGTGCAGCATGCTTTTATACATGATTTATACTATGTACAATTATATACAATAAGTAGAAAAGGATGGTTAAAGGATATAAAACTACAGCTTTCTATGTGATTTTGTAAAGTAGTAACTAATAATTTCTATATTGTAACACATATCCATGTTCCAAAAAAACGAACATTAGCGAAAAAATTCCTTAACAACATACAGATATTGTACACTAATCGACATGAAACAATATTCTCAATATTGTATAATATTGAGGAA
The DNA here is from genome assembly GCA_026543055.1 of Argiope trifasciata. Lineage (NCBI taxonomy): Eukaryota > Metazoa > Arthropoda > Arachnida > Araneae > Araneidae > Argiope > Argiope trifasciata. The sequence goes on along the minus strand of JAPMOQ010001578.1, from coordinate 2,940,005 downwards.
TATATAATTTAATGTTTCACAATAATGCACAACATGCTATGCTACATGATTTATACTATGCGCACTTAAATAAAATAAGTAGAAAATGATTGGTAAATTTAATCAAACTGCAGTTGACTGTGTGGGTATGAAAGCTGACTTATCCAGGCATTACCATGTTAAAAAATGCATGTTTTCCTACGGTTTAGGCTCAGGGAGGGAGGCTGTTTTATACCACTTGTGTCTATTGTCTATTGTGTCATTGACGTTTTCAGTTGTTCCTCGAGAATGTAGGATGATGGATGGTACATGACCACTGATGTCCAGTTTAAGGATGGTATACAACAGAATTTCGAGTGAACGATGCAGTAAATGGGGGGGGGGAGATATGATTCTTTAGTTTTACTCGTTGTATTGTGTGATCAGTAGAACCATCATAAACCCTTCAAATTTAAAGCCTTCGTCATGTTTCCATGGAAGTCATGTTTGCATATATGTGACTATTACTAATTTATTGCAACAGGCTGTGGTGCTCTGGTCTACGGAAAAAATGAAGTTGCAAAAATTAACTCTAAAAAATAAAGGAGATCTGGCAAAATTCCTGGTAGAAAACTGTATGCTATTGTATAATGAAAACACAGATGGGAGTTTCATAGAATTATTTGCGAAATTGAA
>JAPMOQ010001578.1:2876207-2924219 GCA_026543055.1 Argiope trifasciata | reverse complement strand
TATATATATATATATAAATGGTATTGCAATATGCTATACCATTTATTCAAAACCATTTTATTAGCATAAATTTGTGATATCATTAAATATAAGTATACGATACCATTTATTCGCTTAAATTTTTAAATAGATGATATGATTTTATTCGTTAAATTTTTAATAACAATATTCTTAATGATGAGAGAGTTTTCCAAATATCATTCAATATTACAATACCGGTTTTGAACATCATATATATATGCAATGATATTTATTAATGTCATTTAAATCCTAAACAATTATATAATTTGTAACTTAAATCAGCCCACATTAATTTCATTCTGAAATGTTTTCTTATTCCTTAATCTAATTCCACTTTTTATGTAATTACCTTTAACAAGCTCTATATAAAACTATTTTGAGCATTTTCCCAAGCTCTGAGTGAAAGGATAGAAATCCTTAGCGCATTATTTTTTAAATATCTATATCCCGGTTTCTTAAGACTGCACTTGTCAAAGCAATCCCTACTACATACTCTTAAGGTGATGAACGATTTCACAGCAGTTGAAATGTTTCTACAAATCCTTTGCTTTGAATATTGCAGAAAATGAAATCGCAAACTCTTAATCTTTTCTTACAATCCTACCCTTCCCAAAGGCCGATTGTAACTACTTCGCAAACACATCACCCCAGTTTAAAAGAGGCTAAAGACTTAAACGAGAAAAATTACTCCTCATAAATACTAAGGCAACATTAACTCTGTTTAATGGGCCGAGGTTTTAATAACGCCAAGTACGGCTGCTTCGCCAGTTGGCAAGCTTTCGCACCTCCTTATTACCGGCCATCTAAAAGAGAGGTGGCGTTCGCTGCCCAAAGTGTTTTGCGTCCAAAACTTATTTGTTTGGATGCTGGAGAATTGAATGCTGTTATTGGTATATCTCCCTTTGTAGATCACTTCGCCAAATATTGTAGAATATCGCCAGATTTCTTTCAAATTCTTCAATGCTTAGCTTTGCGATTTGACTCAAATTTGGTTAATATTAGTAACATTTGAGCCCTGAATGTGGAAAAGTAAACAGTTATTTATTTCCGGAGAGTGATTAAGAAAATAATTGTTGAATAAATTTATTTCAGTCCATTTTATTTCAATCAATGACAAATTAAATAATTCGAACATTATCATTGCGGCTTCAATTCAGTCTATTCAAAGATAATTGTTTTGCGATATCATTAAAATAAGTTCTAATGTGTTTCATATTAGTTATTCTATACTGCAGAATTTTTTTCTTTGATACTGCCTTTAGCAAACGAAATTAATTATTTCATTGTAAAGAGTAATTTTCGAAATATTAATTAGATACCAGGGTTTAATTACGCTTAGTGCAATTGCCTCATTTGTTGTCATGCTTTGATATATCCTATTATCTGTCATCTACCAGAGGAGTGATTGTCACCTTTGATTTTGTTCTTTGTTATGGAAACCGGAGTGGTAAATGCAAGGATTTATTACTTGAAAATTACTAATAATATACCTCAACACATCGAATCAGTATATTTTAGTCGATTATTATTACAGATATAGTAGATTAAATAATTCAGATGTTAGCAATAGGTTTTTAATTAGTAAATTACTTTTTCGTGATGTCATGAAAAATATCTTTTTTATATTATTCTGTACTTCTCTGTGGCAGGCTAAATCACTGCCTTTTTAGTAAGAATCATATACTTTTTATTTACTATTTTGGTTAGTTAATGTGTTGAACTTCCAATTATTCCAGCCTTACGATATAGTGCAATAATTTATTTCGGATCCCCAGTTTTAATGATATAATGAAAATTGAAATCAACAAGCAGTGGCTCAATCGATAAAATGAGAGGATTTCAGTATTTTTCACGTCAAGATGAACTCTATTATCACATTGCATTATATTGCGCAATATTGTATGATTTAATATTAAACAATATTCTACAATATTAAACAATATTGCCAATATTGATCAATTTCATATAATATTGTACAATATTTGTGTGCTACTTGAATAGAATACGTGTTCAATTCTTGCGAAAATGAATAATTTTTGATAACTCTCAACAAAAAGTAACTAAAACAAAAATTTTATTTCTTAGCATAAGTAAGTAGTAATTGATTATTTTTATTTTAATTGTTTCATTACAAAAGCCAATTATTTTTGAAAAAAAGAGTACTCATTTCAGATTTATTATGCTAAACAATTTATATTTCCAAGGCCTGCAAAATATCTGAAAAAAATGAACGAAACCAAATTTATAACCTTTATTTTACTTTTTTAGGTTTTTTATAAACATTCACTTTTTTCCTTTTTTTTAATCCCATTTCAACCTGAGTTAATTTTTGGATAGTTTAAGTTTTCAAAGGAAAAAGGAAAAATACAGTCATTCAAAAAGATTTCTTGGAAAATCCATAAATTTAGAATTAAAAATTCATAATCATTAGAGAGATGCCAATTTATTCTGGACTTTATATCCAGAGTCATTTTAATAAATGGTCAGTCCTTTTTTTTAATCAAATGCCGATTTCAACTACATAAAACGTGGTTTGGAATTCAGAATTAGAAAAAAAATACCCGAGAATCGTTTACATGTATTTCATGGTAATCGAAACGGGAACTTCAGTTATGATCCTCTTCCACCACCTTCTTCCAATTTCTTTTTCTGAGGAGAATAGGTAATCATAAACTCTGAAAGTTTCAATCTATCTATCCTTTGTTGGAAAATGCATTTCCTTCAAAAATGGCTCCCTGCGTAATGGCTTCTAATCTTTATATCTTTTGCATATTTGCATAGATTATTAATGAAAGTGCGCGTACGAAATGAGCATGCATATGCAGAAGGGAAAAAAGAAATACGGTGAATGTTACGTCATAGAATCGGTTATATTTGGAAAGAAGGTTTTTTGATGTTACTGAGGGGCTCTATTATAAGCTCATTAGCGAGATCTTTTGCTCGGTTATTGAGGAAAAAGATGTTCGCAGCCTAACTTTCTCCCTCCGACAATTTCCTTCGCAAAATGCAGAATCAAAGTTCATTTAAAGAGGAAAAGTTTACTCGAGAAGAAATTGCATTTCCTTGTGTCGTGGAAAATTTATTGAGAATGTAAAATTGTGGCAAAATGTTTAAAATTCTTCAGACCAATGCGGGAAGTAAGTTCTTTTGTAAGGGGTTATAAATAAAACATCACACTTGATAAAGGAATATATCAACAGTATTAGTTAAAAATATCCAGCTACTTCTAAATATTGTCAATTTTAATTGAAATATAGCTTAGCATATGGTTGGTTATTTTATAGGCAAATGAGCCAGAATTAGCTATATTGCGCCAAACATAGGGTTAATAAAAAATTTCTAATGCAACCTTAACATTTTTTGGAATAATAAAAGTTGCATTAAAAGACTACGTTAAAGTTAAAACGAAACGGTGGAATATTGAATAAATTTAATATTTCAGAGTTCAAATGGAATGATAAAAACCAATTGCCCTTATAAATTAAAAAAAAGTTTTTGTGAGGATTGTCACTCAACAAAGTTTCAATGATAAGAATAAAGAGTTTAAAAAAAGCATAATGTTTGGTGATAAGGATTTAAAACATAAACGGTAAAATTTAAAATCAAGACATTCAATGAAAATATGAGGAATCGTTACAATCAATTGGCATCTTGAAAATGAGTTCGATCGCAAAAGAAGGTTATATATGTTTGAGTTACAAGTTCGGTTTATACAGTTTGAGTTATACAAGTTTGGTTTATACAATTTGGGTTATACAAGTTTGGTCAATGTTGAGTCTAGTCAATTTAACATCAAGCTCACGCATTGTATGAGATGTCCAGGATGTAATTTCTGGTTTTATGCTACGCAAATTATTATTTACTAGCTGACTTTGGAGACAAGCAAATTTTCAAATCTTAATTATGGTTAAAATTACCAGTTAAATACATTATGTAACGTCATCGCCAATTAAATACTTTATGTGACTTGTGATCGCCAATTAAAAACTTTATGTAACTTGTCTTTTAATAGCTACTTCATCAAAATATTTTTTAAGGTTAAAAATTTGATAGTCATATAATTTACTCATGTAGTTATAAAGACCTTAAGCTCGTAATATACTATATACCTCTCTAATTATCAGCCAGCTCTCGCAAAATTTCAACTTTAAATTAAAGTGGAAATGATTAAGCTGCAAACTGATATAAAAACATTTTTTTTAACGAAACCAATCATTTTTTCAAATATAAGTAAAAGATAATCATTAAGTGTACTGCTGAAAAATTACAATAATTTATTTAATATTTCTAGAAGTTCATTCTATTCGTTGGGCGGATGTTAGGTTTACTCACCTCTGTATATGACATACACGTTACACACACAAACATCTTATTTTTAGTGAAAGGGCACCAATGTGGCCTACGCGCCATGTTGATTTTAGTGTAAAGCACATTTTGATTGAATGCCCAACTTTTAATTCACATCGTCTCCTATACATCATCAGTAATTTTGAAGGACTTGGTGGGTGGGAAATACCACAAAAATATTTTTAACTTTTTGAGAGCCATTGGCATTTGAAATCATATTTAACGTTTTAGCAAATTACTTTTGTCTGTTAAAATTATTAACCACACTGAATAATTCCATTCATTTAAATTTTCTTTTCAAAATGTTGTTCTGTTATTTCTTTCTAATGTTTATAAATGTTAGACATTAGTGATTTATCTCCATGTTTTAAGACATTATTATCAAGGTTTAGAGATTTAATCTTTAGTAAAGACTTCTCTACAATTTGCTTGGCACTGTATAGCCAGACATGCGCCATAAAACTCCAAATAACCAACCACCCAACCGTCAAGAATTATTCAACAAAAATGTTTTAGATTCATCATAAAATTCAGATTTTAGTTTTACTTTCTAAAAGATTTAATTGACGTGAATAATAATTTATTTTATTTTGATCTATAAACATATTTAAAAAATATTGTCTAAATTTCATACATCTTTTAATTATAAGGAATCATATTCTACGAAATATTCTTGACACTTCAGCTTTCAAATAAATAAAGGAAGGTTCCTACCTTCTGTTATCAAATGTGATCGACTTAAGAAGTTTTGAATAGAAATGTTTGAACATTCAACATTTGCATTCTTAGGACAGTCGGTCTTGGGAAATGGTGAACGTTGATTGGGGTACCATCTTTATAGTAGTCGATGAAGTGCTTTAAAATTACCCGTTTTTATTGATTAATTATCCTCAAATATTCGTAAATCAGTCAGTTTTAGAAACTGAGTTGATTGAGGTCTATTTCTTTTTTTATTTAAAAGCTATATATTCTTTACTTTTTAAAACATTTATAGGCTCGTGTTAAATATTATGCAGTTATTTACCTCATTTAGACCCTTTTTATAGATGCATTTCTAATATTAAAGTTTTACAAATTAGTCGTTGGACCTAGAATTATATATACCAGCGGGTGACCGAGCTCCGCTCGGAGAAAACAGGTATCGAAGCTAACTCGAAGATTTAAATTTTCAATTGTGATTTATCAAAACAATACATGCCATAAGAAAATTTGTGAAACCATTGGTGAAAAGATAACCGGTTAAAGTGCACCATTGTAAACTATTATAAACAAAGTTAGAGTTTGGAAAGGGAACTATTCTATACAAAGGTAAAGTAAAGGTAAAGATTGAAGTGTGTTGAAGTTCAATATTTTTGACAAATTTATTTAGAAAAACCAAACATATATACATACATAAGAAACATATTATAAACCTATAACAGCATAAACATAAAACTTTATTAGTTCGCCATATTGGCTATAGATGGCAGCACGTTACCTCTTGAAAATTTAAGTAGCCATTATGGCGAACTAATAAAGTTTGAAAATATCCTATCTGTAACTCCGAACTGCTCCACCGTAGCGCTTCAAAACCGGCGCCAATCGATTCCTCGTGGCCAAAAACCCCTACCCCCAAGTTTACCGGAGTTTATTAATTCTGGGGCGATTTTCGACTTGACAATCATTCCTCGTATTATAGTATTATATATATATACATACATATATACATACATACATACATATATATATATATATCCTTAAATTCTTGAATTAAACTGGTGTCTAATACTTTTCATAGTAACAAGCACTAAGAACATGGAAATAAAATAGAAAGTGGAAATCAGTTCTTAGGTTTCATCCTTTAGATTTTTATATGTTATTGGCAATTCAATTAATTTCAACTTTCTAAATTTTGTTTTAATAACTCTTCGAAACGTTTTGGATGTAAGGTACTGGTGGAAAGAAAAGGAATGAATTAATAAATTCATTAAAATCCATACATGCATTTTATTGTCTTTACCAAATTAAGTATATTAATTTTTTACTGTAATTACAATTAAAATCAGTTTAACTCTTAATTGGAAAGGTGAAATTTTATGACTTAACTGGGGAGATGCGGTCTAAGAGACTTATTTCATTTACACTGAAATTAAATATTCAAATGAATATATTAGCAAGAAAATATAAAAATGTATTTTGCAGTTATTTTTATTGATATAGAGATATGTTTTATAAAGTTTCAAAATATATTATTATTGAAAAAAGTAATAGCGTTGGAACAAGCATTTTCTTCCAAAATGGCATGTTGCAATAAATAATAATTTTGAAATGACGTTATTTTTTACTTTTTAAATCGTGTTTTTTTTCCAGCTTATAAAGGCATTTAGAAAATAATATAATGTAAAATTCAACAATTATATGAAGAAAAAAAATGACAATGGCTAAAATTGACCCCATTTCTAATCGGCTTGTGAGACATTCATAGCACGGTTTTTAAGAGCCTTTTGAACATGCTAAGAACTAGCAAAAAAAATCTACCTATAAACTATGTATATATTTCTACGGGTATATTAATATGCATATAAAATTTTCAGAACACATTATCACTAGAAAAATTAATTATGTTCGGACATACATATCAGAATCAGTTGAATGTGAACTTTCATTGAAAAACATCTTCTGTACAATTGCCTTATCAGTAAAATCCCTTTCTGATTCATTTAAAAATGTCAGGAGTATTGCTTCATAATAGTAGAAGTAAATTGAATAATACTTCGAGGTCCAAGTTTTAGCACCATCTGATAAGCCTTAATTATTATTATGACACTAGCAGGAATGCGCGGTGTAAAAGATGCCTGTCCATAAAATAACTGAATTATTATTTAAAGAATAGCAGAAACGAGTTGAAAAATTTCACTTATATTGAAGGTCACAAGCTATAGGGCCAATCCATTCCCTTGCGCTTAAAATAGTATAGGGGTGACCCGGTTAAGGATTTAATATGCAAAGTCGTTTACATGCTACTCAAAAAACTATCCTCTGTTACAGGATTATCTATACTTATAACACAGCTCAATGTATGTGTGTTGACGCTCTACAGGCCAGACCGTTAGACCTAGAGCTACCAAATTTAGCATGTGTATACCTTGGACAGCGGGAACGTGCACCTCGGTGTGATTTTCTTCGAAGTTTTGATTAGAATTTAAATTGATAAAAAATTAAACTAAATTTTGGCGTTTTTCAACTAATAAACTAACTTCCGAAAATATTATCGCATAAACACTGCAATGAGTTACATATTTCGCTGTCTTATTCTATTATAAATAAATAATCGATAGTTGTTCCCCTAGTAATATCGCATGAATTTACTTTATTTTTACCTTTAAGAAACACAGATAATAAACCAAAATAAGTGCAATATATCTTATAAATAAACTCGTATAAACAGTATCCCAAATAATATATTTGAAATTTTCTTTAGTTCAGTGCTTCTTGTTTCTAATTTTAACCTTTACATTTAATCTAGTATCTAGATATTTTTCCCAATAACAATGCATCTTTTCATTGAAACACACGCAACACCGTTCTAACTTTAAATCGCGTGCAACTTTGATAAATGTCCATAAATATTTAGAAGGACTTTTCTATTGGAGAAGATTAACGTGCGAACATTTGTTTGTAATCGCCCACATTTGTTTTACCAACTTTATTTCCAACATAAATTCGAATTCCGAATTAATCTCGATATCCTTCATGCAGTAAATGAAGACTCTTCTAAACTTTTGACAATAATACTTTATTTGATTTCGAACGCTGCTGTATAAACATTTCTAAGTATTTTACTTTCTACTTGGCATTGTAAATGGAATTTTCTAAGTATGATCAATTACTGTACTTCCATTTCAGACATTATGAAGGTAGATTGTATACATTTCCAATCTTATTTGTTTCGCCTGAACTTTTAATAGAAGACAAGCACGCGAAATCCTATATTCCGTTATTTTATTGATGATAAATGAAATACAGAGGCTTCTCAGACTGATTGAATATTTAAAATTTTTATTTATTTTCCACCATAGTGATGCTCAGTCTTTCGATCAAACTAAAACTGAGCTAATATAAAATGACACCTCATTTTTTCTTGTTTCAATTAATGATTTCTTTTAATTAACTAATTTCATTATTGCTGCTTTTAACATTGACAACCCTGCTCATTAAGTCAGCGATTTTAAGCCGACACTTTTGAGTCTCTAATTTTTCAATAATGCCGTCTACGGCCAAAATTACGAATTATCTACTCACGAGTCTCGACCTTTTTTACGAGGTGGACTTTATTCATACATTTTTATTTATTAGTCCTCATACCGTAATTTAGATCTGAACCACAGAACGATCACCTCTGAGCCAACAATCCAAGTGGTATTACTCTCGACTTGAAGGATTTTGTGACAATCACAGGTTTATACGTGCTCCAGACACTTAAACGCACGGTGAGCCTTCGACCAACGGGTTCGAGCTTACAACTCACGGAATACGATATTTTAAGCCCCCCTCCCGCTGCTGTGGTGAGAAGAGGGGGGGGAGTCCGCTCAGGTGTCATCCTCGCCATTTGACTGCGATTCAAAATTACTAGGCCCAAAATTGCCTGAGTGTTGCTTTAAAACTGGACATTAATATTGTTACCAGTCTGCCATGTTGCTTCCCAACACAGTCAAATGCAATAAATGCTTCAGGTGTCGCATCAAAAATTTCTGCATTTGGCAACAAAAGGTGCCAACTTGGAGAAAAATTTGGCGTTCTTGGAGTACAATCAGGCAATATCGGTAAGAAATTTGGCGAGCTTGGTGACAAAAGGAAATTTTTAGAAAAATCCAGATAGTCTGTACACTTTTATCAACTGAGACTCGTTTTTCCCAGCTAGGAGAAGTTTCCAAAAATTACGTCATTCTCTATCAGTGACAGGATTCCCTATGGAGATTCTGTAAAAAGGCAAGAATTCAAGATGAAGAGGTGAGCAGTAAAAGAGTGGAGTGGAGTTGGAATTTTGGAAACAAGAAGGCTGTTGAGCTAGCGAATGAATGCGTGGAGTTATTGCGATTAATTGGATATTTCTTGCTGAATGATGCAAGTGCTGTTTCTTTGAGTTACTTTAGAGTTTTAAAGTTCGTTAAAAGTAAAGAGCTGTGTTTTTGTAAGATTCTGGCAATTGAATTACCTCCAAACTTACCCACAAAAAAATTTCGTAACAATATGGTTAAAATAAAATTATTCCTATTTATGATTAACAATTTTATATTTCCTATTGCATTCTTAAGTTGCATTTTCAGATATTTCGCCATATTTTCGTTTTAATTTATTATTTAGAAAGAAATTATTTGTAATTTTTTTGTCTTCTATGGCACTGACCAACCATTGTAACTTAATAGATATTTCTGGTAACAGTTTAACATTTTTACTAAATCTCTCATACAAATATGTATTTCTACCTACTTTCTTCTGAATGATTGAAACAAAATTTTCTGAGGGAGATACAGTTATATTCATAAGATCGCATACTGAATTCCCTACTTTAAATAAATACATTCATGATTTAACACATTTATTTATACAAAAAGGATGACAGACAGTTGGACAATCATTTGTCGCCCCTCGTTTGATTTAAATAGTCAAATAAAACCAAGACAAAGAAGTAAATATTAATTTGATATTTATACGAATTATAATAATTATATAAATCTCTCATATTATTTAATTATGGTTGTAACAGAAAATAAACGAAATTAAACAAAGAAAGCGTACTCAAAAAAGTATTGGGACACTTCCCAATATAGAAAGAAAAATAATGCATACTTAAAAGTTAATATCTTGATGGGCCGTACTTGCTATTTAGGATATTTCATGGTCTATTTGACATCGATTGGACCAATTTTTTCCCAAAGGATCCATCAATTTTGGTTCCCACTTCGACTAAATATTTTCTTAACACCTGCTTGTTAGAAATTTGATGTTAAAAATAATTTTACTGCAAATAATCTTACACATGTTCAATGGGATTAAAGTCTGGACTTAATCCCATTGAATCAACTGATTTAATAACCCTAGGGCAGTGGTAGAGTAACCATTACGCAGATATAAGTGATGGGTGCTCTATGATTTGTGTACTTATACAATTCAAATCGTCTTGGAAATTCCCAACTTGCTGAAACTTTCCTTTGATTTTTGCTTGAATATGTAAAAATATACATTTTAATTCATGTATGTCATCCTAGAATGTTATGTTATGCCTTCCTAACTTATCAATTTGCTTTCCTGATGTACGGCTGTCTTTGAGGTACTCAGCCATGATATTTATATTTTTTAAAACGTTTTTTAAACATGATCTATTTCTCTTCACGTTCAGTGAATGTCCATGGAAGCTCTGATTTTTTTTGTTTTGTTTTGAATAATATTTGTTTTCTTGAATAACAATAGACTTGCACAATTTCAAGGTGTCTCTTATAGTGAACTGATTTTCTTTTTTTTAATGATTTATTACAAGATTTCGTACATCCTTCGATATATTTTTGTTTCCCTCTATTTTTTATCTAACTAATTTCATTCATTGAAAATTTTATGTTTAAAATTATAACCTGCAAATATGTTTATAAATTATGTTGATGTGCTATATATTTGTTGAATGTCTCATTTCAAAAGTATCACAATACTTTTTTGAATCCTACTTATCTTGAATCCTACTTTTTTCAACTGTATTTAAAAAGCTAGATCAAATTATAATTTTGTAATATTAATAAAGTTTTTCTTATAAACTATATACCAAATGTTCAAATATTCATTGATTTTATTTTATTGTGATAAATAGCTTAATAAATAACTTAGTTGTTATTCAAGCCAAGAGTTTCACTATTTTTAAGTGAATGTATCTAAATGGATGCACTTATTCCAGACCCATTCATATTCATAAAATATGTTATTAATTTAGGGAGAAAAATCAAGAAATAATCCAAATTACACTTACACTTAGTCGTCATTTATATATCAATGGAATGATAGAGATAAACTGACAAAATAATATAGACAAAGATCGTATGATAAATACAGTAATAATTCAAGAAATCTGCATTTTGTAAGTTTTGTAGAATTCGAGATGCATTTTGTGAGTGGAGTGCAATTTGGAGAGTCTGTCTCTATCTTAAGTCCACAATTTTATACTTTAAAAGGCGATGGTAAATTTATTAAAGCCTACTAGGTAAACAGTTTGGGATGATCACACCTTCAGGCTTGGATATGGTATTGTTTTAAATTCCATTGGATTTGTTTGTAGTGGGTATATGGTGTGAGAACACAGTCAGCAGGCCTCAGTTGAAATTAACGAAGGCGTTTATTTACACGAAGACACTAACACAAAAGCGAGAAATTCCCAGACAACAAATATACGCAGCCGAGACGAATACCGGACAGAAAACAGTAACCTACAATAAGTAATCGAACACAAGATACAAAGAAGTCAGACATAATGTGGCAGAAGTGGGGATCCTCGGAGCTTCGATCTACGATTTCTCCAGACGGCTGAACTTCTCCAATGTCTGCTCGTTTTAACTTCACCACTAACAGCAGACTCACTATTCCTCTCAATTCCCTACTCCACACACAAGAGGAGCTGCTTCCACAGTAGACAACACAGACGATGCTCACAGCTCACTTTAGCAATAGTCCCATGCAAAGTTGGCACTCTACAGTTACTTTGCTGGCCTCTCAGCAACTAGTAGTCGGAGTCGTCGACAATTAACAATTACAAGCATATTGAGTCTACCGTCCTTTTATAGATACCCGAGAGGCGTGCCAAGAACTTTCTAGACCAATCGGGCATATATCGGGGGATATATCTATGAAATTCCTTGCATTATCCATTGGTGTTTAATGTGGATGTTTCCAGCATTATTCATTTCGTTGCCAAATCTACAAATAGTGGCGAAGTACGTCACGAAGCTCTGGGATTGTGTTGACAGTAACCAATATAATCCAAAGAAACAGTAAATCTGTCATTCCGGTGACAGAACGAACCATGCTGGGAAGCAGAAACACTATTATATCGTGTTTGCCCAGTTTAATTGTTTAGATAATCAAATAATGCTAAATATCGTTCGAACATCTTCTTGACTTTTATCACCACTATTCCCCCAAAATAAATTTGCATTGAATCGTTTCGCATTTTTCCTTTGTTTTATACGATGCCGTAAAATATATAAAGTTTCAGTTAAGAAATGATAAGGATAGTAAAGTTTCCCAAGTAATTTACTTATACCATGTTGATAATTGGAGCTTCATGAAGATGTATACTAACTAATGTATAAGGTAAGCATGTTGCGTGCTGCAAACATTAATTAATGGTATCTTAATATTATGTAAATTTCTAAGCCCAACTAGTTTGCCAAAATTATTGGCTGTTAAAAATTTTAAACACTTTATGTAATTAAATCTTCATTATTTCAAGGAGAAAATACTTTTGTACTTCATAATTTATTAGACGTAAAACTATTTATAAAGCCTCACATTAATTTTTTTTTATTGTTGCTGTGTGCATTTCCGAAAATTTGTGTTAGTATCTTTATACAGTCAATTTCATCATAGGAAATAACGGGGATCTTTACGAATGGGAGTGAAATAAAAATTGCAAGTCCAATAGCTTTCAAAGTTTTATATGAAAATATTGACTTATCCATAAACTTACTCAACTTGGATAAAGGATTCTGAACTTTCATAGCGTTGATCATTAACAAAATGAAGAAATGAGATATCAGAGTAAAATTAATAAGGAATTTTACTTTAACGATGAAATATATTGTCGTAAAATACGTTTTAAATACATTTATTTAAACGTTACATAATTATATCAAAACCTTATACTTTAAAATATGTTGTTATCTCTAAAGAAATTGTGTTATAATGTTAAGATGAGATAAAATATTTTTTGTAGCTTTAAACTCTGAAGTTATAATAAAGTGAACTCAACTTTCGAAAATAATTTAGCAAATAAAAGTTGAAGAAAATTTGGGTCCTACTTAGTTAAATTTTGATCAAAATATTTGCTCATATAGCGAGTCACAGCGAGACACAGATTAAAATATATGCATATCTAAATGTAACAATAAGTTTAGATTGCAATATTAGTAAAATGTTTTGATTAAAGCCTACAAAAGAATTAAATATCGAATACATCTTAAGTATGTTTTAATGCTCCATTTGTATTGAATTTTGTGTACAGTTTTGTACATTATATACAGTATGATATGAAAATGATATTCTATATCATTTGAAAATATAACGTAGAAATGTTAACTAATGATTTAAATAAATTTAAAACTATTCAAACGCACCAATAATTCTCTCTGGTTGTTATATTTCAATTAAGTTAATTACATAGTAGAAAGTTTCGTTTTTGATTTCTATTACATCAAGTTATAATAGAATAAAGTTTATTAAATCAAATTTGTTGGGTAGAATACTTTTATTGGTATCTGCATCTACTCTCAAACTGTTAGATGTAACGTGTGATTTTTGTGTCATGTCACAAAATACCACATACTGCAATTAAATTCATTTGTCACTTCAATTATCGCATAGTTTGTTGTTTTTGCGGCTTTTGATGCATGACAGTCTTACGTAATAGTTGCACTATTTTTCGATGAAGCAGTTTATAATTCATTGTGATAATAGACCATCCGAATCACCTAATGAAGTTTTGCATCACTGTTATTTAAATTTTTTTCTAATAGCCATTATGCCTGTTTCCTATGCCTTCCTAAGAGCCTCCTGGAAGAGTTTTTAAAGTTCGAAATTTGATTTGTATGGTGAGAGGGGGCTCTTATTTCATCTAATTAGGGGATTTTTATCATTAAGGTGTATATATAAAATTTACATTAATTAAATTACCTTACAATGCCCTCCCATTGGAGGGCACCTTAGATATGTGGCTGAGGAGAATCTAATATGGTGGATCTTCATAATCATACAACATAAATGCAGTAATGATGCTGGGTCTTCTACTTTCTTCCATTACGGGACGAAAGGAGTTGTACCATGGCCAATGATGGCCTTAGGTTACAATTTTAGTTCCCACCAATGCTTTCGCAGATGCCTGGACATATAGACTTATCGGTATGCAATTAATGGCGGATCAATGTAGTCAAAATTGAACCTTTTTATTATGGATTTGATTGACTACAATCACCTTCCCTAAAACTAAAATTCAGATATGGCATGCTTCCATAAGGAAGATACCGGGAAATTTAATTAGGCCTACATTAAAACCACCGTGTTCAAACCTTACCATATTTTTTCATTGTTATATCACTGCTTTACAACACCGTGATAAACTGTATTGATATTAGCGAAAAAATAAACCTTCTTCCTACCGTCCAGTTGAATTTGTAATGCACCCCACGATTCATCTGAATTAGTATTTGTTTGAATGTTAAGAAACATCCAAATGCTTGTTTTAACATATTAAAGGCGGGAGTCGTAGTACTACGATTTATCGCCGCGTTACCTAACAAGACCCCCCGCCCTTAATGTGTTAATTATAATGCTAGGTGTTTTCTTTTTATAACAATGCAGTAGCTGCGATCCATGACTGCTTTTCATAAATTTTTTATGCAGTTTGGTATACCCCCAACAGTTGAACATTCAAATCATCATGAAATCATAAGGTGCATTGCAAATTCAAATGAATAGTCCGTCAAAAAGAAATATTTATATAGTTTTTAAAAGAGAAATAAATACAATTAAGTTTAATATGAAAAGGTATTTATCCTAAAACAAATGCTTTCATGAAGAATTTAAATCGAATAAAATGAGAGAAAATGACCATAATTTTGAATTGCATACATATAAAAAAGGCAAACTATGTTCACAGTAGTACCATGCTTTTCGTTCACCAGATGTATTGGGTTAAAATAAAATTTAAAAAATTATTTCTTTCTTTATTATTTTTATATAAATTATATTTTTAGTTTTCCGTCGTCGTCATTTAACTTTTTTTCTAAATTCATATTCAATTATAAAAAGCTTCTAAATATTTTCATGCAAGTAATATGAAAACATGCATTTCATCAAAAATATATACATATATAAATGTCCCAAATTAATTTATTCTCTTTGTGACTCTCGCGTAAATATCGATTTACTTAAGTCTTACTTTATGATATAAAATATCATAATAATATAACATATCAAAGTAATTATGGAGCATTATTCCAGCGTTTTGCAAATATAACTTTTCCAAATTACAGGAAAAAAATAACATAAATTATATTCTCAAATATTTCATTTTCCTCTCTGTTTATTATACACTGCACAAAGTGTTGTTTATGTTTTCTTTTATAAATTGCACGTATTTAATAATTTACTAATGGAAATTTCCTTTGAAACTACGTTTCAGTAATTAAATAACTAACAATCTAGAAATAAAAAGCAGCATTAGCACTTTATCAACATCCTTATATATTACTTCCATTTATGCCGAGGAAAAATTACGAATAATTTTTCCAATTCTTAATACTGCAACACTCCATTTCCATTAAGACTTTCAAAAGGTCAACTATTTTAAATAAGCTAAGGAAGATCTGGTGGAATCCGGACAAAACTTGCATATAATTTATCTCCAAATAACTCGAGACACGGCGACCATTTCTACAGTTGCGTTAAGGAGCAATGTCTACAATCCTTTAACACGAAATATTCTCAAAATGAATTCGCAATCTCTTAATCTTTTCTTGCAATCCAACTCCTGAAAAGGGCTGGTGGTAAGTACTTTGCAAACACATCACGCCAATTTAAAAGCGGCTAAAGATTTAAGCGAGGCAAATTACTCCTCATAAATAATACAGCAACATTAACCCGCCGTAATGGGGTAAGGATTAATAATGCCAAATTCGGCCAACTCGCCATTTGGCGCAGTTTGGTATCGCCTTAGCACTGACAATTTCAAAGATGGATAACGTTCACAGTTGAAAGTGCGCTTTGCATTTAAAAGCTAGGGTATTTTATTCACTAGAGCTTTAATTCTCTTTACTTAAAAAGGATGAAAGGAAGTTGTTACAAAGTTTTCACATGGTTTTATTTCTATGAGTTAGTCTTTTATAATTCACGGGGATAGAAAGTATATAAGCTATAAATTTATGAGTTAGAACTATACATTTATTCATTTTTAAATACATAAAGGTCCTAAAACTTTGTGAATATGGAGTGTATTGAAAATAATTTTAACATATATTTAATTTTAATATTAATGCCTTTATTAATCCATCCCATTTTTATTATATATTATTTTGATTTCTGCTGTTTTCTGACTGTTGATTTCTTGTGGCAGTTATTAATGCATATAAGGTACATTATATGACAATGATAATATTATTTTTAGAAGAGTTAATTTGAAATTTATCTTTTTATAATGTTTTAGCCCTCATGCAAAGATTATATGTGTTACTTGTTACTTCTTTCTTTCGCTTAATTGAGTTGGAATTCATTTAGAGGAAACATTGAGTAAAATTATTTCGTATGAAATCTAGTATCATTTTAAAATTATATGCAGACTATTTTGCAACGAATCTCATTATTTTAAAATCGTGATCTGATTATAATGATAACATACTCTTTTCGAAATTTCAACTAGACACTACGAAGTGAAATTTTGATACATAACCGATTTAGGGACCTCCAGGCCCAAGTATAAGACAATCGTTTCTAAAAAGACATCACAAATTAATTAATGTTTCTTCATTAATGGATGAGTCCCTAGTAGCACACAAATATTGTATAACATTGTACAATATTCGAAGTATTGTGAACTATTGTTTAATATATAATATCGCACAATATTATAACACATTGATCAATATTCACAATATTGTCTAATATAATATAATATTGTACAATATAGTGCAACAGACTGTGCTACCTGAGGTACTAAGACAATATTCATTTATCGAAACGGAAAACTAACACTAAACTATCATGATAGGCCAAGTACAAGACAGATTTTTTGGAATAAGACCTCAAATTATCTTTTCATTCATAGATGGAATCTTATAGATGGCTAGAGAAGTAATTTTTAGTTGCCAAAAGGAAAATTAACCAGGGAGAAATCTTGTTACATGATGGATTTAATTTTTCAACTGCAAGTACATGAAAAGCCGTCTACCATAAAGAACCACATATTCTTTCTCTTCATCTACAGATGGATAGCGAAATAATTTTAGTTGCCGAAAGGGAAAACTAACGCTACACTATCTTGATCATAACGGATTTAGAAACTTCCAGGCACTAGTAGAAAACATATTGTTTGCAATAAGGAGCCTCAAATTGTCTTTTTATCCAGAGATGACTAGCGAGACAATTTTTAGTTGCCAAAATGGAAAACTAACCAGGGAGAAATCTTGTTACAATATAGATTTTATTTTTCAACTCCATGTACACCGGCAAGCCGTCTATCATAAAATATCACAAATTCTTTCTCTTTATATAAATTTTTTCTCTTCATGAATTTTAATTGCCAAAAAGGAAAACTAACACTACATGGATAAACATACACAGTGGATTTAGAGTCCATAAGACCTATGTAAATGACAGTTCTCTTATAATAAGGGAACACAAATTGTGTTCATTCATCTGCAAATGGGTGGAGTAACAATTTTAGTTGCCAAAAGGCCTTGTATTTTGCAATTTATTTATGAAAATACAATTTGCAAAATGAGTATGGACTAAGAGTTTTCAACAAGACTGATGATAGCAATAATTTAAATAAAAAACATATTAGACAAATATGCAATTCACGTTTAATGATAAGAAATGAAATAAAAGCATCTTTTCAAATTATGGATACAAAGAACAGACATTTTGAGCATGATATCTGTCATGTGGCATTTTATTCCAACTTGCGACATTGCATAAGACCATATTTTAATGTAATAACTCCTGGCATCTAATAAGAAAATGCTTTTCGATACGAACATTCGACTTAACTCGCGTTCAAAGGAATTTCAAATGTATTTATTATCATCCCTATTTTCTGTTCTTTATCAGTTGTGTATTTTTATTACTGCTAATAATATATATTCTAATTATAAAAGTACTTTTCTAGTCCATAAAACATCAAAATGGTGGACTTATAGTTTCCATCAGGCAACATGTTAGAAAAAAGACAAATAAATAGCAAAATAAGCAAATACGCAATTCGAGTTTAATGACAAGAAATTAAATCGAAAAAAGTATATTTTTTATCTGATGTGTCTCTTCAGGCACAAAGATGTAATATTTTTGAAATGTGAGTAGATATAAAATTTTTGAACTTGAAATCTTTGTTACTTGGCTTGTTCCTCCAATTTGTGATTTTGCATAAAGCCACATTTTAATAAAGTATCTCCTGATATCAAATCAGAAATTATTTTTGACTGCGGATGGAGGAATGTTCGTCCGATTTGAGTACAAATTAATTTCGACGTGGCATTATCACCCTAATATTTGGTTCTTTATCGATTGCTTACACATTTATCACATCTAATAACATATAGGTTTTGCCTAATGGCACTAATTGTTAACAAGCCTGCTGAGGATCTCAGTGATTTTAAGTCGAGTGAGTGTCTCGTTTTTTTTAAGTAGAGGTATCTAAGGCCAAGAGTACAACATAGCTACCCATGCGTAACATTTGCTTGCACCATCCCTTTTTACAGGGAGGCATATTGACACACCACACAGATAGAACACAAAAGAACAATAACCATGTCCCGACCGGAACTCCAACCAGGGATGCCCAGATCACGGGACTCGCTATTCCTATGCCAGGAAGCGTCAATAACATAAGTTCTAATCACTCTTCAGGATCATGAAACCTCTTTAGGAAGGATCGTGTTATTTTCGTATGTGAAAATATCACAACAACCTTAAATCTAACGATTCCGTTCTTAAAAAGCGGTTGATAAAAACCTGTAACAGCATCAAAACTATGGCAATCATTTGCACGAATAATGGTAACCTCTAAAATTTTGTTATCTTCACCTCGTTTTATTTGTACAAAGAAAATATTACTTTAAAATAGAATACTGTAAAATTTTACTTTGCCTAGAAGGTCTTTTAAAAAAGTCCTGGTGTTATAAATTTTTATCTTTTTGCATATCTACATAGATAATTAATGGTAATATGAGCACCAAACGAGCATACATGTGCATATAGGGTGTTATGAGCTGAAGTAAATGCATGTGTCACGAAGTTGAATCAGTGGGGTCGGGAGGAAATGTTCTTTAATGATACTGAGAGGACCTATTACAAGGTCATTAATGGAATCGGGGGATGATGAGGGGTTCTTTTTCTTTTATTACAGGAAAGAAAACGCTCACATTCCCACTTTATGTATTCATCGATATCATTTTCGAAATGTAAAGATGAGTTTTTGTAAGAGTATGTGATCTTTGAATTAGATTTGGAGCAAAAAAATTTAGAACATTTAAAAATGATATATGTACTGATAAAAAATTTAAATTGACTTGTTTCATTATGAATTATAAAAAAACAACCTTAGAACTAGTTTTTCTTATAATGATGTAGATCTGATTGATGAGACGATTCCCTTTAACAGTTGGAACATATTTTTTGCCTTAAAAATTCAAATTTAGCAGCATATATTTAATTTACTTGTATCACATTTTAAATATTGGAAACGTTACTATCCCAAAAAGGGCTATATGCACTTAGCTCTTGGATGCAAACTAACTCCACAATTTTGCACATGGGTCTGAATGTGTTGAGTTAGTCAGAAAATGATGAGTTGAAAGATGAAAGAATTAAATGTTCACATTTAACAATTCAGAAAATTTGAAATATGAAAACATTATAAGAATAAAAATTGCAAATAACTAGGAAAAATGTTGGGAAAACATTCTAAAATAGTTCAAAATTATTTCCAGTTACTGCAAGATGCCTATAAATCAAATAACGATAAATAAACGAAATAATTTTGTTCATAAAATTTCGTAATTCAGCTTTCTTACAAACTGAAATATTTTTTAATGTTAAAACACCTCTTTTTATCATTTGTTATGGAGTGTTTTGAAATTTTTTTAACATAAACAATAATAGATAATCTTGGTAACATTTAACGATAATATGTAAAATGGTTTTCGTATCACTTATAAAAGCGTTTTTGCAGCTTGAATAAGTCATATAAGCAATCAATATGCAATTTTGAAGCAACTTAAACGGGAATGACTCGTGGGAGGAGCGAGTAAATATGAATGAAACAATTATTGAACAGAATGGAAGATAAACCCAGAACTTACGGATTGCGGAAATAAGCGTCTAACCCCTAAGAGAGATAAAATTATTAAAAATTTATCATTTTTGCAAATTCCAAAATCAAAACCATATTAATTCATGTAAATAGACAATTGTACGTTGTTACAAACATTCATATGCAATAATGAGTCCATTGACTATAAATTTAAAATATTATTTCTATTTAATGTTATCAATGATACATATAGGTTTGTAATCATCTCAAAGAATTCTTATTTCAAAAATAAACATCATAATTGCTTTAAAATTATATCCATATAAATTTTTATTATATCCAAGCAAAATGCTCCATATTTTTATATAAAGGATTAACCCATTTTCTTCATTCTTTCGATAAGGTCATCGTTTGATTTACAAGAATGTTAACTCTTTTTACGACGGGCGTGTCATGTATGCATCACCAATGGACGTTTCCCTCAATCGGACGTACCACTCTTGAATTTCAGGAAATCGAACTCATGAGACAGTGATGCATACTGTTACAAACCTGTAATTTTTCTCCCCAGCAAGAGCAGGGCTTTCCTCAGAAAAACCCTTTTACGATCAGCCCCGTGGATGCTGGTCAGGTGTAGCACCAGTTATTCTAGAGCATGGCGATCATTTGCCCACTTTGGCCACAAAATGGATAATGCTCAGAAGCGAATATTTTAACGAGCCGTCCAGTAGAAACCGAGAAACGTCTGATTGACCTAAACGCTTCTAGGCCAGCCTCTCAGGAGGTTGAGAATGCCTGGAAAGACCAACATTCTCAAGCTGCTAGTGATAGTCAATTGAAGCGTCTTCGAGAACCGAATTAGGATCCTGAAGAGGTGTCAACCCTCATCGAGTCATGTGAGAAGTAGCGAGTCGGCAGCCAGTTGGTGCACATAAAGTGAGGAGACATTGGAAATTTTCAGCCATTGAGAGAGACTTACGTAAGTGTAGACTGAATCTATAAGCATCTCATGTCCTGTTGAATTCTGTCTGGCGGCTTTGTGTGCTGTGCACATTGTTACTACCCTTTACGATTTGTAAGCTGCTGTTTGTTGTAGTATACTGCAATATGTTATCCTGCCTTCGTCTCAAATGCACATATTTTTCGTTTGTGCGTTCGCCGTTTTTGTGCGAGAGTCTTCGTTTTCAATAAACGTTGTTTTGTTACCTACAGAGACTTGCTGATTGTATTTTCTCACCATACAATCACTACTGATGAACCTGGCTGTGAAATCCGTATTAATACATGGATTTTAAACTAACATAATTCATATTTGCTTCTAGAGGGCTTCCTGTGTCCATTACTTTTGAAATAAATGTAGCTTTGTCTTTGGTATTTTACTCATCAGCTGTTATAGGAGAGGGGGGGGGCTATATGAATAAGCTGAGCTTAATTATGTATCTTTGTTCTCGATAGAGTCACTCGCGTTTTTTTATATTACTGAGTAACTGTAGATTTTCGAGTTTCACGGTTATTTCTATTATATTTTGCGCATCTTTTGGATGCATTTCAAGCACTTCTCTTTTACGGAAACACATGATTTCGGTTATTGCTGTGGGTTTGATTACTGAATGAATGGATTAATAATCTAAAAATGTAGAAATAAAGACTTTGGAACTTAAATTTCAATTTTGTGTGGTTTTTTTTCATAGATAGGTTTAGCGACGCTAAACCCTTGTCCTGTGAGATAATTCCTTGTCGTGTACGCTATTCCCCCTGCGTGCGTGCGTGCATCAATAAGCACCTCCCGTCCTCAAACTGTTAAATTTCTTATTGAATTGAATAAATTTAATTCATAACATAATTTCTAATTCCTTTTTCCTATTTTTCCTTGGATTTTTTTTTCATTTTAGACAAATAAATTATAGAAAATAATACGATAAAATACTTTTAAAACAATTTTCCAGCCAGTTTTTAATAGAAATTGGCAAACAATGAATAACTTTGGCTGTATGATGAATAACATTTAATACTAATGCTTAAGGGACTAATGTCAGTTTATTATTAATGCTTTGAAAATAATTTTATCATATATCCCCACTAGAGACAAAGAAACTGTTCACGTAGACTTAGCCAGACTATTAGCCAGAAAAATATATTTATTTTAAAATAATTATTCTTTGAAATTAATTATAGATAATATGAATCATTCGCTCAAAATTCATAACAAAATAGATATTTTTAAAAGCATAATAGCTTCAGCTTTCATTAAACTTTGTGAAAATGATTTTTACTAAAATATTTCAACATGCAACATATACTCCCTAGAAATGAAATGAGTTTTGCTTTTCTATCTTTGAAAAACACTGGAATTAATTCTGTAGAAATTGAAAATAAAATTTTAATACTTATCTTCCCATATTTTCTTTTTTCATTTCTCAGAATTGAAACATTATTCGGCAAATGGGAATTAAATGCTATTGATTTATATTAAACATGCCTCTTCTATATATTCGTTTTGAAAAATTAACTTAAATTCACCATTAGTTTTTACAAGTATAAAAAAGTTACTTTTCCAACTGTGTTAATCCTGCACTATGGATAATTTCGCTTCTAAAAGTAAGATTCTTTTTCTTTTTGATAAATACAGAGACTTTGCAAATGATTTTTTAGCAGGAAGGCATTTTTTATAGATATTTTTATTCATATACATTTATTTCGTTGAAACGAAAATAAATTTTTAGATGTATCAGTTATGAAATTCTCTTAAGTATATTTAAATTCAAGTATATCATTTCACATCCATTCGCAAAAAAAATAATAATAATTGTGAGAGAGTTGAGGAGTTTTTAAAATTTCGTTGTTAAATAAGAAAGAGCAAGCAATTACAGGAATAAAGTTATTTTTTATAATTTACTGGAGCTCATTTCGCATTGCATTTTATATCAGTATATTTTAAATAAATATATTCCTGTAATTTTTTCATTTACTTTTGTTATATAAATTATAAGAAATGAAAAAAAAAATAATTTAAGATGTTTGAAATAAGAATGGAAATAGCAGACAAAAAATATTTTTAGTTACATAATTATTCGTGAACCTGAATTTTTATTATTTTCGTTCTTTTCTTGCAAATTTTTTTTAAATTTTGAATTATTGTCATGAATAGTGAAAATTGCATTTTGCTTGTTGTTCACTGGATTTTTTTCCCTTTAGAAATTGAGAAAGTTTTGAATAAAAATTTCTAATTTCTTTTCCATTATTTTATTCTTATGAAGCTTTTTATTCTACAAATGAAAAATTTTCGTTCAAAAAATAACTTGAATGCTAAAACCTCATCGGCAATGGGTCCAATGAGTTTTAGATACAGATTCTGATAGATAGTTCCCTAGATACATACCATAAATTAATTAAATACGGGTCTTTTGCTCAAATTAATGGAAAATAGGCATCCTTTATATAACGTAGAAAATCATTTATACTAACATAGAATATCCTTTATATAATGTTACACAAACTTGCAGCTCAAAATACAAAAATCCTTTTCATTAATATATTTTTTTAATTTCCATATACAAAAAAAAAGGTTCAATTTTGAAAAATTAGTTTAAATTGGGGCTTAATGAAATTTTCAAGGACTTCCCATGTATAAAAGCTATATATTTTAATGTAAACAACTTTTGGAAAATGTATGTGTACTTTGTTATCTAAGCCTCAAAAAACTATTCTTCGTATAAAAATGTATACTTTTAGATTTTTAAAAATTAGGCTTAGAAAATTTATCATTAAGACATCTATTCCGAAGTTGCTTAATATTTAATGAAACCTGAAGTCCTAAACATGCAAGGGGGCTACTAAAGAAGATTTTTTCTTCTCCTTTAAATATAAGAAATGGCAATAGATTCGTAAAAAACTAATGCTTAATTGAAAAGAAATATTCTTCATAATACAAAGTACCTTCATGAGTTAAAACTGGAAAAGTTGTACGTAATATGCTAGGTGCAATGACAAATAGAACACTGCTCAACAAATAACTTTTGTAACATTAAAAAAAAATTGAAAGAATTATCTTACCGAAATTGAATATGCTTCATACATTATTTTCATTGTGACTATTTTGTAGTACTATTGTAAATATGTTTAATATGAAACAAAGAAAGATAAATTTATTGAGTAGATTTTATTTTACGTAATTCATTGAAAAAAAGCTTGATTTGCCATATGGTGCATTTAAGACCTTGTGTTTTATTGGAGGAAATGACTAGTTTCTGAATGTTCTTAAAATGTAAAAGGTATTTTATGCTTGAAATTCATTATGTATGACAGCCTGCAAAATATTTTTATCAATTTTTTCCGTGTATTTAATGGGCATATTGCAACATATATCTTTGTATTTCAAACCACCAGCTATATATATATATAATGATGCTGAAAATCTAGTAGATTAGAAATTAACTTAAATTAGATACTCAACTTATACAATATATAGTTGACAAAGATTAGAATTGGCTGCTTCAAAATTAAAAAAAAATCCAAATAAGGCACATTATTAATACAACATAATAAGTAATTTTCAGTTCCAAGTACTACAAGTAACATATCTAAAAGAAATAAGTTTCAATACCTGAACTTCAATTTATTTTTACACTGAGAATTGAAAAGTTAATTTGGAATTTTTTATTGATTGCATTCTCTTCTTCCATTTTCCGCCCTATTAGTGCAATTCATCCATACATTTAGTAGTGATAGTTGAGAAGAAGGGAATATTATTTTCTTTGAATACTCTATCAAATGTAACTTTTCCATTATTCCGACGCAAATCTCACGAAGCAGACTTTTTGGTGACAGCATACAGTCGCCATTGTTGCGTAGGTGACAAAATGACCGCTACTTGCTTTAAGAACGTGGTGGCAAAAGATTACTTCAGCGATATTCTGTTGTGCGTTGGTTGCATCATTATTGGTCACTTTTCGACTGCGTCGGTGTAATGTAAAATTACCATGGAATCTACTTAAAAGTTTCCTCTTGAAGAATGGAATTTTTCAAGAAATATTTTTAATTGAATTTTTACATTAAACAATGGAGTCTCTGTTTAAAAACTTTTAAATGGTTGTATGTTCTACTTTTTTCACTCCCTTAGTTCCAATTCTGTTGATATTAAATGGAAATTACAGAGGGGAAAAGAATATTCCTTCATTTACAAATTCAATCAAATGGTACTTATTTTCCTTCCACCGCATTTTAAGTTTCAAAACAGATGTGATGAAGATGATGGTGACATCATATCCGAGCAATTGGTTATCCGTTATAGAAGGAAAAATAGAATTCCCGTTTTAATGAGAGGAGATTAAAAATATTCTGATCTGATAATTATTCGTTATAACAAATAATTGCGACAATAAATATTAACGTTATGTAGATGCAAATTGAATAACATTTTCTGCATACCTAACCTTTCAAAACACCGGTTATGGATCAACTAACTTATTCAATATTCTCTAAAAATGGCTTAATTAAACCCAATTTCATACATATGTACAAAACTGTCACTGTATATTCTAAATCACCAGCTATTTCAACTTATCACTGGGCATATCTGTACTAATCTGGAAAACTCGCATATAACTTCCATAGAACTTCCGAAACCTTGATGACCATTTCTCTTGCTGGAGATAATCGCAGCGTCAACAATCCATTAACTTGGAATATTCTCTAAAATGAATCTGCAGTCTCTTAATCTTTTCTTACATCTCAACCCTGCCAAAGAGTGAACCTTGACTACTTTGTAAACACATCACGTCAGTTTAATGGCGGCTAAAGATTTAAACAAGGCAAATTACTTCGCATAAATATTACAGCAACATTAACCCCAGCTTCATGGGTAAGGTTTAATAATGCCAAGTGCTGCGAGCTTGCCATTCGTCTCGGTTTGGTACCTTCTTATCATTGGTCGTCTCGAGAACGCATGACGTTTGTCGGATAAAAGGTATTCAGCATTCGCATCTTGCAAATTATAAATAGTGGTAGGGTAAATTGAGTTATTAATAGTAGAAGAGTGATTAGGGAAGTGCTGCAACATTTCAAGCAGTTTCATTTCAATCTCGCTGAAAGTCAGAGGCATAAAATGGTATAGTAGTGTTTGCATCATTAAATTTTCGTATTATAAACACTAATTTTAATATGGCAGCCAAGATAGTTTGAATTTGCTGATAAAATTTTATAAAGGTTATCAAATTTGCATATTAGTTAACCTTAGGCATTTATTTAGGTGTTCAATAAATAGTAGCAGAGTGATTAGGAAAATTCTGCAACATTTCAATGCTTTAATTCAACCTCGTAAAATGTTAGAGGCATAAAATCCATGTAGTAATGTTTGCAACATTAAATTTTCGTATTATAATCACTAATTTTAATATGACTTGCAAAATATTTTGAATTTGGTGATAAAATTTTCTAAAGGTTATCAAAGTTTCATATTAGTTAACTATATTTCCTCACTGTTAGCATATATTTAGGTACTAGTATTCAATAAATAGCTGGACAATTAATGATTAGGAAAGTGTTGCAGCATTTTGAACTAGCTTTATTTCAATTTGGTCAAAGTTAGCTGCATAGAATCCGTGTAGTTTTCGCATCATTTAATTGTATATTATTTTATGAACATATATAATACTATTATTAACTATATTTTGTTTACTCTTATTATAATATATTTTATATTATGAACTTTAATTATAATTAGGTTTGCACTATTCTATGAATTTACTCATATAATCTCCAAATTGTTTTCAAAGTTTTAATATTACTAAACCTCTTCGTTGTCCTTAACACATTGAAGTTGAAATTTGTAGGGCAGCCTTAGCACACTTCCACCGTTCTTCTGCATTTTCAACAAAAATTAAACGGTTAAAACGCTTTGTAATTTCACCCTGTGTCAGTTTCCTAATGCAGTGAAACATAGAACTTTTCACTCATAGGAGAGGGAAGCTAAAACGTTAACTATACTGCTCCCACTGGTCGCCCCCCTTCGATAGATAAAAAAAGTATCCATTATTTTAAATTTTTATTTTATCTTTTTAGAATATTTTTTATAAGATTATAAAAACTTGCAACATATATCCACTTGCAGTTTTATAATTAAAACTTCAAATTTGATCAATAATTTTATTTTATGTCAAGTAACATTATAGCATTATATCTTATAATATTTTGATATTTTGATTGAAGTTATCCTAAAGGTCTATATATTTTTATTAATTTCATTTCATTTTACTGTATATTTTTATTTAATAATTGGGTACATAATTATTGCTTTTTAAGATTTACTAATTATCATTTGTCAAAAATTGAGAATGAACTGAAACTGTTATTAGTTATAAATCATTGGAATATATTTAAATCAAATGCAATGTCATATATTTTTTTTAATATTGATACGATACCTTAATAACAATTAAATTGATCATGGGAGGAATATCTACGCCCGTCCGTGGGCGTGCACACACACACACATTGATATATATATATATATATATATATATATATATATATATATATCAATGAAGAAGAAATTCCATTATTAATCATCATGCCCATAACAATAGAATATTTTATAGATAATAAAGTAGAATTAAAAATATATCGAATACATCGTTTTATGCGTATACTTTGTAAAATTCATGCAGTAACTTATAATATCAATGTAATATAAATAATATTTTAATTAGAAAATATTTTGATTTTGTTTATCTATACATAACTTTTCAAAGTTTATACATTAAATGAAACATCGTTTTATGTATATACTTTCTAAAATAAATGCAATAACATATAATATCAATATAGCATACATGTTTTTTTAATGCTATATTAATTGTTCAAATTATTTTTTAAAATTAATTCATAGTTAATGAGATATAAGTTCGTTTGACAATGCCATTTATATTAAGTGTTTTCAAAAAAATACTTTGCTAAAGATTTAAATCAGATAAATTAACATTTTTGGATAGAAAAATCAGATGGAAGTTTTTGCATGATGATTATTGAACCCAAATGATAGTTTCCAATTTTTACTCCCCAAAAAAGTAAAAATGAAATCTAGAATCTTAAGATTCTAGTTATCATATGAGAGCATTATTTTTTAACTCAATGTTTGAATAAATTAATTTCACTCATGAATCAGTGTACAATGGTTTGAAAAGATCATGTGGGTTCTCTATTGGTCTAGCTCTCCCCCTCTCTCCCTGTACACACACGCACACACACACACACACACACACACACGCACGCACACACACACACACACACACACATATATGTATATATATATATACATACAATAACAGCACAGACTGCTGTTTTCTAATTTCTATGATGATAAAACAATCTCATAATGGATTAATCTTAGAACGAGAGTAAAATACTCTATTTAAGAATGAATAAAATAATATTTTCCCATTTGGGGAAAGAGAGAACTCTCTTATCCAAACTGTTATTGATTCAAGGATAGGCTTAGATGTAAAGCTAATTCTTCTTCTTAAATTTTATGTCAAGGGACAAATTAAATTTATTTTACAAATGTAAAAATAATAAATAAGAAAAGAGAAGTGAATATTTTAAAAAAGATGTGAGTCAAAAAGCTAGATTAAATAAAAATATAATCATTATTAAGACTTGATTTCTGCAGTTATTACGTTTGTACCAGAGGATCATTTCTCTCATAAAATTTTCTCAATTCTTCCTGGAAATGTTTCTCTTTGAACGCACATGGAAATGAGATTATTCCCTTTAAGTATATTCAAGAGAATTTTATCAGGATTATTCGTTTCTTTTAATGGTCTACGAAAAAATTTTGAATTTTAAAAATCACTTTTTTTTCTCTAGAGGATTTAACGAAAAACTCGGTTTTAATCTTCTTAAAATGCATCGATATGTTTTAGAGAAAACTAATTTCTTCATTTCATAAGCTAAATTAAAAGGAATTATCGAATGAAATGTTATTCAGTTTCGCTTTCAGACTCCATTTTGGCAATATTTAATCCAAGATCGCTAAAGAAGGTTTATTGAAAAAAAAATATTACTCATTTATAGTTTGATATATTTAAGGATACTACGAATTCGTTAAAAATAATGGTTATGGACCTCATCGGAGAATATTTTTTATTGTTCTTTCTTGTAGTTCATACTTTAATCTTTCCAAAACAATGTATCTTTTATAGGAAAAGGAAAGCCTGACTTGTCTTCCAATGACGCGTATTTTCAGCAAAAAATTGTATTTCACTTCAATTTTCTCAGAACTTTCATTTTCATAAAAAATCTCCGACGTTAACATGATATCTTGAAAACTAATAGAGTTATTTGCAGAAAAATTTCAGAGGGTGTTTTAAATAATTTGGGCAATGAAAGGAACCAAAGGTTTTATTGCTGATGGAATTTTTCAATTATAGATGTTTTTAGCAAAATTAAGATGTGGATTTATGGAAAAAAATGCATACATACTTATTTATTTACCCATCACGTTATATATCCCATCACAATTTTTCTTAGAATCTGTAGGATTTTTAAAGCATTCCTCCTTGCATTATAATATAATATTATTTGATTCATTTTAAGGTTATTTTTAAGGTTTTAAACATCTTTGTTTTAAATATATCCGTTGGTATCAAATGCTTTAGATTTAAAGATAGAAAATTTGCTTTTTACATTTCACTTTCCATTCTTTTTTTAATCCTTAGCATATCAGGGGTAAACTCAGAGACTTTTTCCATATATCGAATCAAGAAGATATAAATAAAATTATGGTTATATATGTTATATAAAAATTATAGTTATATATGTTACCGTGAATGTCTAAAATTGAAAAATGTTGATGAATGTTAACATATATCAAATGTATCGGTGAAAGTCCGAATATTTTAAAATATTCTTTTGTATACCAACTATCACCGATGTATGTCGTCAATCACCCACGTACTCTGGTGGATGTCGAAAAGGCATGCTCATGTCCATGGAGAGGCGACACCACCGTGTGAATACAAGTCCCTGGTGTCGGCCTTGGTCATACAAGTGCCCGAAATGTGTTGACGATTGTTGTTGGAACAGGAGACTCGGGCTTTTATATATTAGCAAACAGAAGCGGTACCCTCAATCAGCTATTTAATTCATAAAGAAAAGTTATTATTGTACCTTTGCCATTTGTAAAGAAAAGTTAATTTTTTAAGTTTGAAATTTGTAAAGAAAAGTCACATTTCTATGTTTTTAATTTATAAAGGAAAGTTACTTTTGTAAGTTTGTCATTTGTAAAGAAAGTTACTTTTTTAAAATTTTAAATTTGTAATGAAAAGCTAGTTTTGTAAGTTTGTCATTTGTAAAGAAAAGTTAGTTTTATAAGTTTGAAATTTGTAAAGAAAAGTCACACTTCCATGTTTTTAATTTGTAAAGTAAAGTCACTTTTGTAAGTTTCCATTTATAAAGAAAAGTTACTTTTGTAAATTTAAAATTTGTAAAAAAAAGCCACATTTATATGTTTTTAATTTATAAAGAAAAGTCACATTTGTAAGTTTGTAGTTTGAAAAGAAAAGTGGCCTTTGTAAGTTTATAACTTGTAAAGAAAGTTACTTTTTTTAAAATTTGAAATTTGTAAAGAAAAGTTACTTTTGTAAGTTTTTAATTTATAAAGAAAAGTCACATTTGTATGTTTTTAATTTTAAAGAAGCTTTACTTTTGTAAGCTTGAAATTTGTAAAGAAAAGTTACTTTTGTGTTTGTAATTTGTAAAGAAAAGTCACATTTGTGTGTTTTTAATTTGTAAGGAAAAGTCACATTTGTAAGTTTGTAATTTTTAAATCAAAGTTACTTTAGTAAGTTTGTAATTTTTATAGAAAAGTTACTTTTGTAAGTTTATAATTTGTTAAGAAAAATCACATTTGCATGTTTGTAATTTTTAAAGAAAAGTTACTTTTGTAAGTTTGTAATTTGTAAAGAAAAGTCACATTTGTATGTTTTTAATTTGCAAAGAAAAGTTACTTCCCATAGATGGGACTTCTTCTCGAGAATTGCCGCTGAGAGGAGCCACTACAGATAATTAGAGAAGTGGAGAGCTAGGCTATATAAGCTATCATTGAAAAAAAATGATTCAAAATGCAGTTATAAAAGCAAGGGACTCTTATGCAATTCAAAATGTCATAATAGTTTAAACTGTTGTAATAAATAAGATAGTATAACATCAATCACATATTTAAATTTAAATTTATTGCTTTAAATTCAATAGCTTAATTATGTATTTATTAAGCTTTCGTTAGCTTTAAATTTAATACTATAATTATATAATTTTTCAATACTTTCAATAGCTTTAAATTTAAAATTTTAATTACTATTTGTTTTTAAGCTTAATTTCTATAGCTTTCTAGTGTTTTGACGTGCATCATTCATAATATATGATTTGAAGAAAACTAACAAAAATATGTGTTTAAACGTTCACCATATATATATATATATATATATATATCATATAACAATTTATCAAACGTTTCTCAGTTTATATATATCTACTTAACTTCAAAGAGTGTATCAAGGTACTAAGTTATCCCTAAAATTTTAAAACTGAAAATTTAAAGCATCATCTACTAGTCGATGTTTGCTGAGTTAAATTAATTATATCTTTTTTAAATATATCTTTTATTTTATGAATACATTCTAATGAAATAAATTTGAAATTTCTCTATATAATTAATTAATTGCACTTTCTTCCAATTTTAATAAAACTTTCCTTATTACTCTTTTTTAAAATTTTAATTTTCATAAGTGAGCTAAATTTTTGGTTTACTATCGTATGTATTCCAATCTTTATACAGTTATCCCATACCATTGAATTTTGAATAAAATATCAATTAAGAGTTTATGTGAGACTATAAATACTTTTTTTCTTCTGAGAGTAGGTCGTTAGTGAGAGGACATGCTGCCATCGAGCATGTCCTCTCACTAACGACTTTATAATAGAGCCGCCATTAAAGAAAACTTTTTCTACAACACAACCGATTCCGAGAAGTGTGTTCTATTTTACTTCATCAATCCCTACCCCCCACTTACAGCGACTCACCCATACGCAAGCCCATCTCAAATCCACACACACATTAATTATCCAAGCGAAAATTCAAAACAGATAAATATTAGAAGCCATTAACAAGAGCCATTTTTAACAAAAGTGCATTTTCACGAAACGGACTGACAAACTTTTACTGTTGATAAAAATATTTTCCCCTCGAAAAAGAAGCAAATCTAAAATAATGAGAAGGAAAAAAATACAAATAAAATTTCATTCGAAACAGTTTCATTTCGCAAACGATAGTTAAACCTACTGTTGCTTGATTGGCTTTTTTAAATTTAACAATAAAAAGAAAAAATATCGTCTGCGGAACTTTATTTGAAAAGAATAAACAAAGAATTGATTATTATTTAAAATGTTGGGGGATTAAAGGCAAATGAAATGGATTCTTACATTTCTTTAAAAATTATCAAGTATGGACTTTCATAGAGTTATGAGTTTCTCTTCAAAACTTTTCTTCTTTCTTTAAAAATTGAATGAACATAAATGAAAAAGCAAATCCAATGTTTTCGAATAAATATACTCAAGAGAGTTCTCATAATTAGGCATATTTGAACAAGCAAACTCTTAATGGTCACTCAAGTTGCATTTACGAGAACGAAACTGGATAAAATTTCAAGAAAAAAATCTCAAAAACCCAAACTTTTCTCTCTTTTTGGGGGGGGAGGGATTTATTGAAAAGTTTCTCGTATTCTTTTCAAAATGAATAAATAAGTATTATGAGAATTAGCTTTCAGAACTAAAAAAAGATTAATGGAATTGGAATGTAGAATGGTGCATTTTTGAATAGCACGTATAATCCAATATAATAGCAAGTTTTAAAGAATTTTTTGAAATAATTTTATTAAAGAGTTAGAAAT
Organism: Argiope trifasciata; assembly: GCA_026543055.1. Taxonomy (NCBI): domain Eukaryota; kingdom Metazoa; phylum Arthropoda; class Arachnida; order Araneae; family Araneidae; genus Argiope; species Argiope trifasciata. The sequence continues at coordinate 2,890,652 of JAPMOQ010001578.1, read as the reverse complement.
CTTTAATTCTCCTTATGTATACAAAATTATGATTAATATCTAAAGGTATAATTAATTCGTAGAAATAAGGAATAATAACATTTTCCAGAAAATACTTTCTATTCTGAATTAATTTATGTCAATATTATTTTACAGAGACTTTTAACAACATAGACTTTTCTTTTAATTTTTTTATGTATTATGGATTTTTTTTTCAAAAGTGACAACTTTCTATTAATGAAAAAAAAAAAATAGTAAGGAGAAGTTTGTTTTCAAATTTTGACAATTCAGCTTTTAACATTAACTTGTATTGATATATTTCTTTATAAATGAGGTTAATAAAGAATGTATAAAACATAAATTAAGTGTTGCTTTAATCCATGCTATTCGTCTAATTCCTCTTTAATTAAGCTGCCCAGTATTATCAAATTCTTAGATTATTTTTGTACAAAGAATTAAAAAATATCTTCACTCAAAAAATTTAAATGGCAACTCATGCTTCAATCCATGGTCCCTTTTTTAAGAGTTTTAAAAACCCTGTCTGGTCCTCAAACATTAAGGGCTAGCGTTTCTAACGAACAAAGAACAAGCCACGAGTACACCCAATCAATCGTATTTAATGAAAAGAGTAGGACTTTGCAATGGTGATCAGATATCTTGGTATCTGACTGTAGATTAATTAAACTTCCAGTTTGTGGTAATTGAATGTTAATACAGAGAATTAATAGTATCAATTGAAAAATATGGGCCAAGATTGGAAAAACTTGCATCTTACACCTAGAGAAGAAAGTCGACTTCAAATTGTAGAGAATTCAGATCTGTATGCTGGCTTGAACGCTAATGGAGAAGTTAATTTATTGGCTTAAAGACTTTAATCAGAACTAAATTTTAGTGATATATCTTTATTAAATCTAGAATTTAAATAATAGATAATCATTGATAAAACATAAACATCTGTGTAGTTTTTGAAGTTTGGTTACTCTGGCATATTATCTCCTGAAAAATTAGTATTTTTTAAAAATATTTCTTTGAAAGATGTCGCATTACGGTTGGCAGATATTTTCGATTGCATATCTAGAAGTTATGATTTTTTTAAATAGAAAAAAATGGCTAGAAAAATAGTAGATAAAGCTGAATAAGACGGGCTCATAGTTTTGAGTATTGATTCAAATAATAAGAAAGAAAAGAATTTTAATATTTATGTGTTATTATTTAGTAAATGAAAAACAAACAGTAAATGATATATCAAAAAATAATAAAAATACTCTTTCTGTAGGGCATTAGCATGGAAATGCGTCTTATCCAAGAATACCGAAGTCGAAACAGAAATTCTAAAACTAATAAAAACAGAAAGTAATAATCAATAACCAAGTACAATAAATATCATAAGATATAGGAAGACAAAAATACGCATTATTCATGCATTAAAGTGGAAATAAAAAGCGTTGAAAAGGATCCCAGCCCCTATTACTAATCCCATTTCACTAACTTCTATTTCATATGAATCTCATGACCTTTACAAATGATATAAGTAATCTGCTGTATTTTATATATAGATTCATGACAATATACAATAACAAATGATGATTTGTAAAGCTCATTTTCGAATGATTATCTTCAACAAAGAAGAATTAGATTTAAATTGGAAAAAAAATTATTTAAATTAACTTCACGGAAATACTGAAACTTTAATCTTATCAAACAGAAAATTCTTATAGTCTCAACAATTTTAAATGAACCATTTCAATCAGTTGTTTAATGGACAATCCTTACAGACTCACACGATTAAAAAAAAACGGTTTCGTGAACATTTCAAAGAAACTAAAGTATCATTCGAAATGAACTACAAGGTGAAATGTTCCTATATACAGAAAAACAATTGCAAAGGTTTTGCATCAGTATTGTTACTTTATATTTTACTATCCTGGATCCACCGTAGAACGTTCTTTTATTTTTTCCAATTGTTAAATTCTTTTCAGATGTGCATCTTATAAACGCTTTCTTTGTTTTGACAATTATTATTAATTGATTAATTATATTCTCTTGATGATTAAATATAAATAATAACGTACAATATTTTAATAACAATTTACAATCTATATAAATAAAAATGAATGCTTGTCTGCATGTGTTTCATGGCTTCCTAAGCCTTTCATCCTATTGCGATGAAATTTGGTCAGCTTATTGATTACATCTATGGGATGGTTATAGACACAGCATAATTATCTAAAATAAAAAATAAAAATTTGGACCTCAGTAGCAGTATTTACCAAGGATTAATCTCCAAATAAATAGCCGAGGAGACATAATAGATTCAGTCGAATTGTTAAATCTAAGTAGTTGTTGTCGTGTCCGTGTTTTTCACGAAAAGGGGGTGCAGTAGCTTCTGAGGGCAAAGACCCCTGAGCACCCAGAGGGCAGAAGTCTGACTTGTAGCTCACACACACGACACAGCCCTTTTTAGGGGGTGGTCGAATTCATTCATACACTCATTTATCCATCAGCAAGTCGGAATTGAGATCCAAATCAGATACCGACTCATCCCTGATTCAGTACCCCCAGAGGTATCGTTTTGTTATGGGAACTTGGAGGACTTTGCAGTCTCGACATATTTAACGTGCCCCAACTGCCATTAACCAACACGGCGGTCTTTGGCCAAGACGAGGGCAGAACCCGCGACCTTTCGGTTACGAGACTGACGCTCTACCAACCAGGCTACCGCTGTCCGTTAAATCTAAGTTAAAGTTTAATATTGTATAGCTATTGAATACAAATAGCATACAAGTCATTCTCAGAAGTAAAACTATATTACAATTTATGCGAGAAAATTTTGGGGAGACTAGTCCTGGTTTTTTTTTTAATTTTAGCATTTTTCGCAGTAATTTTCAAAAATATTGAAGTGCAAATAATTCTGCACCATCTTCATTTAAAAAAAAATCTTTTCAATTATATTAAAAATTTTATGGTATAAATATTTAATAATTTTCTATGTTTAATCAATTTTGTAAGAAAATATTTTAATCACGTTTTCTGCAGATAAACTTGAGAATTCTCCATGAATATTAAACGAATCAGGAGATAGAATAAATAGTTTCTTTCATCATCATTCTGAAAGAACACCAAGTTTAATAATTCTAAAAGAATACACAAATCTAATATATAAAAATGAATATGTGTCTGTTTTTATTTTATATACAATCGTATCGCTCAACCTATTTCGATAAAATATTGCCATATTAGTAATTACTTGCACTTTATTTTATATTTTTGGCGGTAGCAACGCGCCGGTACCAGCTAGTATTTTATAAATTTTTGAATGAAATTTTTCTGTTAGGTTTTAAAAATGCATGTCAATAACATTACTCATAATCATCATATTATCCTATACCACGTTAAGAAAGAAAGATAAACAGCGTAGTTATTTCATGATCTCAACGGGCTAACGATGAAGGCACAATCAGTGACAGTCGGTGCAGGGACTGGTTTACACGTTTCAAATTTGATAACAGTAGTTTGGAATATAAATTAAGGAAAGATCGATCACTATATGTCAACAACCAGACACTTAGGCAGCCGTGGTAGGGACAAAACCTTGACATCTCGAATGCTTACCGATAACTTCAATGTGGACCATGCAACCAACGTTCGGTTATTGAAGAAGATGGTAAATATGCGTACGATTAATCATTTAAAAAATTTATTGTGAAATTTTTTATGTTTCCTTTCTCATAACAAATGGAGCGCCTGATTATCATTTACCAATCAAAGATTATTCTCTTGTAAGCGAAGTATTCAAAAGTTTATTTTTTCAAGTAAATACTTTTATATCAAAAGATCGAAGAATTATGATGAACAATAATATCTCTAATTAAATTACATATACTATTTCATATGCGAAATGACAAAAGACCATTAGAAAAAAATTCATTTTTATAATTGTTATGCTTTTAATTTTCTTTCAGGCTAAATGCATGCCATATATCAGCAATTATGACTCCTTTGTCGCTAATATTAAAGTTTATATATATATATATATATATATATATATATATATATCAATACATTTTATTATATTTTTCAATAAAATCTCACTACAACTTTTTTTAAATCTAAAATATAAAACAAAAGTCTACCTATTATATATTCCAATTTTGTATAGAACCTTTCCTCTTCTTTTTTCAAATATTTCATATTCTTTTTATTCATATTTCAAATTCTTTTTTATAAGTTTTTAATTACCTTTTTCCAGCAAATATTTAAGTTAGCTAGAGTTCAATTTTAATTTATAAAGGATTTTTTATATAGTTTAAGGTTCATAGATTCCAAATTTATTTTAAGAAAATACATTTGCATATGCAGAATTTTCTCATTTGCGCGTTGAAGTTTTCACCCACATCAAAATAACTGACATTTTCAGTTGAATTTTTCAATATATATCAATAAAATGTTTTATTTTCAAAGCATCATAAGATTTTACTGCTCAATTTTTGACGAATAATTTATTATACGGCGGTAATTTTTTCATTTCAAGACCTTTGGATTCTGGATTTTATAACTCACTGTCTAATGCAAGCGTAATGCAAGGTGGAATGTTCAGACTCACATACATAAAATCAAAAGTCTCACTTTTAAAATCGTTGGGACATTTTCTTATTTTGATGTTCCAATCATTGCATGGCAATGTTTCTAGTACTTAAATCCCTTTAAGACTCTGCCTTAATATTTCTTAAAAATGTGATATAATAAAGTTAAACTAATCAGAACATATAAAGGTTGCTCCAAAATTAATGCAAAATATGAATTTGTTAATATTTATGAAGTAAAGATTTAGCAGGTCTATTAACGAAATAATTTGCCAGTTGATAGTTTAGGGTTAGTAAAAATTGTTCGTTACACAATAGAAGAAAGTATTAACACATTTTAATTAAATCATAAACAGTTTTATTCTTTAATTTTTTATAATTTTATTGAATTGTAAAGAACAAGCTTAGCAAGAAATGTTACCCACTTCGGAGGGTCCTAAAATGAGCTTTATTGATCTAAATGAAATAATGAACTATTTAATATGGTTTATAATTTTTAAATAAAGTAAAATTAAAATATCTCAATATGTTCTCTTTCATTTTCAGCAATATGTTTTAATCGGAAAACCATATTCTCTATAGATGGCCAGAGTAAATCTGATGGAAATTAAGAAAATGGAACCGAATATGTTGTCCTTCGAATATGGTAGAGATGATAGATTGTGACGGTAGATATTGTCCTTCAAATCACCCCGCAACCAAAAGTCGCAAGGGATTATATTCAGCGAGCGAGGAGGCCAAGCGATAGGGAAATGATGGACTATAACTCATGTTCCTGTGAGATGTTGTACTAAAATCACTTTATCAATATGAGGTGGTGCACTCTGACTATGAGGTGGTATTACTCTGATCAATATGAGGTGGTGCACTAATTTGCATAAAATTGATGTCTTGAAGTTATCCAGAAAAGAATTGAGATGACTCATTACTCCACATATTGCTCCATTGCCAAGTAATGTCAACCGCTATTCCAACATGAGGCTGTGGTGCAAACTCTTATGGACCTCTAAGTCCTTGTCCTGCAACAGGAGTACAGACTTGACTTTAAATGGTTAGTAATGCAAACTCTATGACTTTTCGTACAGTTGAATACGGCATACGCAGTACACGGGAAACAACCGGAAAACTCACACTGTTATGAGGCAACTGATTGCTAGCTTTAACGAGGGTGGTCACAACATTTTCGACGCTAAAAGACGGATTTTTTTTCGTCCTCTACCTGGAAGAATGCCAAGTTGTAAAGCTTTTTGTTTTTCAAAATTTCTGCATCATCCTACGTAGGGCACCCGTAGACATTGGATTTCTTCTTTTCTGCTTCATACCAAACGTATTCCTTTTAGAACTACAGCTCTTTAATGCTTCTGGCAACACAAGCAGGAAAGTAACTAATGTTCGCACATGATCCTCCTTTTTATCCAAAGAAAAATGATAATAGGAATGCGCTGTAACGCAAATTCTGTTTCAAATTTTCAATACATGAAAATAAAGGCCATTTATATTACAGCACCATCTATCGGTTAATTTTTGTACTATTTTTTAAATTAATAAATACGAAGTGCATCATCTGAATAATTTGTAGCATACATTTTTATTTTATTTGGACCAATATAACCAATTTTAAAGCCCTCTGAAGTATGTGAATTATTACTTGCTAACACTTATTTCCTAGGTAGCACAGTTGTTGCACATTGTACAATATGAAACAATACTCCAAAATATTAAATAATATTCCACAATATTAAACAATATTCAGAATATTGATTAATGTCATACAGTATGTACAATATTTGTGTGCTACTAGGGGTACATGGAATAGGGTTATGCATATAATAGGACATAATGCGAATGTTATGCACAGCTTTACTGGCACATACGTACCCTTTTGTTGAAGTTTTCTTTATCAGTTTTGTATAAATGTGACTGAATTTTATCGACAGAGGGATGCATTTCCTCCTTCAATGTTCAAGTGTTTGTGGGCTTGTTGGTATAGACCTTTGACTTCTAATAGTCCCACAAAAGGAAATCTAGTGGCCGGCAGCAATTTCATTATTTTTGAAATAGTATTCAACATTAAAAACATGTTAAATAGCATAACTCTTCATCTTCATTAACCCCAGACTACCAGTTGCCAAATGATTCTTTAATAGGTTTACCAACACTTTATTACTGAATGTTGGCAAGTTCAAACAATGCGTTAATTTTAGAATGCACTTTATATACATCAAGGATGAAATTCGTGGTCTTCAACTAGATTCAGGCTTTGCACTTTGCATGCGAAATCGAATGTAGCGAAAATTTCTTTTTCTTTAACTTTGAAATGGAACCCTCGCTAATGATCTAATAATAAGCATCTCGATAACACGAAAGAAAATTTTCTTTTAGATACAAATGTTTCTACAACGCTGTATTTTCTGCTTCTTAGTTCCTCTCCTGTTACTTCATGTACATGCATTTCCTTTCGATATACACACTCCTATTAATTATCTATGCAAATATGCAAAGGAGGTATAGAACACTAACTGATGCGTCAAAATGTTTTTTAAGAGAACGCATTTGTTAACAAACGATCGAGTAAAACTTTCAGAAATTAGGATAATATTTTCCTTTAAGAAAGTCGTCAGGTAGAGAAATAATCAAAATTCGAATTTGGGCTTCTATCGTCTGCTTATCCGTAAAAATTTCTTTCGCTCTCGCTTTTAATATTTTTAACTAGGTATCTAAAAGGTTAAAATTTTAGCCTTGCATTAAAACTAAGGAAATGAATATTTATTAAAAAAGTTGCGGGGATAAACTTTAACAAATTTCTAATGGTTAAAAATTTGTAATTCATCGTGGAATGGTGAGTTTTAAGACAAAACTTTGCTCCCAGAAATCTTAATCACTTTTTTTTTTTCTTCTTCCGTTGGAAACTAAAATGTAGACGATGTTTCAGCTGAAATATCTCAAGGCTTGTTTATCAATTCAATATATCTAAGCAGTTCTAAGTTACTAGATACTTTTGTCTTAAGTGAAAATTTTAGAGATAAGATTCATTAAAGTTCTTTCCTATCAGAATCTATAAAAAATTTCAATCCGAGAATTCAAATGTTACTTAATATAAAAATGAATTTAACATTCATATAAGTTATAATATAATTATAATTATTTTTATTTTAATGTTACCTAAGATTTAGCTTGCAGAACTAGATATTATAAAAAAATATATAAATATATTTTTTAATAAAACGTTTTTAGTAAATAGTTTGAAAATCTGATCTGCATGAATAATACTTTAATGTATATTTTGAAATAAATAATTTGATTGAAATTCAGGAATTGAATTTTAATTTTAGAACCATATTTTTTTCATTCTAATTTTAGACGAAAATTTTCCAATACGATTCTACATATTTGGATAAATAGTTTTTTTTTCATATTTATAAGACATCAAAGCAAGTGTAGAAAAGTATTGTTAAATCCAAAAATAACAAAGAATTTGAAAATGTTAATCAGATTTTATCACAACAATTAAATTTAATTTGCTTTTAAATGGGAATGGCGATAATTATCAAATGTATCAATATTTTGAAAAAACTTAAAAAGTTTCATTACTTATTTTAATATGAAGTTCATTCGATTATTCATGCTATATTTTATTCTTAAACACTTCGCCATATTATTTTTCTCCTTCCTTTAGGTTTCCATTTTTATGAAATAATTCAGTCTTTTCAAATACTAACATTCTTAATTTACCCTATCTGCAGTTTTTCTAATGAAGTATATAGAAATCAAGCAATAATTTGTCAGTACATCAATATACACTGATGGAAAAAAAAATCCTAACAGTAGGAAGGAGCTGTGCTAGATAAACGAAATCTGGTAGGTGTGTTTATACATCTGAAAGATGACGGCGATTCAAATTTCGAGCTATGCGCATAAGTGTGGCACTAGTAGCGACACTATGAACATGCAAATGAGATTTGGTTTAAATAAGCGCTGTGAGGTTCGTGATCGTTATTTACAGTTGAGATTTGACGTAGTGGGTTAATGTTAGTCAAGGACGCCTCTGAGAAGACGAAGAAGCCATTATCAACAGCTCACTGAGTTTGAACGAGGTCGTGTTTTAGGGCTACGAGAAGGTGGGTTTTCTTTCCGCGATATTGCTGAAAGACTTGGCAGGAATGTATCCATTGTGCATTAGTATTGGCGGCAGATGTGAAGGGAAGGTACTGCCTCAAGAAGACCAGGTTCCGGGCGGCCACGTGGTACTACTGAGAGGGAAGACCGTCGTATTCGGCGTATGGCTGTGGCTAATCGTACTGCGTCTGCAGCTGAAATTCGAGCTGCAGTTGGTACCACAGTGACACAACGAACTGTTACCAATCGGTTACTTCAAGGACAGCTTCGAGCCAGACGCCCTATACAGTGCATTCCACTGACTCCAAACCACTGCCATTTGTGACGTAAGTGGTGTCAAGCTAGAGCTCATTGGAGGACGGAGTGGAGATCTGTTGTGTTTTCTGATGAAAGCCGGTTCTGCCTTGGTTGCAGTTATAGCCGTTTGTTGGTTAGAAGGAGGCCAGGTGCACGCCTGCTAGTGACCTGTCTGCGGTCTAGACAAATAGGGCCTACTCCTGGAGTTATGGTTTGGGGAGCAATTTCGTTTGACAGCAGATGCCCTTTCGTGGTTATCCAATGCACCCTGACTGCAAATTTGTACGTCAGTCTAGTGATACAACCTGTTGTGATGCCATTCATGAACAGCATTCAAGGGGGTGTTTTCCAACAGGATAACGCTCGTCCTCATACCGCTGTTGTAACCCAACATGCTCTACAGAGTGTCGACATGTTGCCTTGGCCTTCTAGATCACCAGATCTTTCTCCTTTCGAGCCCGTATGGGACATCATTGGACGACAACTTCAGCGTCATCCACAACCAGCATTAACCGTCCCTGCATTTACCTCCCAAGTTCAACAGGCATGGAACTCCATTCCACGAACTGATATTTGACACCTGTACAACACAATACATGCACATTTGCATGCTTGCATTCAAAATTCTGGCGGTTACACCGGTTAATAATGTACCAACATTTCACATTTGAAATGGCTCTACCTGTGATCTTGAAATTTTAATCAATTAAATATGTTACCTAGACAAATGTATTCCTAAATTTTCATTACTGTACAATAATTTTTCTTGGTGGTGGGATTTTTTTTTCCATCAGTGTATTTTTCGGTATCGAGGAATGGTTTTATGATTCAATTATCCACAGCTTTTTAATTCTAAGTAAAATGTATACTAAAAATCTCTTAGAAACTTATGTTTGAATGAGAATAATCAAATTAAATTATGCATCATTCTGAATACATATTAGTGCCATTACACTTAGCACTTAATCCAACAAATTTACCATATTTAATATAATTCAATTTTTCAAAAACTGTTCCATGATTTTATTAATTTTTTTTTGAATTTTGTACTTAAAATTATCACCTATTCTTATTATTAGATGCAGACACTATGCAGCTATCTTAACAAACCGTACATTTTTCTATCATAAACGATAGTTTTTTTAATATTGTTACTGAATTATCACCGGATTCGTTTGTAATGAGTGTATATTGTGAGAATACATTCTGCAGGCTGCAGTAGAATAGAACGACGATGTTTATTTACACGAAGACTGGGCAGCACAAGGAAGTCAAATATTTACAGCCGAAACTAACAAACAGAAACACACAGCTACAAAGGTAGCCCGCAAGTAGAAATCGATCACAGAGCACAAAGCGGTCAGACAGAATTCAACAGGAGATGGGATCATCGGAACTTCACTCTACGTTTTCTCCAAATGGCTGAAGTACTCTTCTGTCTCTTTGCTTTAACTGTATCCAAACAGCCGAATCACTATTTTTAACAACTTTCTACTCCATTCAAGTGACTCAATACAGTTTTCACAATAGACAACAAGACTCAAAACTCAGTTCAGCACTAGCTTGACTCTGCCGTTGCTTTAGTACCATCTCGATGACTCGTTACTTGCTTGCGATTACTGCTACGATTCATTATGTCAAGTAGTTTGAGACTACCGGTGGTTTATAATTGTCGGGTTAAGGACCGACAACTTTCATGGCCAGTTTGAAGTATCTCAAGTCCTGTTGAATGGATGACCGAAATCCTCGATGTTTTCAACATTATCCATTTTGTCGCCAAAATCATCAGATTTGCCGCCAAGTGGAAAAATGGTTGTCAAGTTTCTGACCAAGCTCTGAGGTCACCCGGTAAGCAACCAAGGGTGTGATCATAAACGGGATTCCTAGTGATTCTACTAACCCTGCTGGGAAGCAACTTTAGAGGCTTGTAATAATATGAAGGTGCTAAAACTGGTCAATGTAATGAATAGGGAAAATGTAATTAAATAAATTAGTGCGAAGTACTTAATTGGTTATAGTTTAACTTTTGAAAGTGATTAGAAAGTACTGTTCTAACTTTTTTGCTGCATCTTACACAACAAGTTTTCCCCTAGGTGAAAGAGGGAATTTCAAGATTGGAACGGAGTATGAATGAAATATTGCAGGATTCATTCTAAATACCTTCTACAACAAATAACCTTATTAATCTCTCCACTTCTAACAATACCCAAGGTGCGAAAACGAAGATCTAGAACACACTTTTGGCTGTGAACTTTTCCTCTAGAGGATGACCAGCGCTAAGGAAGTACCAAATGGTGAATGAGTAGAACTTTGTGTTATTAAGCGTTGGCTCATTAGGTCGAGTTAATGTTCCCGTAATATTTATGTGAAGTAATCTGGCATGCTTAAATCCTAAGCCGCTTTTAAATTGACGCGCATTGCTTACAAAGCTCTTTGGTCAAGAACTCCATGTTAAGAACTGTAAGTAAAAATTAAAAATATGTGAATTCCGTTCCCAGACTATTTCAAGCAAAATTAAGGTTGGTTCTCTTCGTTTTATTGCAGGAATAACTAGATGACGTAGAGTTATTTGGAATGAAAAAAATGAAATTTAGGGCAATAAAACTGTGTGTATCTTGTTTATGTTGGATGAAGTAGCCTGCTCTTGTATGTAATGGAAATGAAAATACAGTGAATTTTTCTTTAAATTTTCCATTTATTGGAAAAATTACGTAGTTATAGAAAAAATATAGTAAATTTTCCTTAAATTTTCTTTTATTCAAAAAACTCACATTCTACCACTCTATATAAATTAGTATAATTGTGAAATAAATATTGCATTAATTCTTGATTAAGGATTATTACGGAATAGAATGAACTTTTATTTCTTAGTTTTCAATTGAGAAAATTAGATTTCTTTCCAAAACTGTGCATTTTACATTTTGTTTAAAAGAACAGCAAATTTCTTTATTTCCTCCAATGTCAGCCAACACAAACACAGTCTCCAGCTAATGATCTTATAATAGTCTCTTCAGTATCATCAAACAAAACTAGTTCCAAAACATAACCAATTCCAAGAAATTATCTTTTCTTTTTTTTAATGTTCAATTGCCATCATCTACTATGAGCCGTTCACTATCTTCTATCTCTGATATTTTAAACTCGTTCTCCATTTTCATTATCTATGCAAATATGCAAAAGAGATAAAGATTAGAAGACATTGCATCGGAACCATTTTCCATCAAAAGAATCGCAAACTGCAACTTTCACTGTTGATCGCAAGATTTTTCCTTCCAAGAAGAATTAAGTAGAAAAGGTCTGAAAGAATGAATATTAGGAATTTGCACTTCGGAAGTCTACATAGACATGCAAACGAATTTTATTGCAGTTTCTGCATCAATATTTTATATTTCAGCTAAATAAAAATAATAAAAAACAAAAATTGTTGTCTGCTAAAATTAGTAGGATAAAATTCATAAACATAAAATAATATTTACTAAAAAGCTGCACAAACTGATCATGAATAACATTTTCATCTTAATATATTTTTGACTCTAAATTGGATACTGAATTTTCACGTAAAATGTTTTTTTATATTAAGCTCATTTTTTTAATCCCCTTTTTAAAAAGTATGATTGAAATAAGATGTTTTAGTTTTAATCATACTCAAGAGAATTCTTATAATTATACGCATTTCAGTAAACATCTTCTCAATTTCGAAATTAAGCGAATCTGTTAGAAGTTTCATAAAAAAAATATTAAACTTTTTCCCTCATATGAATTCATTCAAAATTTCATTTAGTTAATCAGAAGTTTATGCGGCTGATGGAAAAACTATTTTTGCCTACAGAGGCTACATATATGTGACAAATGGATTTAATCTTTTTTAAAATTCGAAACTGATATTTTAATGCGTCTAAGAAAAAATTAAAGTATTTTAAAAATTAATTTATTGACTTGGTTCATATTTTTAGCTTATAGAAAATTAAAAAAATCTTATTGCTCGAGTAATTAATATTTATGAAAAGGGAAAATGTGGACCCGTTATATTTTAACAAATGTATCCCATATATTTATATATATATAAAAAGAATTGTTCCAATTATTTGTAATAATTCCTTTTTTGTGTTCTTGTAATTATTAACACAAACTGATAAAAAAAATGAGCTTTATTCTCAAAACTTAAATCAGAGTAAAAAAAAATTAGCTTTTCATTGAGGTTATAAAACAAATAAATCTTACAAAAAATACGAATTCTATTTATTTTACCTAGCTATAAAAGTTTAATAATTTAAATTTTCTAACATTTCTTTAAGTTTTTTTTTAAATTATATATATTGGATTTTGCTTATAAGGAAATTCATTTATTTTGATAAAGTAAATCTCCCTAATTTTTTTATAATATGGCCCATGAAAAATAAAAATATTTAAATAGAAAAAAAATGCGGCAAAAATATTATATATTCATTAAATTAATGATTTCGGAATACTAATCTGTCATTATATTTTTAACATTCGAATGATTATAAAAAAAGAATATATTCCAAACCTCATTAGTTTGGAACAAACACTGTCTGTGATATATTTGCCGTTAAACCTTAATTCCAAACATAATTATGAGTTATTAATTGGGCATAAGGATAACATTACTAACTAAATTCTTGTAGCAAAACTAAAATCTGTTAAATTTCGATAGTTAATAGTTAATTCTATATAATAAATTATATGTTAAATACTGTTTTTTTTATATATTTATGTAAATGATATATATCAAGTTTAGAAATGGACTTAAAATTTTATTATTTTATGAAATGTTTGATGATTTAGTTCTGAAAATGAAAACCAATGAATATTCACCAAAATGTATACAAAGTTATAGAATTTTAAGACATCACAAAGTTCGTTTTTAATCGAAACAAATACAGTTAAACAAACGCTTACAAAGGTAAATGTGTTAAGATAATAATAAAATGCAATACGGGAATGATTCTTAAAAGGATTTGCTTATAGTGCTTTTGAATTTATTAAATAAATTGTGTCTGTTTAACTTTGGTATCATGATTTTATTTCAAACTATAAATACGATAAAAGAGTAAGACATTATTCAAATATATCTTTGTTTACATGAATCGTTAAAATCATATTGCATAAAATATTATAAAAGAATATATATCATATTGCATGGATGGACCAAATTACAGCATTACAGCCATAAGCACTTGTTTCTGAGGCTCTTCACACATTTAATAGCAGATGTAACATTCTCATTTACGAAATATTCCGGAGTATTTAAAATGAAAGTACGCTTTGTTTATTAATAATTTATATTATCTTTATCTTATTCTGTCTGTTAACTTCGTGTGTTATGGGCGTTGTTACAATCGAATTTGTACTACTGTCTGGTGTTGTGTGTAATAGTCTCGGTTGTGCATATTTGGCGTAGGTGTTGGCGGAATTGTGCCAATACGTAGGTTGAATTCCGCCAAGGATC
>JAPMOQ010001578.1:2858351-2876197 GCA_026543055.1 Argiope trifasciata | reverse complement strand
TGGCGGAATTGTGCCAATACGTAGGTTGAATTCCGCCAAGGATCGAAACTGGGACCTTTGGATTTGAAAGCCAGTAACTTATCCACTATACAAAGATGTAGCTTCTGGAATTTGTCAACCGTCCAAAAGCTGTTGGTCAAGCCCGCTACATATGGTTCCAAAGAAAAATGGAGATTGGCGACCATGTGGGGATTTTCGTCGACTGAATAGTGTCACCGTTTCAGACAGATACCCTGTACCCCATATTCAAGACTGTTTTCAAGTTTTAGAAGGGAAAACCATTTTCTCTACCTTGGATCTCGCTAGAGCTTATTATCATATTCCTGTTCGTAAAGAAGATGTTCCTAAAACTGCAGTAACAACTCCGTTTGGCCTTTTCGAGTTCTTATTCATGCCATTCGGATTGTCTAATGCTGCAGCAACATTCCAGCGATTCATCCACAAAGTCTTGGGTGAATTTAACTTTTGTGTGCCTTACTTTGACGATGTTCTGGTTGCGTCAAGAGATGAAGAGGAACACTTAGCTCATTTGAAACAGATCTTCCAGAGATTTTCGGAATATGGAGTTACCCTAAACGTGAATAAATGTGTTTTAGGAAAAGCTTCAGTACATTTTCTGGGACATTTTGTGACTTCTAAAGGAATTACCCCCATTCCTGAAAAGATAAAGGCAATTACGAATTTTCCACAACCCGTTACGGTGAAAGAGTTACGTCGTTTCCTGGCCATTATCAACTTCTATCGAAGATTTATACCTAGAGCTGCGCAAACTCAAGCAGTTCTTAATGATTACCTTAAGGGTTCCAAAAAGAACGACAAATCGACAGTAAACTGGACCGTTGAAGCTGAAACTGCCTTTAGGAAGTGTAAACAGGATTTAGCGGAGGCAGCAACTCTTTGTCACCCGGTGTTAAATGCACCATTGGCAATTGTTGTGGACGCCTCAGATACAGCTATGGGCGCCGCCTTGCATCAACAAATCGACAAGGAGTGGCAACCACTTGGATTTTATTCTAAGAAACTCTCACCATCCCAACGTAATTACAGTGCTTATGACAGGGAGCTCTTAGCTGCATACATGGCTGTGAAATATTTCAGACATATGTTGGAGGGTCGGCCATTTACCATCTTTACTGACCACAAACCCCTCACATTTGCTTTCAGACAGAAGGAGGATAAATGCTCGCCAAGGCAGCTACGCCACTTGGATTATATCAGTCAATTTTCCACCGATATTCAGCATGTGAAAGGAATTGACAACGTGGCTGCAGACGCCCTCTCCAGGATAGACATTGCAACGATAGAAACACCGTCAAATATTGATTTCCAGGAAATGGCCAAAAACCAAAAAAGTGATAAAGAACTGTCAGAATTATTGTTGCACCCTGATAAATCTTCTCTAGTACTTCAACCTTTTGCAATAGGCGATCCTGTCGTTGAGCTGTTTTGTGACACGACCAACGACCGCATTCGACCAATCGTACCGGAAGCGGATAGAAAAAAGGTATGCCACAGTCTGCATTCTATCTCACATCCTGGGATTAGAGCTACGGGCAAGCTAGTGGGAGAGAGATATGTCTGGCCAGGAATGAAGTCAGACGTAAGAGCATGGGTTCAGCAATGCCTGGCTTGTCAACGTTCAAAGGTTGTACGTCATACCAAAAGCAGGCTTGGAGCTTTTATTCAACCCAGCGCCAGGTTCGAACATGTACACATGGATATAGTAAATCCGCTACCTCCTTCCGAAGGTTTTCGATACTGTCTCACATGCGTCGATCGTTTTTCAAAGTGGCCAGAGGCTTATCCTATGGAGGACATCACAGCGAAGTCAGTGGCCTCAATCTTCTACGCCGGATGGATTGCAAGATTCGGACCTCCTCTTCGGATTACAACGGACCAAGGCACACAATTTGAATCTTCACTTTTTGATGCCCTGGCAAAATTCTTAGGTACTGCTCGACATCGCACAAGTCCTTACCACCCATCTGGCAATGGTCAAGTTGAAAGGTTCCACAGGCAGCTAAAGGCGGCTATCAGAGCTCATGCCACCATTCACTGGGCTTCTACACTCCCTACCATTCTTCTCGGTTTTAGAGCAGCGTGGAAGGAAGACCTGAAGGCAACTGTAGCGGAGATGGTATATGGAACGACTATCCTGCTACCTGGAGAGTTTCTAAGTCCATCACTCGGAACAGCGGATCCAGCCACTTTCGTTGGAAGGCTGAAGGATACCATGCAAAAGTTGCTACCATCAAACCCCCGACGGCAAGAGCATCGAACAGTATTTGTCAATAAAGATCTTTCAAACTGCTCTCATGTGCTTCTGAGGACAGATACATTAAAAAAGGGTCTACAACCGCCTTATGAGGGCCCATTCCAGGTTATGGAAAGAGGAGATAAAGTCTTCAAACTGCTCATTCGTGGAAGGGAAATTACGGTTAATATAGACCGGGTTAAACCTGCCTACATTGCAAAAGATGAGGATCACCCTACTTCACTTGTTGAACAAGAGACGGAGGCATCGAAAGAGGAAACATCTACTTCTCCAAGTGTCATTCCAACTGCCATAGTTACACGCTCAGGTCGACGTGTACATTTCAGGCGGTACCTGTAACTACTGGAAAGAAATCTCGCTATCGCTGGTGGGGGGCTACTGTAGTGGTCCCGCCGCGAAGCGGATGGATACAGGAGAAAAATCACACGGCGGAAGAAACTGAGTGATTCGGCAGATTCGAAGCACGGCGCAAGAAACTGAGTGATTCGCCAGATTCGAAGATCCGCGTTGGGAATGATGCATCGCACATAAAATGCTCGTAGCGACTGTTGTAAAAGTTTCAGTAAATTAGTCAATTTTTAGTTCTAAGTTAATATAAAAATATGTTTGATGTTTACCTAACTGTAAATAACTTTAGTATTATTAAATAGTATGTTTGAGTTAAATTGGAATTGTTTAATTCATAAACATCACTATATGCATGTTTGTCGTATTTGTGTGCTGTACTGTCTTCGTGTACATAAACGTCGTCATTGTTTTCTACAGAGGTCTATTGATTATGTTTCTCATACCATACAGTACTTACGCAAAACAAACCTGGTGATCCGTAACAATATAATCATTTAAACAAATTAATTTGATAAAGGTTTATATAAATTTGAAATTTCAGATTTTCAAATGTTATTTTACTAAATACGTACATTTAATTTTTTTTAAACGGTGGAAATGGTCCTCACAAAATTGTTCCCTCGAACTCCGCAATAAGGAACTATAATACCGAACGCCTAGTTTGAGATTGGCCCGCAATAATCCCAAAATACCAACTTTTTGCTTGAATGTACCATTTTTACTCAATCTACCATGTAATCTTTGGTGAGTTGCATTAGCCCGTAATTCCTGATAGGAGGTTAAGTGTACGCGAAAATCAAATTTTTGCTTTCGGCTCAATTTTCACCAAGTAATTGGGGAAAAAATGATATCACACAGCATATTTGACACAGACCGAATATTTGACAGGAAGACAAAAATATTTGAGATAAAAATATGTGAACTAAGGTGATAATAAATTCAATCCCTAATTGAATTTGCCTGAACGTTTGAAAGGTATGTAGACAAGAGATGCAAATTCTGTATATCGGATTTTATCTGTCAGACACTCTTCATTTTGTGGTTATCGTGTTAACTTATATTAGAAAGCAGCACAGATTAACCTTTAACTGTAGTGATGCACTCCATGAGACCACATTTTCTTTACAATCAAATTAGTTTGCTAATGAATGTAATGGAATGAAAATCAGCCAATACATTCTCCAGATATTTTTCTTGATATATAAATATATTTTAGAAAAATTTTAAAATATATTATTGCTGAAAAAATTGATTGCGACGGAACATATATTTTCTACTCAAATTACGTATTACAACAAATAATATTGTAGAAAAAATATACAATTATTTACTTTTAAATCATATTTTTTTCCTGTATTTAAAGATATATAGAAGACAATATAATTTAAAATTCAAAGATTATATGAAAAAAAAACGATAATGGGTGTAATTCACCGCGTTTTATCGACTGATGTGATTTTCGTGGCACGGATTTTGAGAGCATTTTAAACATACATATTAAGTTTGCATATAGTATGTTTTAAATACTAGTATTTAGTATGTATTAAGCATCAGTATATAGAATTGTTAAGTATAAGTATATTGTATGCATTAAATATTAGTACACAGTATGTATACGTAGATATTTCTATATGTTAATATCTTTTGCCATTTTTAAAATAGATTATTGCTAGAAAGATTAATTATGCTTAAACATACACATCAGAATCAATCGAATGCAAACTTTCATCAAAAGTTCTTTCGTACAATTGTCATCATCACTAAAACCACTTTCTTCTTCATTTAAAAGAGTTTGTAGCACGGCTTCACAATATAACCAGCGAATTGGATGATATTTCAAGGAAGAAGTATTAGAGCCATCTGCTGAGACTTCTACGGTACTGAAAGGGAGATACGGTCTAGCAGGTCAAGCAAAGAACTAGCTAAAATATTTAAAAAAAAAAACATTTGCTGAAACCGGTTGAAAAAATGCTGTATACTGAAGGTCACGAAACCCGCAAATAAAGCTCATTCCATTTATATCAGCTAAAAATAGAATATGGGTGAAGAAACTCCATCATTAGGGTCTCACAAACCGCATCTTCCCAGTTAAGGGTTGATTTTCTCTTAACAGATTAATACAAATTTTTCTCAATTCTGTAAGTTTGCTTAAAGATGGTATATCTAATTTCAACAATCTGTATTGAAGCGTTTTGAGTCATCTTTGTGACAGACAGATTGACATGCTGCCAAAAATTTATTTTTCAAACTCTAGGATGTCGAAAATTAGGAAATTCATTAGAATTTTCGAGTTTGAATTTTTTTTATCAACCATGCATACTTTCTAATTACGGACTAAAGTATCTCTATACTATGTATATAAGAAAGTAAAAACATGATATTTTAATGATATAATGTACTTCTCCCCAAACAGATAAACAAAAAATACAGGGCAATAAACAATAAAGCAAATATGCAGGAGTGAACAAAAAAAAGTTTACATGTGCCAGTATTTAGAAAGTAGAAGTTGTAAATGGAAATAATTCTACCCAGATTGGAGATACATCACGCTAATTGTCTAAATAGTTCCTTCGAGCATATAGTGCAAGTACTGAGACCTGAAACAGCGACAGTAAGGGCAAAACGTCTAGAGAAGTGGTCTCACACAGAGGTGCGAGCCGAGATACGATTTCTTTGGGTCAAGAGTGGGCCCCCATCGAACATAGATATTCACACACAAATCGTTGAAGAGTACGGGGAGCGAAGCAATGAGTAGAAAACAGGTGGTGAAATGTTGTCCTACTTTTGAAGTGGGTGGATAAATTGCAGGAAACGTTTAGGTGGGAGGTCTGGAGTCATCCCCTCGACCAGTGAATTGCTAACAGTGAATATTACTTTTTACCGGTATTGAAGAAACACTTATGATAAACAAAGATCATAATAGACTGTAATGTTTTAAAATGTGTCGAGGACTGACTCAATAGACAAGGATCTGATTATTACCACGTCAGGTGAAAAAAATTGGTCATGTGTTGCGATAAAGGCCTTAACACGTTTGGTGATTACGTAGAAAAGGGACCCGCATGTATCTCTATATTACCATATGTATCATGTGTCCATTCTTAAAAAGGTCATTTTCCTTTCCTTTGTAATTTTTTCGATCACCCCTCCTACAATTAAATAAACAATCAAAACATTGTGCAAGAGCAAAGAATCTGGAACAAATGTATTTATTATATCTTTCTCTTCAATAATTTTTTTAATGTAGCATTTATAATCCATCCTGGTTTAAATATTCCCTTTATAAAAGCCTTCTTTTTGTTTTGAAATATTTTACAGAAGTACTAAGTAGGTAATTTCATGGACAAAGAGGTTCTCATTTTTAATTCAATAGTACCAATATATTCTATGGAGTTATATAAGTGGAATCATAGTTAAATATATGTTAAAAGTTAAAAATAAATGTTCACATTTAATCTCTTCGTATTCATTAAAATTTTATAACATAAACCGTACATGTGTGTTAAATTTTTGGTGCCAGTTTACTTAGTGTGGATATTAAGAATGAACAAAGGAGAGGAAAGAGTGAGAAGCATGTCTTTCAGTATAGGCAGAATTCATAGGTTAAACTCGCCTTTTAATAAATGATTTAAAAATATTCAAATTTTAAGAGATATTTTAACAATAGATAACTTAAACATTTTACGATTTTAAATGCAGGAAGAAAACAATGTTTCCAATTACATTTTGCTATTTCAGACTCGATTACCTTGTGAAATGTGATTGTTTTTATAGACATTAAAAACATTTTACAAACTACAGGTTCCAGGCATGATAAATGATCTATTTACGCATTGATGCTTAGTAGTTTTTTTGATAATTATTTGATAAAAAATAATTAAAATAAAATTCTTCTTTATTGACTTATTGACCTAAGCAGGAATCAAATTGATTGCTTTATATTATTTGTTTTTTACTGAATTATTTGTCAAAGAAGTGAATTTATGAATTATTTGTTGCGGCTGCTTATTGATATCATCTTCGAGGACGGAGTATTCGAGTTCGAGGAAGTTCGAGACCTGATTCGACTAAAATTCCATCGTATATGCGGACCTGGTCTCATCTGTCGTCTGCATATGTCTTAAATCTGTAATTCTTGTTCAAAACGATATGGGTTTTTTTTCATGCTTTATGATAAACATTATTCGTTTCTTACCACTTGCACTAAAATTTGTCTGAAGGCTCATAGATCAACATTATGCCCAGCATTTACCATTACGTAATTTATGCTTCTCATAATCTATGACATTTACACCTTTCTAAGGAATCATTAAATATTGTCGTTTAGAGTTTCATTCCTAGAATGCATGAAAAATCTGCGAAATTATTTAAATACACTGATGAAAAAAATTCCAACACTAGGAAGGAGCTGTGCTAGATAAACGAAATTCGGTAGGCAGGTTTACACATCTGAAAGATGACGTCGAGTCAAATTTCGAGCTACGCGCTTAAGTGTGTAGACACTATGAACATGCAAATGAGGTTTGCTTTAAATAAGCGCTGTAAGGTTCGTGATCGTTATTTACAGTTGAGATTTGACGTAAAGGGTTAATGTTAGTCAAGGACGCCTCTGAGAAGACGAAGAAGCCATTATCAACAGCTCACTGAGTTTGAACGAGGTCGTGTTGTAGGGCTAGGAAAAGGTGGGTTTTCTTTCCCCGATATTGCTGAAAGACTTGGCAAGAATGTATCCACTGTGCATGAGTGTTGGCGGCAGTGGTCAAATGAAGGTTCTGCCTCAAGAAGACCAGGTTCCGGGCGGCCATGTGGTACTACTGAGAGGGAAGACCGTCGTATTCGGCGCATAGCTGTGGCTAATCGTACTGCGTCTGCAGCTGAATTTCGAGCTGCAGTTGACACCACAGTGACACAACGAACTGTTACAAATCGGTTACTTCAAGGACAGCTCAGAGTCAGACGCCCTATACAGTGCATTACACTGACTCCAAACCACTGCCGTTTGTGACGTAAGTGGTGTCAAGCTAGAGCTCATTGGAGGACGGAGTGGAGATCTGTTGTGTTTCCTGATGAAAGCCGGTTCTGCCTTGGTCGCAGTGATAGCCGTTTGTTGGTTAGAAGAAGGCCAGGTAAACACCTGCTAGTGACCTGTCTGCGGCCTAGATACATAGGGCCTGCTCCTGGAGTTATGGTTTGGGGAGCAATTTCGTTTTACAGCAGGAGCCCTCTCGTGGTTAATTCACGCACCCTGACTGCAAATTTGTACGTCAGTCTAGTGATACAACCAGTTGTGCTGCCATTCATGAACAGCATTCAAAGGGGTGTTTTCCAACAGGATAACGCTCGCCTTCATACCGCTGTTGTAACCCAACATGCTCTACAGAGTGTCGACATATTGCCTTAGCCTGTTAGATCACCAGATCTTTCTCCAATCGAGCACGTATGGGACGAAAACTCCAGCGTCATCCACCACCAGCCTTAACCATCCGTGCATTGACCACCCAAGTGCAACAGGCATGGAACTCTATCCCACGAGCTGATATCCGACACCTGTACGACACAATGCATGCACGTTTGCATACTTGCATTCAAAATTCTGGCGGTTACATAGGTTACTAATGTACCAACATTTCATATTTAAAATGGCTCTTCTCGCCAATGGCTCTACCTGTGATCTTGAAACTTTAATCAATTAAATATGTTACCTAGACAAATGTATTCCTAAAATTTCCTTACTGTGCAATAATTTTTTCTTGGTGTTGAGATTTTTTTTCATCAGTGTATGTTTTTAGTGTTAAACAATAAATGTATTGTAATACAAAGAGAGTATCAAAAACCTAGATGGTGACTTTTATTCGTTACAGATTAATTATGCTGTAAAACAAAAGATGAATTATACATTGAATTACAATGTTGCTTAAATAAAGGTGCAAAATCTTATGAAACCGATCAAAATTTTGAAGGATAAATCGTTAAAAATTACAAAATTTAAATTTTTATATTGAACTCGTATAAAAAACAACCCATTGCGCCATCATCTATTTCAGGTCATTTTTATGCGCCCCATCTTTTTATAAAGTCATTTACAGAATTTCATCATTTTATCATGGATATTCTCAAATATATGTTGAAACAAATTTGGCAAACGATCAATCGCAAATAAAAATGCAAATATTTACAGCATCAGTCAGGAATGCATCATGCATTTCTTTATGATGTATAGGAATACATCATATAGATATTAAATATGCTTCATATCTTCAATTTCAGATACAAATTTTAAAATCTATGCTTCCTGAATAACTTTTATATCACGAATTACAGAATATAACTTAAAAATAGCGCAGTCTAGGATTTATAATATAAAAAAAACCGTATGTATTCTTTTCTTTATTCAATCCTTCCTTTAAGTTACCATTTTTATAATTTTTTAATACTTTTGAACCAATAAATTGCAAAACTATTATTTATTCATTCACTCATTACTTTCCTTGTTAATTTGTACACAACCCCTAAGACACAGACTTTCGACATTCTCTTTGGGAAGTGATATACATGCATCAAAAAGTGGATTAAGTCAACATATATGCATTTATCTGAGACTTTTTGTGATAAAAATTTGAAATTTCGTACGTCACCTTATTAGAGAATGGGGCACCTTTTACCCACTGGGAATTTTTTTCTACTTGGTCGGTGTAAGAACTTAAATTTTGTATTTTTTAAAAGAAATCTTATTTTCTGAATGTTTTAATCGATTGAAAAAAAATCTCACCTTTTTTAATGCAACTTTGTGATCTACATTTTATGTCTATGATCAATATTTAACAAATAAAAGCTGATGACAAGGTTTTTGAGATACCTTGCATATTTATAGGTAAAAATAATGACTGTAAACGCTTTTGCATATAAACTGTAAATTTAAAATTTGCCAATCAAAGAAATATAATGACTAGATAGTAAATTCCACAAGGATTAAAAATGTTTATAAATGAAAAAAAATTCTTTTATTTTATATAAAGCTGCTTCAGAAGTTTTTTAATAAAGATAATATTAAATTTTCCTTATACAGTTCTGTACAACTACCGAAGAAATTTTTTTTAATTCGATTTTTTAAAAACTGTTTAAAACTATAGTTTTTATATGTATTGTCAACTATAATACAAAATAACATGAATAAAAAATATTTGGAAATATATTTAGAGAAATAGGTAAACTAGGTGATATTTAACTAAAACGGTTAACACTCTACATAAAATTGTAATTCAGCAATTCTATTTTTATTCGTACACAAGTTATAGAATATAATGATGAATGAAATGAGCAAAAATCTTTAAGAAATTCTGAGATGCAAAGAAGTTATGGGGAAAAATATACGTATATATGCCTTTTTTCCATAAATCCACATCTTAGTTTTTCTAAAAATACCTATAATTTTTTATGCAAATAACTCTATCGGTCTTTGAGATACAATGTTAATTGCGGTGAATTTTTATGAAAATTAAAGTTTTGAGAAAATTAAAACTAAAAATGAAATTATAGCTGAAATATGTGAGTTATTAGAAATCAGGTCGGTCTTACCTTTTCCTAGAAAAGATACACTTATTTGGAAAGAGGAAAGTCTGAACAACAAGAAATAACAATTTTTTAAAAAATGCCAACGTAGACTATAAACATTGTTTTTAACGTAGTCGGATACCTTAACAAGATATTCAGGTAAATATCTTTTCAAGATTTACATCGAAATTTCTTGATGAAGGTTTCTCTTAATATAAGTGCAATAATTAACCCTAGGCTGACAAGAAGGTTAACGAGTAAAATGGGAGTGTAGTTTATGTAGCTTGATTTAAAGAATTTAAATAATTTTCTTAATATAATAACATATGAACATGATTCTATGACTACTGCTAGTAACATTTTGTGCTCGTTAACCCAACACAATTCAATCTCGCTCAAACTGGAAAATTCAAGTAAATTGAAACGGAGCGAAAACGAAATGTCACAACATATGTTCTAATAATCTTCTGCTACAAGTAACCACATTCATCTGCTAACAATGTCACAGGTACGAAAACGAAGGTATGGGGCACCCTTCTAAGATTCCTGAACATTTCCTTGATAGAGTGACCTTTGATAAGAAGATACTAATCCAGGCCAAAATGCGTGCAACAACACTTGATGTTATTAAAATGATGTTCTATAGAGCAGAGCTTGTAAGGCAATGTTATTTATCCGTGCTAAGCTGCTTTATTTCAGTCATTGCCTATTTTAAGACTTACTTGCCATGCATACAACATAGTGACCACAAACTGGAGAAATATGTTAAGATTACGCAACTGTAAATTTATTCAGTTTCCAAAGTATTCCATGCAATTTAAGGGGCGACTCACTTCACATACTGCAGAAATAAGTGTCAGGTTTTCGTTAATTTGGAGTCAAATATAGAAATTATGAATGAACTGATGTAAAAATGTCTTAAGGGCGAGGTAGCCTTGTCGTTAGAGGGTTGGATTTACATCTCTTGGGTTGAGAGTTTGAACTCGTTCTGCCGAAGACCTTCGTGTGTGTGTGTGTGTTGGTGGCAGTGGCTGCCGCATGTATAAATCTGTCATAGAGACCAAATCCTCCATGTCGAGAGTAATACCACTGGGGGTACAGGTTCAGAGGCGATTATTCTTTGATAGAGGTCATAATTGCGATCTGTGTTTGAGTGAATGAAATGCATAAATGAAGTCCACCCCGTAAAATGGGTTGTGACGAGTGAAGAGATAACTAGTACGTTTGATCCTAGATGGAGCTACTGAAGAAACAATAAACGCTAATAATTCGGATTAAATAGCAATGGATTTTTATTCAGATGTCTTGACAAAAACGTGTCATTAGAAACAATATAATAATAAGCGAAATATATTAACACGGTAAAAGGAAGGGGGGTTGATTCCAATATTTATTGACTATGGTATATGCTTATCAGTGGGATATGAGCAATTTGTTAGAATTTAAGATCAAGTTATGAACATTGCTTTATGTATATATCAAATGTATATATCAAACAGAAATCGCTGAGCCAATTAACGTTATTTCCATATTAAGTCTAATTATTAAATTGATGTTAGAATCTCTTTTAGCTTCAACAGCTCGAAAAATTTCACCTTAAAGGTTTTATTTCTTATTTCAGATACAGCTAATATTAAAATTAAACATGCTTATACTGCATACTAAAAAGAGAAATAAAATCATTAGGAAGGATATTAGATATATCATTTGTAATGGGAAAATATGGTTGATATTTCCATTAAAAGTATATAGTAAGATTTATTTATGAAACGTCTTCTTGCCTCAAATAATATATATCTTCTTTGATAAATTATTATATTATTTTTTAAAGAAATGGGAAAATAATCTAAAATGTCTTTTTTGCTCATTAGAAATAAGAAATTGAAGTTAGTAATTAGAATTGTAAATGTTTTCTTAGAATTTTAAAGCTTCTGAGTCATTTACTTTAAAAACAGTCGGAACATTTTTGTATTTTAATATTAAATTAGCAGTGTCATTTTAATTAGCATGTATTAAGAATGTAATGAATGTATACGAATTAATTAGAACACGTTGCAGCTAATTGAAAACATAAAAGGTATGTATTTAACTAATGATTGAATTAATTATAATAAAAGAATTATGCGTTATAAAGAAAAAAAATTAATATCTTGTAATGAAAAAATTGCCATCAAAACTTTAAGATAGTAAGAAAAGAATCATGCATCATATCCCGATCCAATAATTTTATTAAGGGAAAAAATGTTTCCTTTCTAACTCGAGAGCTCTAATTTCCTTCCACGCTTGTCTTCTATCAAACTCTTTATAAGCAAAATGAAAGAATATATAAATTGAAAGCGCTAACTTTCTAATATTCAACAATCCATACCAATGCATTGGTAAGATCAAAATTGTAAGCTATCTATAAAAATTAGGTGATGTAATTATAATAATCTCCTTAATATTGAAGAAAGCTAGTTCCAAAGCTCAACCTACTCCAAGATACATTAATATTTTCTATTCTCAATTGTCATCATCTACTTTTTGTACACCTACATATTTAATGCGGATTTGTTCCTTTAATTACGGGGGGTTATCCAAAGAATTGTCAAGCAGCAGTATTTGGAAAGTAAAAATTGTGGATTGGAATATTGTTACTCAGTGTGGAGGCAGATGGCGCTAATTGTCTTTGATCGTTCATCCGAGCAGATAGTGTTACTATCGAGATCTGAGATAGCGACTGTCATAGCAAGACACCTAGAAAAGTAGCTTTCAACAGAGGTGAAAACCATGATACGGTTTCACTGGGCCAAGAAGTTTCCACATCGAACATTCGACAAATCATTGACGTGTAAGAGGGGGACGAAACAATAAGCGGATAACAGGTGACGAAAGGGCTTAATTCTTTTGAAGAGGACAGAGAGATTGCTGGAAACGTTTAGGTTTGAGGTCTGGAGTCATACCCTCTCCACAAACATACTGTTTCTTAGTGACCATTTCCTTTTCCCAGCATTGAAGAAAACACTTATCAGAAACTAGGTTCATATCAAAAGGTGATGCTCAAAAAGGTGCCAAGAACTGGCTCAATAGATAAAGCTTAATTATTACTAAGAAGCGTAAAACAAATGGTTCCAGCGGTGTGATAAATACCTCAACACGTTCGGTGATTAGGTAGAGAAGGGACCACCATATATCTCTCTTAATTACATTTTCATCGTGTCTTTTGTAAATGCTGCCTTTTCCCTTTGCTTATAAAACTCTTTTTGGACCACCCCTCTTTTATATGCAAATATGGAAAAAAACACAACATATATTAGAAGAGTTTACACTAGATTCATTTTTCATCCAACTATTATCAAACTATAATTTTCATTGTTCTTTAGATTTTTGAGTCAAAGAAAAAAAATCACGAGTTAATGAAAATACGAAATGCAGCTTGGCAATTTCGCTGTACATATATGCGGACGACTTTTGCTGTTGCCACTGCTTCTATTAATATTTTTTTTCGTGAAGGAATTCATTTTCGAAAACGTAAAAAAAAAATATCGTCTTTGGAAACCATTAAAATAAATTAATAGATGAGAAATAATGTTTATTAGAACTTGTGGAAAAGAAATTCCCTATAAAAATAATTTTTTATCTTATTTTTCAAACCCAAATCTCCCAGCAAAACTTCTCTCATAATAAGTGCATTTTGAAATAATCTTTTTGGGAAGTAAAATCCAAATGAAATATTTTCGTTTAAATATACTCTAGAGAATTGTCACAATTATTCGCATTTGAATGAACAAAGTCTTAATGGTCAACCGAACTACTTTTAACATCTTTTAAAATGTCAGAGATTTCAATAAAAAACAATCTACCTTTATTCTCTAGTGGATTATTCCAAAAATTTCTCTTAATCTGGTCAAAATGTATAAAAGAGTCTTATGGGGAAAAAAATTCCATTTCCGAAGTTGTTTTTAAATGGATAATAAAATTGATTTATCTTTTTAATTTTTGACATAGATCTTTGTTTATCTAAACTCTGAAAATGGGAATAAAGATAGTTAATAAATAATTTTAATAAGTAACCCGATGTTTATTATAAATTAATGCTTTTATCTGATTTTAAAAATAACTAAATTAATGGAAATGTCAAATAAAAACTAAATATTTAAACATTGGGAGAATTAATTCCTTAAATACGGAATAAAATATAACTGTTTCAGTCCTTTGAGATATTTACTTTGTGTATGCTATAAATATTTCGAATAATATAATCAGCAATGAATAAAGTGTTATGCATAATTTTTACTAAAATCAATTTTATATACCGAAGTCGATATCGGATTTTAATTCGAATCTTAAATCTATGTTTAAATTTCTTTTGCAGTTCCGTGTATGGAGACTCAAACAATAAATTATATTAAATAATTTTGAGTTCTGTTTTTTTATGCCGGTTAATAATTATTGCTTAATTTCCAAAAAAAAAATATATTGTCTATTCAGATTTTGAAAAAAATATATGGTTTTTAAATATGCTCAGTTTTCTTTCTATTCATAATTCAGTTGTGACTCAATATATCTGCATTTTTATACAAAAATTTAAAGTATTTGATAAAATGCGAAGGTTTTACTCTAGTGAAGCAATGAGTTTTGAATATATCTAATAGCAAAATCTGTTTCGTCCATTTCCCTTTAATATCAAATAGCAATACTATCCCAGAATATAACAAAATAGAATTTTCTTTCAAATGGTTCAAAATATTAAACACTGCTTATGTCCTTAGAATGCCTTACCATATACTCAAAACCTAGGCAATTTTAGTTATAGAAATTTTATTTTATTCTTGGAAAATGGATGTGTGTAAATCACTGAGACAACAAGCAGATCTGCTAGAGACAAAATATGGGAATCACTTTTTACCTCAAATATAGTATAGCACTAAAAAAAAGTTAATTTCAAAACTAAATAGCATAAATTACTTAGTTAAATAACTCCTTTAATTATATATTTTAGCATATTGTTGGTAAAAATAGACTTTATTAGACCATTAAACACGAATTTATTTGATCCGGATCTCTAAAATTTACAACATCAAAAGTTACAGAATGAAGCACAATCTCATCAGATTCATTTATTCTTCCCTCTTATCATAATGCACATCTAAAATGATTGGACTGCTTCTGTGTAACATGATGGCCGACACTCTAGTTGAGCACCAATAAATATTGCTGAAAATTCTGAAACGTCACTAGAAATGATTTTCAGCATTTAATAGCAATTATTCTGTCTGCTGCACACGTCAGTTTACGAAATTCAGGCTTTATTTGACGAGATCACTAGTTCATTTATGATAAATCTACAATACGCTTTACATCTATCATAATCTGGAATTAGTAGAGGTTACAAAGGTATATAGGTAGGAACATTAGAACTGACCTATAGGTAGGAACATTAAATTTATTCCATTCGCCTTTAAATTATATTCAATAAATATGCATACTACTTGTGACAGCACACATTTTGAAATTATACAAATGCTTAATGCACTCTATGTTAATGAGCATAAGTTATATTTTTGACTTACCAGCGGGTGACCGTGCTCCGCTCGGAGAAAACAGGTATCGAAGCTAACTCGAAGATTTAAATTTTCAATTGTGATTTATCAAAACAATACATGCCATAAGAAAATTTGTGAAACCATTGGTGAAAATATAACCGGTTAAAGTGCACCATTGTAAACTATTCTAAACAAAGTTAGAGTTATTCTTTACAAAGGTAAAGTAAAGGTAAAGTTTCAAGTGTGTTGAAGTTCAATATTTTTGACAAATTTATTTAGAAAAACCAAACATATATACATACATAAGAAACATATTATAAACCTATAACAGCATAAACATAAAACTTTATTAGTTCACGATATTGGCTATAGATGGCAGCACGTTACCGCTTGAAAATTTAAGTAGCCATTATGGCGAACTAATAAAGTTTGAAAATATCCTATCTGTAACTCCGAACTGCTCGACCGTAGCGCTTCAAAACCGGCGCCAATCGATTCCTCGTGGCCAAAAACCCCCAAGTTTACCGGAGTTTATTAATTATGGGGCGATTTTCGACTTGGCAACCATTCCTCGTATTATAGCATTAGATATACTCTTTGACTAACTTTATAACCGGCATGCTTTTAGTATCGCACCATTTTTAAAATTGTTTTGAATTTAAATCCTAATTGGACTTGGTTTGTAGATTCATTATCCTATATATTTCTTCTTTATTATATTTTGGTAATGCTTTTAAATCTATTGCTATCGCTATATTAAACTCAAGAAATAAAGCAGAACTTTCATTAGAAACCTACAATTTTCAAGCATTGACAATCACTGAAACAAAAATATGAAAAAACGGCAACTTCATTCCTTGAGAACATAATGCCAAAGACACATATATCATAACATAATATCACAGACTAATCAGAAGGAGGTGACTTAAGAATCTGACAAGCATTTTGCCTAATAACTAATTAAAGTAACTAATATCTTTTATTTCTTTTACAATTTTCCTTGCAGAGTTTATTTGCCATTCTGCAAGTTCTATTCCATGTTATAAATATTTTAAATAATATAATCAACAGGGAATAAAGTGTTATGACACTTCAAAAAATGAAGTAAGTACTTTAAAATTTATATGTCAATTAAAACTTAAAATCTTCAGAAATATTTTTTTCATATTTAGTATTGATATTCAGACCTTAAATCATATAAAAAATTTTAATATTTGTCAAAAGTTATTGCAATAATCATGAAATATTATAACTAAAATTTAGATGCGCATTTCCTGTATATAGTATTTTTCTAAAATGCCTACTATCTCATAAGAAAATTGTTAAATACTGAACATTCACAAGATTTCAGATAAACAGTTCTGATTATTATATTGTTTCTTTTACTTTTATTATATTATTACTTAATTATTCTTTTTTACTTATATTAGTTCATAGTTAGAAAGTTTACCACGAATTCGTATAAAGTCAATTACTGTTATTATAGCTAATTTGGAATTCTTCTAAAGCAATTCTCTTTGGTCTGAATGCCAATATCATTCAATCCCATGATATTTGTTAGAAAAGCTAAATTTTCTGTAATAGTAAAGAACGTAATTTAAAGGTAGCATATTGTATTAAAAAAAGTATAATACGCTATATACACATCAGATAAATGGAGTAGTTAACTATATTTCGTAATTACTACGTTGCAGTCTTAATCACTTGATGATGGTAAACTCCTTAATGGCTTTTCCAACAAGTAATTAAATTGTAATTACTGTATTTTCCGAAGCATTTAAAGTATACTTTGTAAATTAAACGCTTAGTTTGATTTAAACTGCAAATAAAATCAACACTATTCTAGCATGTGAAATTAATTGATGTTCGTTGAATATTACACCGCATGTATTATTTATAAATTTTAAAATTTCGTCTTTCATAATCGAATACATTGTATATCAAATTAAAAATGGTGTATATGTAGCTTTGAAAGAAATTCAAAGGCTTAAAAATAAATTTTCAATTAATCCTTTTTATTTTCAATCAGTTCTTCTCAGATGTTTTTGATTTCAATCAATTCTTTTAGGATATTTTTATTTTCAATCAGTTCTTCACAGGTATTTTTATTTTCAATCAGCTCTTTTCAGATATTTTTATTTTCAATC
>JAPMOQ010001578.1:2831243-2858341 GCA_026543055.1 Argiope trifasciata | reverse complement strand
TTTTTATTTTCAATCAGCTCTTTTCAGATATTTTTATTTTCAATCAGATATATTTTAATTTTAAACCATTTCTTCACATATATTTTTATTTTCAATCAGTTCTTTAAGAGACAAATGGAAGAATGTCATGTTAACTGTCAAAGAAAGGGGAAAGAAAGAAGAAAATTAATTGAAATAATATTTTCTATCATTACATATTCGTAGATAGTTTCCAGTAATATTCCAGCCAAAAGGAAATAAAATATTTTCATCCAAAATTATAATCGTAAATTTTGCAGACCAAGAAAACTGTGTCTTATTTCATTGTTCAGAATATTCGAATATTGTTTAGTGAAAAAGTTAACCTAGTTTCCTTAACCTTTTTTTAAAAAACCATCAAACGAAATGCATGAATGCATATGTAGCTAGATAAGAGAAGAATAGATGATACGTGTTTCATTGTTGTTGAATCTCAATCAAGGTATATAGATATTTATGTTACGAACCAATATGCCACAAAGATTCTATTATAGAACTATTTATACAGGGTGTATCGATAACTTTGATCACATCTTTTATCCCTTAAATACTGGTTATATAAACTGTAAAATTGCGAAAAAAAGGGAGAGAGAAGTTATGAATCCGATTAAAATTTTCAGTTGATTAAACTTGAAGCAATGCAAAATTTAAATTCTTATACGGACAACGTAAAAATAATTCCTAATGTGTAAAATGGGTCCCTTTCTCTAATTTAAACAGGATATATCGAAAACTTCGGTTTTCGGTTTTTATTCCATAAGTATTGGTTACATGAACCAAAAACTGCAAATTTGTGTAAAAAAAAAGGGAAAAGGTTATGAAGCCGATTAAAATTTTCTACAGATTGAACTTTAAGAGATACAAAATTTAAATTCTTATACGGACCAGGTACAAAAGAATTCTGAAAGAGTAATATGATTGAAACGAACTACTGTGTACTAATGGCATTGTTGCCAGTTACTCACGTTTTCAATAAAAAATAGTGCATTCAACGTTTTTTACCATTGTTATACTCAAGAGGCGATTGCATGGTTTTGAGACATACAGCTGCATAATAACACACCTTTCTGAGGAGGCCTAAGATACGGAAGTACTAAGTCGTACCGACTGACGAGAAAGCACCCCTTGGCGATATTAAACTGTGCCCCATTACACCGAGTTAATGTTGTCGTTATATTTATGAGTGTAATTTGGCTTACTTAAATCTGTGGTTGCTTTTGAATTGGCGCATATGTTTGCAATTACCACCGGTTTTCTAAAAGAGGTATATTGCAAGAAATTTGTAAAAGATTACGAATTCGTTTTCAAGAACATTTCATTGCAGAGGATAATTGACATGACACATTCGACTGTAGGAAAGTTTGTCCAGTTTTGAGTAATTTAGGTTGGGATTATAATAATTTTATTTAGCTTGAAAATACTTGTTCCTATTGTTGAGAGAATTACTGGAAACGTATAACTTTAAAAGTTGGATGAAACGAAATTCTGTGAGATTAGATATCTTTTAAAGAAAATATTATGACATGGTTTGTTTATTATTTGCTTTCTAGAAGAAATTCATACCGTATTTATTTGTGGTCTGGGGGTAAGGTCTTGGCTCATCAGTGGTAGCGTTGCAGGTTTGAAACCCAAATCTCCCGAAGAATCATCGTGTAAGAGGGTCTGTTGTACTTTAAATAAGTCAGAGCCAAACGTCCTCCCTCTGGTGAAGTGTGTTGAGGGGAATACCAGAGCAGATGTCGTTCTCATCGTCTGACTATGGTTCAAAATTACGAGGTACACCTTAAATAGCCACAGTGTTGCTTTGCAATGGGATATTAATATAACTAAACTAAACTACAATATTTATGTGTATTTATAAGATGTGAGTTTATGACTTTATTGTTTTTATATCTTTAAAGATTTAAAATAGTGTGGGGGGAGGCTCTATATTTCATTTTCAGTAAACAGCGGAAAGTAAAATGGTGTTTCTTCTGGAATTATTTTTACAGATATAAAAGGGATGAGCATTTTTATGAAATCTATGACCTTGAGATATATGCAACTCTTTATTAGTCTGAATTTTTCCATAGTAGTTAAACTTTTTTTTCCAACCAGATGCATTTCATTCAGATGTTAATTAAAAGTCTATATGGAAGAATCAAAATTATAGAGCAGTGTGGAATTGCAATTATTAACAGCAAAATACGTCTGAATTATATATAGCTAGGTGAAATCAGTTAAACTTTTGCGAGAGAAGAATTTACGGAACAGAAGAGAACAATTAAAAAAAATATTACATTGAAATGTTGGTCAATAGAAATTCAAAACTTTTTATAAATAACTGAAGAGTAGATAATATAACGGATAACAAAATAACCACTCTCACTCGTACGCGCGGACTCCAATTTTCATTGAATTCTTTTAAAATGCTTTTATACATATCGTAGAAACAATTTCCTACGGTATGTATAAAAGAGTTTTAATGATTATTTTTTATAAATTATTACTTATTTTTTTTGCTAGAGACGAAATAAATTTATTTAACAGGAAATAAATGATAATAATATTTTGGATAGATTTTGTTGAACAATTCTAAGAGCGATTAATATTACCTCAAGAGGAAATTCTGATTTCCTTCACATGCCAATCCCAGAGACCAAGAATATGTTAGAGAACTGCTAACATCGCGGAAAATATGTGCAATTTGTACTTGTATCCGTCTGATTACCACTCAAAAGCCTCGCGCTGTGGGAAATGACAGGAATTTCATTTGAATGTCATGTTAATGTCTTCTCTTTGCTTCATCGATTAGTAGAATCTGTTAAGCTTTATTTTGCATGCATTAAATTTGAGAATTGAGAAATTGAAATGAGTTCTAAGGGATGACATTTTCCAATTCATATTTCAATTTAACTCAGAATGAAGTTTTCATATCAATTTACTGTGGCCAGTTATTTTTTCGCACGTTTTTATAAATAAATATACTTGTATGACAAAATACAGTCGCTGCATCAAATACGAAAAAGGTTTTTCGATTGATTTTTCTACTGCTCAAACTATGCGAATGTAAGTACCAGAATTAGATAAATCCAAGTAATCTGGACTCAAAAAGTAATGTAGCAATTTATAAAATAGATAAAAACAATAGATCAGACATTTTTTTCCGAATATAAGATACTTTTATATATGATTAAAAATCTTTTTTCTTGGATATTTTTATATATATATATATATATATATATATATATATATATATATATTGCTTTAAACAAACATCACCGCATGCAAATTAGACGAATCAAAGGCCTTTATCACGACTTTTGGAAAATCCTCACTCCCAACTGCAGATTGTAGCACTTATATTTGAAAACAAACCGAATTTTGGTACTGAGGTTCACATCTCACTCCAGATAATCACAAAAACAATAATTTTAAATAAAATGATTGATTTGAATTACAAAATAGGTATACTTAGAAAATTACGTAATAGAGACAGGCTGATTGATACATAATTTTTTGCAGTTACATTTGAAAACAATAAATCTAAATAAATAATAAAGTATAAACTTAGTATTAATCTATAAATAGCTGAAAATTATTACAAAACAAATATAACTATATTTGTTAGCATAACATCTTAACTTTGTTCTTAGAATAAACTACATTTCTCAGAAAATACATCGAATTATCAGTACCATGTTATCGAATCGTCATTATCTTCAAAGAAAATATTTGCCTTCTCCATTTTTGAACTTTTCTCACTCAAAATTGATCTATTATTTTTATTTCTTGAAAACTCTATTCGGAACTGCGAACGAAATCCCGCTAACTTAATGTATGTACATTAGCGCAACTCGTTTTTTTTGCTACGTAAAGTATCTTCAGGTCTAATACTTCCCATTCGTCCAACCAACTTCGGAAACACGCAATCAAAAACAAATCTAGGATACAAAATATGTTTGACGACGAAAAGTTCTCTAGAGAGATATCCAAACTCCCTTCTTTAGATTGCTTCCAGCAATTGACTGTTTCCTAGTCCTGAGGTGAACATTAACACATTGCCTCGACGAACTTTTGCACCCCTTTCTGGAAGAAGAACCCTTCTCTTCAACAAATGTTGCCACCCCTTTCACAGAATGCCACCCCAGAAGATTTGCATATCATGATTTACTTGCAGCTTTATAACAGTATTTAAATGGAGAAGCGTAGCTAATGGGCCGAGAATGTTTGGAATGTTTCAGCAAAATAAATCGATATGAATGAGAGACTTTTCATCCCCCCTCTTAACTCTGAGCCCCCTTCTTCTTAAAAGTGGTTCCCTAATAAACGAGTCTCACTTCAATAGAAGTAGCTGCTAAAGCATGTTCTTCGTAGTATCAGGTGAGCACCTCAACGATTACGATTAAAGAAACTAGAAAGAAAAAAAAATCGAATCAATGATCTCGTGGCGTTTGTTGTTTCTTCATTTCTTTTGTTCGCTCGTCTGAATTGTTGTGGAGTTATTCTTTTTTTTTTTTTTCTTTTTCCTTCTCTTTAACTTGATGCCACACAGGAGGTTGTAATTATGTGCATGGTTTATTTTTTCATCCGTTTCTAAGACTCCAGAGAATTGTTTTCGAGTTTGAGAAAAGATATGAAGATATTTTGAAGTAAGTACACACTTTTTTTCCCTTTCTTCCCATTTTTCTGAGTAAGCTACAAATCACGCTGCTTATATATGTATTTTTTTTTCTATCTTCCTTCTCACTTTCAGCATTTTTTTATATATTCTATTTCTCTCATCTTGGGAAAGAAAGAATTGAAGAAAAAAAAGGAGACAGTTAAAAGTCATAACCGCGAGGCAACTTAGCTCGCGAAATAAAGACTGGAAGAGGGGGGGGATGGAAGGTGGTATTGAAAGACGCGAAAGGTGAAAAAAATAATAAGCAAAACGCGAAATGAATATTAAATTTTGAAATTGAATTCCATCCACTTTATGCTGATGATATTTGAAAAGTTGATTTTCTTAGATTGAAAAAGAAGAAGCGAAAAAAGAAAATGTAAGAAAAAAGAAAATAATATATCCACTGTTTGCAAAGTGTCGAAAACAAGGAAAACTCTTTCGAAAGAATCGATTGTGGAAAATGTCTTTGCAAATTAAATTTTCGGTGAGATAATTATTTAAAGGAGAAAAAAAAAATGTCTTTTTCGAGGAGATCTTTTTCTGGTGATATTCCATTATTTTTTAAAGTTTATCTTGTATTCGATTACATAACCTCAATTATTCAAAGCAATAAAGAAAAATAAATTGTTTTCTCTTAACCATTTTTTGGTGCGGTGTTCATAACAGGATGCCTCAAGGGGGGGGAGACATTTCAGCTGCAAAAAAAGGGTTGGGAAACAAAGAAATAAACGAATTAAGTTATCAGGGGCTTTTTTGCTTGTTTAAGGGCGAACAATATAAATTTTGCATGGTTCTTTTGAATGTAGGAGTAATGCGAAAAATTCGTTTCATGATGCATTAGTTTTTCCTTTTTTTCTTTCTTTAAAGCAAAGAATAGTGAAATTTCTATCGATTTACACTGATTTTGCTTTTAATTGTTAAGATCAAATACATTTTCTAAACAATAAAAAATTGAAAATCAGTCCAAATATTTTTATCCATGTGCATGTTAACGATATTTCAAAATGTTTATTCCTAAAATTGTTGAATTGATTTGATTTTCATAATCTGTACTTACCAATTTTGAAAAGTCAATTTTAGAATGACATGGGAATAACTGATAAAGAATATATTAAATTGCTGATAAGGAATATCAGGGCACATTTTTTAAATTAGAAAACTGAATTAAGATAATCATTGATTGCCATTTACAATTTAATTTTGATGTGTCTGACATTTTAGATATGACTTTATTTTCATGTTATATTCAAAATAAAAAGTTAAAGATTAATAAGTAAAGAAAAAAATGTATAAATTTATTGAATTTGTATTTCATAACGAAATAACTAAACTTCCTCAGAAAAAAGAATTGTAATAATTTTTTTTATTTCATGCAATAATATAATTCAAAGCAGAAAAAAATTAAGCTTCAATATCAGAAAGTTCATGAAAATTTATTGTTTATTGTATTATAAAAATATTGTACAGCAGTGTGTGAACTGAAAATGATACAATAATTTTGAAATATAATTAATAATCAATAATTATAATATAATTAATAATACAGAAGAAATATAAACAAAATTAATTTTAAAGAATGATAGAAATTATTTCTATAATCGGAAGTTTTTTTTAAATTTTAATTATTGTTATGGAAGAAATCAAGAGAAAATCGATTGATCAAATATAATTTGCTCTAATTATATAAATTTACTTTAGATGTATTTATTTTTCAATAGATGTTCTCACTTTTGTGACAGTCGAAGAACAAGAAAGATCTTTTCTGTGGCATCAAATAAAGAAATAAAGTTTTTGTTAGTCAGTCGAATGTTATGTTGGGCTTTGCAATAGTTTCAAGTCACTTTTTCATTTTAATCATAAGTACATCAATTGATCTTAGATTTTTCTTTCAGAAATTCTATATTTTGAATTACCAAATAATATATTAGCTTATATTATATGAAATTTAAACCTGAAAACAATTTTTAACCGATTTTCAAACATTTGTAATTTTATATTCTCAATATAATTTTCAATTTAGTTCTCAATAAATTCAACCTAAAGATATTTGGCCCAAATCTATTAAGACCATTCAGAAGGCTAATATTTTTTTAGAGCATCATCGTCCTGGAAGTACCATTCTTAATTATAAACCATGGATTACACGCGAGTTATAAATATTTTTACTGTAGGCATAAATTTATATTGTCCGACATGATATTATGAAATAATAATAAATTTATTATTTTATGAAATAATAATAAATTTGTATATACATCTGTACGTTTAACTAAATTTAGAGGGAAAATAAGAATTAAGTATCTAAACATATTGATATGGTGCAATAATGTACGTCTTTCGAGATTCCATCCCCATGCTTGTTTATTTTTGTACTTAACAGATTTCTTACACGATTCTAAAATATCTTAGTATGAAAAGTTTATTTAGTCAAAATCGGTTCGCGTTTAGTTTACAATGTTTCCCCCTTACTTTACTGACAATGTTTTCCTTTCAAATGCAAATGCGTTAGATTCGCCGTATTTCCCCAAGCAGCCTATTTACAAAAATCATGCGTTATAAAATATTATGCAAGTGAATAAATTTATGGGATATATTTATTTTGCGTTACAGTTCCGCATAGATGACTTTTCTGGCGTCTAAAATATTAACGACATTTTTTTTCAGATGATTGTATAATGTAATCGAAGATTTTATTTGCAATTTAATCCAAATCTTTGCATTCGTTTATCAAAGTGATTTATAAATCATTTATCTACGAGAAAAATGCATTATTTCTTTTGACCTTTAAGTAATATTATTCTAAAATTCCGATGCAGTGGAATTTTTTTCATAACTAATTTAATAAATAAAGAAAAAACGAGATAAAAATTTTGTTTCCGTTTATTAATATACACAGTTACTTTCTTTGAAATAATCTGAAGTACAATACACTTTTATGAAATGGGAAATTAAGAAAGTTTTTCACTTCACACAACTAAAATGTCTGCATTAAATAAATTATTTAAAGGATTACTGATAAAAGATCAAGCTTGAATGCATGGAAGCAAGAAATATTTATTAAGAATATATGAAATATATTCAAGTATTTCCTCAATGCCTTTTTGGTTTTTATCATGTGAGAACATGATATTGTTTTCGCTTGAGGTTTTTGGAACCACAAAATGTGAAAGCAACAAATTGTTGAGGCCTGAAATTATGAAAACAAAAAAATAGTAAAGATTCAAAATTATTCTATTGTCTGCTAATGTCGTTTTAATTTGCAGTCGGCTTTCACTCTATTGCTTTCGAATTATATATCTTCTGCTAATGGAGTTTTATTTTGGAGTCGGCTTTCACAGTGTAGCTTTAGAAATATCTATTATCTACTAATGTAGTTTTATTTTAGAATCGAATTTCACTCTATAGCTTTACAATTATCTATCTTTTGTTGTAATTTTTAACACTGAAATAGCTGTGTTATTGCTTAATCCCTTCAACGTTTTTAAAAATAAACCAAAGAAGTTAAAATAGTATTTGTTAAATCGATAAAGACTGTTGATTCGGGGATAATTTCAACTAATTAAAATATGATAATTAGAAAATAATGTGGGTGATTTTTCACTTTTGGTAATCTACAACCAACAAAAGTTACGACTTGGTTTCCAAACTATACAATTGCGATTTGTCTTAAGTAATATAAGTCTTAACCAGTATAAACTGCTTTGAAACAAACACGAGACTACCTGATTACATATGCTTCGTTATTTAGAAAAATAATGTTTTTTTTCCCCTCTCGAAATCGTTTAAGCTCCAAAACTTTGTTTGCCAGCTAGAAATCTCGTGATTGTGAAACTGGTTTAAACTGGCTAATGACTTAAAATAAATAAAACAAATGATAACTTAAAATTAATAATGATTCCCATGGTTACTTCAAATATGAGATAGTAGATTTCATTTTTTAAAATTACAGTTAGATTTTCGAAATTTTTGCCGCAGTTATTCTTATTTTTTAACGTCTTTTATTATTTCGCTTGGTAATTAGCAGCCCAAATAATAGTGAAATAATAAATCGACGATGTTATAAAATAAATTATCGATGACACTTTAGGTTTAGGGATATTAGTTTTTCCATAGTAACTGAAATTTCATAAGTCTACTATTATAACAATAAATCTTACCTGAAATGTATTTTTTTAATGTTGAAGTAAATTTATTACTCATAGAATGCATAATTTCTGATTTCTCTTTTAGTTATAGGTTTCATTATTAATGCATGTCCTGGACGGGGTTTTAAATTGAAAATCACTGTTAAATTTAATTGGATGAGCTTAAAACGTAGTTCAAAATATAAACTGAGACATCAATTTAATGTCAATAGAATTATTTTGTTTGAATGCATTTATTATAAAATAAATATCAAAAATAATTTTTATGAAAATTTAAATTCACAATTCTAAATTACTTTATCGTTATTAAAATGTCCTCTTAATTTTCCTTTACATTCAAATGTGACTTAAGCAAAATGATTTTGTATTTTTCTAGAAAAATTATCATTCAGAACTACAAAAAGAAACCATATTTTACCATCAATTTATGGAAGGAATCATTCAATGCATGGCATCATTTTGTCGTTTTATTTAATTACTTTCTCAAATTTTGATTGGTAAAAAAGTACTTGAGAGTGGTAAAAATGGTGTAGTTTAATTTTCGTGGAAAATTAAACTATACAAGTCCATATATATTAATTTTTCAAAGCAATAAACAAGTTCTCTTATTCGGCAAATATTTATTCATCAAATTACTTTTCGAAAGACTTAGGGTTAAACTTGCTGCTTTGATCGCATTTATTAAATCGATATAGCTTTCGGTCAAAGTGTTCCGAACGGTCAACTTTAATTTCAGGAATCTACATTCTTCTGTTTTCATGATTAAACATACTTAACATACTTCAAAATATAGCACATCGGAATTTATTTTTGACAGTTCTAATATAAATAAGTCCCCTTTTTGTTTCTACGCTGTATGTTTTTTTCAATTCATACAATTGGTTCTCTCTCTCCCTTTATATATTTATATATCTTGCTCAAATTTTCAATTGTTAATAAAATATTTTTTTTTTATTTATCCACTCAAGTCCGAAAAAAAGTTTAACTTAGTGTGTATGACACTTGATGTTAATAGTTTTTATCAAATATTATTCGATTTACTAATTTTTTCAGTAATTTCTGTTTGTTCGCCAAAGTCACCAAATCCATAGCCAATCCGCTATATGGAAGCAGCGCTTGTTGTCAAGCTCCGAGATTACTGATGCGACACCCGTTCATAAATAATATAAGGTATATTTCAATAATATAAGAAAATAAGCAGGAATGGAATTTTTATAGAATTATATATTACTTGTTTATTATTATTTAATAGTTATCACCTTTGAATTCCCTGTCTATTATTATTTTATTTATAAGCAGGAAGGGAATTTCTATAAAATTATATACTACTTATTTATTATTACTTAATCCTTATAGCCTTTGAATTCAGTGGCTATTATTATTTTATTTATAAGCAGGTATGGAATTTTCATAAAATTATATATTACTTGTTTAATATCATTTAATCCTTATCACCTTTGAATTCCCTGTCTATTATTATTTAATCCTTGTGATCTTTGAATTCCCCGTCCATTATTATTTAATCCTTGTTATCTTTGAATTCCCGGTCTATTATTATTTAATTCTTATCACCTTTGAATTCTCTGTCAATTATTATTTAATCCTTGTCATCTTTGGATTCCCTGTCTATTATTGATTAACCCTTGCCACCTTTGATTTCCCTGCCTATTATTATTTAATCCTTGTCATTTTTGAATTCCCTGTCTATTATTATTTAATCCTTGTCACCTATGAATTTCCTGTATATTATTATTTAATCCTTGTTATCTTTGAATTCCCGGTCTATTATTATTTAATTCTTGTCATCTTTGAATTCCATGTCTATTATTTTTCAATTCTTGTCATCTTTGAATTCCCCATCTATTATTCACAGTTCAAATATAATTACTTATCCCTCGACGAAGGAAATATTAGTTCATCTGATAAAACAAATAATATTCTGTTGTTCTGGGAAATTCCTAGGGAAAGTAAATTAAACGAAGTGGTACAATGAACTTATTTCAACAATTGTCAACATTCAAACTATTGACTTATTTTCCAGGAATGCATGAAATATAATAATTATCTCTCAATAATATATATTTATCCATCAAAGAATAAAACACAAGTTCATCTCAGAAAACTGCAACTTTCTTTGGCGATGAAGAAGTCATTTACAAACAACTTCTGGTTCTGTTTTTCCAAAAACAATGG
This sequence comes from Argiope trifasciata, assembly GCA_026543055.1. Classification (NCBI taxonomy): domain Eukaryota; kingdom Metazoa; phylum Arthropoda; class Arachnida; order Araneae; family Araneidae; genus Argiope; species Argiope trifasciata. The sequence continues at coordinate 2,847,340 of JAPMOQ010001578.1, read as the reverse complement.
CGTATGAAAATAACTTTTCTTCATCGGGAATTTCCAAATCATAAATACCTGCTGACGGCAGCGAAACCCTGAAATTGGAAGCACTTCTAGAAGACGGAAGATCCGAAGCATCTTTTTCCGATGAAAACCGTCCACCTCAGCAAGAATAGAGATTAAAGACTAGAACAAAACATGAGATAAGAAAAATGCTGTCTCGCGGCATTCTGAAAACAAAGTTTACACAAGAGCAAAGTTCTTAAAGGGTTCAGATGTCAGAAGCCGCCACGAATTCTTGGTAAATATTGCGAAGAAAGTTTTGGGCGGAAAAGCCACACGCTCGAGTATCCACGGAATGTGCTTCATCAGGAGTTGAACATGAATTAATTAGTTTTATGCAGTTACAGAAATTTGTTTCTTAGTGTCTAAACTAATAATGTTGCCAGAAACTTTTCTGTTCGTTAGATAAAATAAAATAATAATTTGTTGCCATAAAAATGTTTTATAATTGTGTAAAAATTCTGTTTAATTAAATGCACATTCATCGTTTACAGCATTTTCATATTTTTAATGCAAGCGGTGTAACTGAATTTTTTACCCTGTCTCATTAAAATCAGAAACTGAACATGGATTAATTAGGTTCATGTAATTATCAAAATTTGTTTCTTAATTGGTTCTTGCTGAACTTACAATATTGATAGAACATAAGACGTTTATTTAATTTACATAATATTGTTGTTGTTGCTTAGTAAAATATTTACAATTGTTACTACCTACAATTATTATTAACATTTATAATTAATAGTGTTAAAAATATTCGCAATTTCATACATGAGCAATTTTTAAACATTTTCTGTTTAGATGGTGCTGGCACTTATATATCTGTGGAAATTTCAATTACTCCTCGTCTTTATTCAATCCCTACAATTAGTTCACACTTTCAATATGTATATTTATTTCTCTATCATGCTCAAATGTTAATAAAATAAATTTTATTCATCCACTCAATTTCAAATAATTTTTTTGGAGTGGGTGACACTTGATGTTAATACAATTGTATTTCAAATATTAATCCATTCATTAAATTTAATTAATATTTAGTACTTTAAATGCAGTTTCAGAAGATTTTTATGAAAATTGAAGCGAACAGGCAGTATTTCAATCGGTAAAATGCGAGGATTTCAGTATTTTTACGAGTTCAATTCTTGCGAAATTTTTTGATACTCAATATTTTTTGATAATTATGTAATAAAAAGTAGCGAACTTTTTAAAAATTTGTTTAAGTAAGTAGGAATCGAATTATTAAAAAATTGTTGCTTGTTCATGTATTGCAAATCTTAGAAATCAAAATCAGGAATTGAATGCGAGTTATTTTCAGCAAGCATAAAAGTCACTAAATATTTGTATCAAATGACAGGGCTAATTAGATTCATAATATTCTTATTGACCTAAAAATACTTAAAAATGGGAATTAACAAAGCAACAAACTTCTGTTTTCTTTTTTTAATCATTTAAGCAAATATAATTATCTTGGTGTATAAACCATTTCTATAACTTTGTGTAAGGTTAATACATTACCCATAACAACATTAAGTTAAGGAATAAATTAGAATATCTTTATACAATTAAAAAATATGCCTCTTAATAATCATATTAATAATATTACTAAAACTTCAATGATGTAAATAATATTACAGTTGGCCACAAAATATTTTTGCTACAAATATGAAGCTGATAATTAATTCGAGGAAACAAATAGAACTGAAAATTTTTTTCTTCATATTTAGAATTCCTGTGTTAGAATTATAGTTATTTTTTACTCCGCCATGAATAGAATCGAAAAATGTTATTTACAAATTTCAAAAGTTGGAGATTTTCGCAATAAAACCTATATTTGCAAAACGTAGAGAACTATCGATACAAAATTTTACCATCAAACTATGTACAAAATAACAAAAGGATATGCCAAATAAATTGTACCATAAAATCATTACGATTTCAATTGATAAATTTGCTACGCGGCAGCATAAATATGAAAATTATGAATAAGTTCAGTAATAGAGGGCAGTATGAGCCTTGTATATTTGGGCAAATGAAGTATTTTTTCAAAAGTGGGAGTGAATCCCATGCGATGCTGGCTGTTTTTTACTCAAATGTTATTTTGTGCACTTACAAATTTCGACTCATTTTTGCATTGGTCTGGTTTTAGAGATTAAATAAACTTTTAAAATGCACTGTGATGTTATTTTTCATTAAAATTATAATCTTTATATGTTTAAGGGTTTTTAAGTATGAAAAATTTACTTAAGACAAATTTAAGAATTTAAAAATAATAGATACATTCTGCGATTAAACACGACGATGTAAATTCTAAAAACAGAGATCAATAGAAATTCTTTTTGCTATAGTTGTTCATGCAAGCGCATAGAATTGTATAAAAATAAATATATGATTTTTTCATAGATTTGCACTTGGGATAGTTTTAGAGATTAAAGGAAATAAAATTTCAACAATTGCCTCACTGAAGCTATTTTTAATACATTATAATTACTTCCAAAGGAAAGAATATTTTTCAGATTTTCGAAATAGAACTAAAAAAAATTGGTCGATTTTTAAATAATAGTAGAAAGTATTATAAAGTTTATACAAACGATGAGCAACAAATTCGAATGGAAAAGATGAATATATGAGTAACCACGAAACGATAATTGAAGATGAATTAATTTGTTTTATTTAGTTACACTTTTGGGTTCCTAGGCTAATAAATTTAAGTAGAAAAATATTCCTGTAATTGGTTAAACGGTAGAAGAATTCAGACAATGTTGTAATATTTTTTCATCCAAGTAAAAATTCAGATTCTTTTAAGACAAAATTGTTCTATATTTTTATAAGATTTCAAACAACCTAACCAGGACGAAAAACTTTTAAAAACTGTCAGAACAATTAGGATTTTAATACATATTCTGCCATTCAGGTCATTTTCTCCTAGCAAACTACAAGAAAAGATTTGCCTTGGTAATTTGTCATGATTATTCAATAATATATCAATTATTATGCACTGCATTCAGACAAATATTTTTAATAAAAAAGTGTCAATACTTTGCACCATGCTGTGTGTAATGCTTCGGTTGAATTCCATTGTAAACGGGGATATTAAATATGCAGTTGTAATTAATTAAATTAAAAATGTGAACTCTTTTAAATAATTTCGTAATTGAATGGGTTTTCAGAATTATTTAATAAATGTATAGTGTTCTAATTCTTTCTTTTCTTAATTTTTCATCTTTTCATTTTTTTAAAAAAATTAAAGGAATTTGAAATATTAGTCAAATAAATACTTAAAGTATATGGGTTTAAAATGAATTTATTTTATGTTTATTTTCTTAAATTGTTATTTTTTACAAAGCAGTGATACCGTGCAAAAAGAAAAATTGTAATTTGTCATTGTAAAACAAGTGTATTATAATTTATTACGCCAACAGATTAAAGTATTCAACGAAGATTTTGATTTTAAATATTATACAATATTTTTTTAATGCATTAAAATCAAGAAGGAAATAAGAATTTCATTTGTGTAACATTTCCCTATAATATTTTAAAGTTGTGTAATTTGTTTGTGTGAGTGTAATATATACTTCTAAGCTACATTAAACATTGGGATAATTCTTTCCTAATAGTCATAAATAAAAAAGAAATAATGAGATTCTAAATTTGGAAACTAAGGGTTTACCAGTATTTTTTGTTGTCTTGGACATTGTCAAATTGTTTATTTCAGATTATTATTATTATTATTATTCATAATTTTAATGAAAAAAAACGCAATGTCGTGTATGCTTGTAAACATTATCATGTTAATATTTTTTAGATATTTCTTCAGTTGAAATTCTTAACTATTACATCACTTAAGAATTGATGAAATAAGTTTAAGTGTAATGGTTTCTTGCAGTACATTATAAAATCGAAAATATGTAGATGAAATATTTCATCATGAACTTTTCTACAATCACAGCTTAATTCTAAATGTGCCACTTTATCAAATATTTTTAAAGGGTTATTTGTTTGTTTGAGGTTGATTTAATTTTTATAATCCATCTTATAAATGCCATATAACTTCAACGGTCATAGGTGAAAACTGTTTGTTAAGAATTCAAAACAACTAGTTATTGAAGGAAATGTAATTCAACGAAAATGAAATTAAAATATACCTAATCATTTTTTTAAATATATACCATCAGACATTTTTAGGATTCCTAATTGTATAGAAAAATACAGAGAAAAATAATACATAGTATCCATTCTTAAAAATCAGTTTTCTTTTCTTTTTTAACTTTTATTCTAATGTATAACTTCTTTGAATACGTGTACCACTTAAAATTTCTGGAATCTTATATTGATACTTTGAAATTATGGTATTATCTGTATAGTATTTTGAAATTATACCAAGGCATTCTAATAAAATAATGAAAATGAATGTATTTAAATTCATTGAGGATTTGTTTGCGCTCTTTTCTTCAGTTATCATACAAGTAAATCCTTCTTATAATAATTTCAATATATATCTCATTGCCAACACAAATCCAATTTAATTCATTTTTTTAATAAACTTAAAGATGAATTGTAAGGAACTAAATTAACAATTCCCTTTATAAAGGCTTAAATTTTTATTATTATTTTGTATAACTGGATTGAAATTATAAGGGAAAAAAACTGTCATTTTCCTTTAATTTCAATCGAAACGTATAACATTTGAAATATTAAACACGTTTCTTTGACTAATTAGGAAAATAAAGTGCCAAACACTTCGGTGATATGTTTAATTCCTTACCTTATTTTTTCAATTTAAAAGACTTTTTTCCCCATTTTTCCTAACGGAAAGGAAAATCCAAAAGATCAGATATTCATCAGGAAGCACTTACTAAGGGAGTCTTGTTTTCTGTACTTATTAACAAAGTATTTTTTGAAAAAGAATTCTGTCTTTTGAAAAGCGTAGTCGCATACGCACTTCTTAGTTGAGTTAAAGAACTTGAGTTAAATCTGATCATTACGATTATCTTCCAGATTCTTTTCACTTTGTAGGATTGTCATTAAGCTAATTTCTTCTCATCTTATATTTTTCTGATCTCAAAAGTGATTATTTTCGAAAGTTTCTCTACGAAGTTTCTGGAATTTTATGCATAATTAATCCTAATATATATACATTGTTAGAGATTAATATCGGTGCTTTGTAATTTCTTTTTCATTTCCTGATTTATTTTTGATGCTTCTTTTACCATTAAAATTTCATTAGTATTGAGATTTGAGAAATACAGAAGTTTTGTTTTAATTAAGTTATGATTAAAAGCTTTTGTTACTGCTATTTTCAGTTAAGAATTTCTATTAAATAAACTTTATTTTTATGAGGATGGTTAGACGTTGAAAAGTTAGCTAAAATATTAAAACTAATTTTAAATCTAATAACAAAAAAGTATTTCACGAGACCTTTATTTAATGTATCCTTTGAAATAAGAGCAACATCTAATAGGCACTTATCTAAAAATTTATTCTTAGACAATTTTATAGATAAGAAGAGAGATGTATTTAAATAATATTATAATTACCAGAATATATCTATAATTAAGAATGTAGAATTTCGATATTTTCATGGTAGAGAAAGCTTAAAAGAAAAGTCAAATTTAGTGCTATTGTTAATAGGATTGAAAGCTTTGTTTGGTTACGCTACTCCAAACTTATAAGATACTAGCCGCCTTTGGCGACCAGCTGGTTCACCATAAGTAATGGGTTCTAAAATTTTCGATTAAATTATATATTCATTAGCCTTCATTGATTGGCCAGAAATTAATATTTTCTTTAAGGTGATGAATTGAAAGTTCTAAAATAACACGTTTTCCTAATAATATTCTTTAATTTTATAAATCAGTCAGTTTTAACTATCGGTTATGCTTCCAAAATATTAAAAATATTTTTTTCGGTGATGCCAAAATATTAAATATGTTTTTTTAAAAAAAGCGAAAAAGGGGAAGAAATTATTGAATTAATGATACAGATATTGCAAACGATTATGGAAATATGCCATTGAATCGGGATTTCAGTGCATATCCTGTCTAAATTCAATCAGGTTTACTGTAAATAAAGATGATTTATGGAATAAATGATTTAGATATTGCAAACGATTAAAGAAACCTTTGCTTTGCATTTATTTTTTTAGAAAATATCACATTTTATATTTATTTTATTTTATCCAGTCACGTGTTAAAAGTTGCATTTCTTTAGATATATTTTGCGATGATAGCTTTTTTTTTATTCGAACTTCCGGCATTCTTTTATTTTATCCGGTCACGTGATAAAAACCTGGTTAAAATATTCCTTTAAAAATTCGCAAAAAATAGAAGCTTACATTTTAAATTCAAAAAAAACTGATACCATTAGAAAGCTAATATTTTTATCTTTAAATTGATATAAAAATCATGTTTGTGCGATAATATTTTCGGAAGTTATAGCGGAAAAACGTCGAAATTTCGCATAAATTTTAATTAATTCAAATTCTAATTAAAAATTCAAAAAAAGGGCTCCGTGGTGCACATTCCCGACCTCCAAGGTATACATGTACCAAATTTGGTAGCTTTAGATCCAACGGTCTGGCCTGTAGATCACCAACACACACACACGCACACACACACACACACACACTCACACATTGAGCTTTATTATAAGTATAGATAATCATGATTACGATGTAAAACCTAGTGCAATGGAGTACAAAATTTCACATAATGAAATTTAAAAAAGATAATTTTTTTTTTCAAAATTGTTTAACCAATTTAAGATGGAAACTTCTGGCTCAATGAAACGCGATCACTTATTTCTGATTAATTTGTTTTAATATAAATTCTTAATAGACACATACTATTTTTAAATGTTGAAAAACGGATAAATGTAACATAAAGAGAAAATTTCTGCTAAATAAGATTTATTGAGCATCTCTGTTTCATTTTTCAACAGAGCATAAAGAGTAGCCATTAGCAAAATTGTTAATGTATATGAATATAATAAAGTGTACCTAAAAAAATGTATTCCTTTAAAAGAAGCAGAAAACAAGAGCCTTATTTTACAGTAATTTTTTTTAATCAGACAATTTGCGTCTTACTCCTCACTAGAAAATATTAATATTTCGTAGTTTATATGTTAAGATAAATATGATTAATCGCTTCTTAGTAAGAAAATTGTTAAAAGTAATTCATCATTCTATATGGCAAGTTGCTACTTATACTGGAACGACATTGTGGGTTTATTACCATTAATCATCAATCAACCGATCACCAACTGAGCATATTTTGAATGTGTTAAATTAAATGAAAATTTTGATAAATGCATATATATCGATGCATATATTTCTCATTGGTAGATTAAACATAATACTTGGTTAAATGAATCCCCTTCTTGTTCCTACAAGGTGTCTCAAAAACCTTGACCGAAAAAGAGTGAATTTAACGTTTCAAAAGCACACAAGAAATATCAACTTTAAACTTAAGGCTTCACCCGACAAACCTAACAATATATTTAGAAATTATGAGCTACAAAAGTTTGTTTAGTGGGGATGATCAAAACTCTTTGCAACATAATTTTTATAGCACACATTCAAAAATATTCAAATTGTTAAAAAGGTAAAAATAAAATAATAATTATTTTAATAATAATGATATTAATTGTCTTTTTTTTAAATATTATGTATAATATCAATCGTCATATTTTTACATATCCTGTATAATATTAATCATATATTTTTATATTATATTTATAATTATAATATTTATTAACTTAATTACTGAATAATTAAAATCGTAATTGTTTAATTATTTTTTATTTTGCTATAACTTTATATACTAAAACTTTGCCAAATAAATGTATTACAAAAGGGTATAAATATATCCAATATTAACTGTTTCTCGAATTTTTGTGGTTCCAACATACAGACGTTTTCAGGAGACTTTATTTTAAACTATGTATAGATCTGTTAGATTTATTCATAGTTCTGTTTCTTATAACCCACAATATTTTGTCAAAAATTAGAATATACGACTCTGAGAACTATGCTAAGATTAAAAAAAAAGTATATATATATATATATATATATATATATATATTCTGAGATATTCTGAAACAGACTTTTTTTTGTCCAGTTAAATATAGTTTATCGATTGAATAGAATTTTTATCTATTATCATGTTGCTGTCTTTTTTTCTTCAAAACTATGAATAGGGAAGTAGAAAGCAGAAAAGAAAAATATTAAGAATATATTTTCAATTAATTTAATTTCGGGAAGGAATTCACCAACAGAATGCCTTGATCCCATGGAATTGAAAATGTCACATGAAAATTCAATTAAAATGAGGAAGCAGTTCGAATGATTAGGAAATCGTTTTTAGAATGTTAGTTAATTAAAATTACTGCAATACACACCTACTCATATATTCTTTAAATAAAATATGTTTTTATCCACTTTCTGTAAAATAATATAATATAGAATTCGTGTACGTTGCCGGAAATCATTTATTATTATATATCCGAAATTATCTATGTGTATATATCAAATTATATATCCAGTTTCCTCGAGTTTGTGTATTTCCAACATACAGACGTTTTCTGGAGACTTTATTCTATACTATGTGTACATTTGTTTGTGTGTTTATTAGTAGTGTTTTGTTTTTTATGACCCACAATAATTTCACAAAATCTGGAATATTTGTCCCTGAGAAATATGCTATGAATAAATTATGTATTTATTGAAAAGAAATATATATATGCATTCTCAGATTAAACATACTTAGAGGTTTTCTGGTCCAGTTTATATAGTTTATCTATTGAAAAGAATTTTTATCTATTATCATATTCTTTTCTTAAAAACTATGAATAACTATAGATACATATATTTCACAACTGTAATATTATATATATATATATACACACTGAAGTGACAAAAGTCATGGGATGACTGTTAATATCGTGTCGGTTCTCCTTTAGCCAGGCGAAGTGCAACAACTCGACGTGTCATGGAGTCCACAAGTCGTTGGAAGTCCTTTGCAGGAATATTGAGCCATGCTGTCTGTATAGACGTCCATAATTGTGAAAGTGTGGATGGTGCAGGTGTTTGGGCACGAACGGACCTTTCGATGATGTCCCATAAATGCTCGATGGGATTCATATCGGGCGATCTAGGTGGTCAGATCATGCGCTGGAATTGTCCGGAATGTTCTTCAAACCAATCGCGAACAGTTCTGGCCCGGTGACATGGTTCATTGTCATCCATAAAAATCCCATCGTTGTGTGGGTACGTGGAGTCCATGAATGGCTGCAAATGATCTGCAAGCAGCTGAACATAACCATTTCCAGTCAATGATCGGTTCAGTTGCACCAGAAGACTGAGTCCATGCCATGTAAAAACAGCCCACACCGTTATGCATCCACCACCAGCTTGAACAGTGCCTTGCTGACAGTTTGGGTCCATGGCTTCGTCGGGTCTGCGCCACACTGGAACTCTACCATCAGTTCTTATCAACTGAAATCGTGACTCATCTGACCATGCCACGGTTTTCCGCTGGTCTAGGGACCAGTCGATATGCTCACGAACCAGGAGAGTCGCTGCAGGCGATGTCGTGCTGTCAGTAAAGGCACTCGTGTCGGTCTTCTGCTGTCATAGTCCAAGGAAGACAAATTTCGCCACACAGTCCTATAGGACACGTCCCTCGTACTTCCCACATTGATTCCTGCAGTTATTTGACGAAGTGTTGCGTGTCTATTAACATTGACCATTCTACACAGACGTCGGCGGTCTCGGTCGTTAAGTGCAGGTGGTCGCCCACTGCGCTGTCCATGATGGGATGTGATGCCTGAAATTTCATACTCTCGGCACACTCTTGATACTGTGGATCTCGGAATGTTGAATTCACTAACGATATCCACAATGGAATGACCCATGCGTCTAGCTCCAACTAACATTCCACGTTGAAAGTCTGTTAATTCTCGTCGTGCCGCCATAAATCACGAAAAACCTGTTCACTTGAATAACTTGAACACAAATGAAAGCTCTGGAATACGAACTGTGCATTTATATATATATATATATATCAGAATCTTCAAATTAAACTCATATTTATTTGCATTTTATTGCAAAATAAGTGTTATATATTGGGTATTATATTCAAAAACAAAATATTAAATAACTGGTAAAAATAATAGAAAAATCTAACAAAATATCTTTAAATGGTTCTTTAACTATAAAAAATATGTACGTGAGTATGTCAAGTTGCACTGATGTATGACAACATATTTTAACTATTTTTTTTATTTGAAGTCGATAAATTCAGTTTAGACTATCAACTAAATTAAAATTACTAATTTAGTATTATTCATACTTTAACTTTCGGAAAAATATGTTTCGAATTTTTATGTTTTTCACAACTTTTTTGTGTTTAATCTGGTGCAATCGTTATTTTTAGATATAAAACCTTTACTGACGAATTTGTTTAATTTGGCAGTAAGGCGTTGCAAACGCCTAAGTCCATATAATAAGATGGTTGTTGCCATATTTGGGCAATATAGCAACATGTAAATATCCAGATGATTTCCAGTTGCTGTCTTTAAAATGATTGCTTTTTTCCATACAAAACATATATATTTTTTGTATAAATTTTCAAAGAAGTTGAAATTAAAATTCTGAGTTATCTGATTAAAAGACTGGAAATAATGTCACTGAAAACTATGAATATATCCACATATTTTAATATTTTTTTTTTTGTATTCCAATCATTAATATCCAATAGAAATAATTTAAATTTTTAGTTATTCTAAATTCAAAATAAACGAGATGATATATACGAAAAAAATAACAATTGATTAGATAAAGCTATTCAGTTATATTATAACTGAACTGATCATGAGGAAGATAATATATTTTTTATTTTTTGAACAATAAAGCTCGCATTTAAAATTCAACTCAAATAGTGAAATAGTATGCGTAATACGCATATTCTAATGTCTATTTCCAAATTCCTTGAAATGTTTGACGATATATTATCATTCCGAATTATGATTTATACTTATTTTGTGAAATTATCTCATCCTTGAATTGAAATTGAAATCACAAATAGCAGAGGATGAAATGAAAAAAAAAATTAATTAAATGAATTAACATGAAATAAAATGAATTAAATATTTTTTCAAATGAAAAATATATATTGACATTACTGCGATTAATATTGATTGAAATAAAATAAAGAATGAAATGCATCACTATCAAAATTTAAAATTTTAAAATATAAGCATAGTTAAAACTGAAATGAAAAATTCTTTTCTACTAATAAGATATAAAAGAAGTGATAAATAGCTGTCATTAAAACAAAGAAAGTAAATGTGTAATATATTTGCTAAGGTAATTTCGCAAAATCGAATTAAAAAAATATATATTGCATGAGAAAAAAATTCTATACTGTTACGTAATAAGAAATCTATAATTTTAGACTAAAATATTAAAAGAAAAATTTTCTGTAATTTAAAAGAATTTCTAAATATCAAACTAAATTGTAAATCGAAAGTACATATGTTAATTCACCCATTCGCCTTTTCTTAGACTCCCAATATCTTAACCATAAAACTAAAAGTAGATATAAACTGATTAATATCAAAAACATTATGTTCAGAATTCAAAAGATTTCTTTTAATTTAGTAACTTAAAATAAACTTTCCGAAATTCACTATCGATAATTTCAGATCTTTTGAAAAAGATTTCAGATTTCAGATCCAAAGCCGCTCTAATAGTATTTTCCAAATACAGCTCCATGTTTTAAGAAAGCTTCGCTTTATTACTGCTTCAATATCTTTTATGCGGTTACAGTATCTCCACAAAAGTATACTTTTCATTTTAAGAGTTGATTCTATATAAATAAATAATTTATAGCTACTTGACTTTGGAGTATAAAAGTTTTTCCAGAAGGCCTGTAGCTCTCTTTTCAATTTTATCTTCTTTCCGATTAAATATGTTTCTTTTAATACGTTTTTTGTAATCATAAAACTAAAAAAAACTACTTTATATTTTTTTATTTCTTATTTTGTAAATTTGATTCAAAATATTTCGATATTTTTGTTATGATATTATCCCATTAAATATCTCCGTAGAGAGGCACTTTAGAACTCTCAATTTGAAATGTCCTCCGTCTGTTGAGACTTGGGAAATTCGAGAGTAAATACTTTTTCTTTTATTCCAGCTTTTTGATCACAAATCTCGGTTATTCTTCGTTACTTACGAATGTATTTGTGGCACATGAATCAATGTTACTAAAGAGAATAAAACTCACATGGATTAGTGTTTCATAAAAATAGAGTAAAACTTACATGGGTTAATTTGGGCATAATAAGAGAATAAAACCGACATGGATTAATATGGTATAATAAGAGAATAAAACACACATGAATTAATGTGGCATAAAAAGAGAATAAAATTCACATAGATTAATGTAGCATAATAAAATATAATTCACATAGAATAATGTGGCATAATAAGATAATAGAACTCACATCGATTAATGAGGTATAATAATGGAATAATACACATATAGAGTAATGTGGTATAATAAAAGAATATAATATGTGTATTATGTGGTACGATAGGAAAATAAAGTATATGGATTAATGTATCATAATAAGATAATGAAACTCACATGGATTACTATGCTTTAATAAAACTCACATGGATTACTGAGCTATAATAAGAGAATAAAACTCATATTTATTACTGTGGCATAATATAAGACAATAGAAGCATTTTTCTCCAATAGAAACGGTGTAACAAATTTAGTCATGAGAAGTGGAGGAACAATTACTGCTGTAAAATATTTGTCAGCTCTTTCGTGAAAAAAATGTCCTATTAATATCTTTCATAAGGAGGATAATATATGCATCCTATCAGAAGCTTTATAGAATGATTAGTGAAGTCTTAAAGGATATTTGAAATCGATTTCAATATCAGTGTGATAGAAACGAGGAAACCCAATGTTACCGAATATTTGAAAAGTTTGTTGGCAGCAGTGGAAAATATTAGAAAAAATTATGTATAAAATTATGTTACGTTAAAATCATAGGACAATATATTTGTATATATATATTTGTATATATATATATATATATGTATGAAAATTTCGCATTTAAAGCACAGTGAATTGTTTTTCAAAGCGCCAAAACAGATGCGTGTATGCGTATGGACATAAATTCATACATAAAGTGTGATTATTATAAAAAAACAAAGGATAAATCTAATTTATTATCATATTTTGAGATGAAGGTAATTGATTTCTTAATAATAGTTTACTTTGCTTATTGATCTTAATGTGCTTAAAATAGCATTCTTTTGTAACTTTCTTAGTACCAAATAAAATTTTTGAAAGTGGAGAAAAATTAAAAATAACTTTTAATTTAATATGACATGAATTTTATGGCAAAAAAAAACGACAAATTTTATAACCCTCTTTTTATATATTAAAGATTTTTGCCCTCAATTCATTCCTAAAAACATGAACAAATACATGGGAGATGGGTTTACACACTTCCGATATTTACATCATTTAAATATTCAGTTCAAATACCTTGTAAATTAAAATTCTTCCTTTTCTTATTAGGTCTGTATTTCAAAATAAAATTCGCTATTTAAATATATATTTGAAAGTACTGAGTTTAGCTGCCTCTCAAATTTTATACTTAACTTATTTACTACCATATAATTCATATTTATAAGATATATTTCAATAAAAAATTAATCTGAAATAAAAATTTAATTATTCTCATTTATTTTAATGAATATGTTGCCATGAATGTTCGAAATCGGAGAATGTTAACACTCACCGGTGAATGCGAATACATACCAAATTATGAAAGACTGAATATTTTATTATATTCTTAAACATTCGGTATATCACCAGCATATACTCTGGTGGGGGTTGAAACGAGGTGACCATGTCCATGGAGAGGCAACACCACTGTGGGAAAGAAGTCCCTGATGTCGTCCGAGGTCATACAGGTGCTCGAAATGTGTAGACGGTAGTTGTTATAACAGAAGACTTCGACTTTTATAAATTAGCGAATAAAAATGGTACCCTCAAGCAGCATTTTACCCTTAAGTAGTTTGTAATTTCTAAAGAAACGTTGCTCTCCATAGATGGTATTTCTTCTCAATATTGTTGTTGTTTATTGGATTTTATCAGCGCAAGAGCCATATTTTGTCTAAACGGTATTTCTTTTCATCAAATGCTGCAGTGAGAAGCCGTGCAGCTAATTTGAAAAGTTGGGGGGGGGGTAAGGTTATACATGCTGTCACTGCAAAAAGAAATGTTTTGCTGCTAAATACAATTGTAAAAGCAAGGGACTCTTGTGCAATTCAAGGAGCCATAGGTTAAATTGTTGTAACAAATAAGATAGTATAGCGTCAATCCCATATTTAAGTTTAATACTTTATTTTTAAGCTTTGTAGTTTAATTATTATAATTTTATTCACTATTATAGCTTTAATGATTTATTTACTAAAGGGTTTTAAGTTTAATTACTGTAGCTTTCTCATATATCTTTCATAATATGTTTTAAAAATAAATATGATTTAAAAACTTAACAGCAATATTTTTCTTCAACATTCACCACCAGTGCATGTCGTTGATTATCGACATACACTGGTGATAGTCCGAATTCATAAGAATAGAATAAATTACTGTATTTCTCTGATATGTTTGGTAAATGTCGACATTCACTAAGTCAATAAATCTAACAAATTGAATAATAATAAAATTTCAAAACAATCAATAATCACAATATTTTCATTCATTCCACTTCATTTTGTATCTGAATGAAAATATTAGCATTAAAATCGTATGACTATTATAGATTCATTATATATGCGTGAGAAATATATAATACTATATATATACATTTAACGTTTTGACTGAAATTATATACATTAGTGTACTAATAAAGATATTACTAAATGTAATAAAAATAAAATATTTTATCCCATTTTATTCTTCTAACAATTAATTAACCCTTAGACTACCGATATCTGCTCTCAGACACCATTTAAGGACTGAATAAATAATTAAATAAAACGACAACTGTTCAAAATCTTACGGTTGCCATTTTATTCGATACTTTTCATACATTTTGACTGATAAAAATACTTAAAGAGTAGTAAAAGTATGAAGATTAATTTTCCAAGAAAATTAAACTATGAAAATCCATATAAATTAATTTTTCTGATGAATAAAACAAGTCATTTTATTCGTCAAATATTTATGCATTGAATTACTTTTTCGTGAGTCAGAGATTAAGACCGTTATTGAGTTAAATAAGTAAAAAGTATATAATTGAAAAAGCAAAAAGAATTTAAATTTTCTTTAAAAAGATCCCACTAGATTCAGATTACAAATCTACATGAAATAGAAGAACTAGATCTCTTTTAAATGCGGTAAAACCACATCCTTAAAAAATAGCAGAAGTTTTACCACTCATGATTAAACTTTCCAGTCCCTTACACAATCTAAAGCGTTTGGCAAAGTTAAGCTGTGAATATAACCTGTTTTTGGCATTTTTCAGTAGAGCAAACTTTTCTTTTACTTTTTGTTTCCTTCAAGCCAGCAGCCCATGAATTTTCGATGCAAATATAATAGAATCCCCGTCTACAGCGCAACCACTGCTGTTGGCTGAGAATATTTTATCAGAAGACTCCTCCTCAAACGCTGTGCTGCAGAAATTCCTGATAAAAACAAGCATTCTGGGAGAAGACGGTAATTTGATTCAAACCGAGAACTAGACGACTTGGGATGGTGAAGAAAAGAGAGCAGCAAAAATAAACATCCTTTCCGAAATATCTATAAAAATTTCATGGACATGCCAATATGATACATGATACACATAATATGAATTTGAATAATGATTCTGTGGTCTGGACTGAATCAAAATTCAATAAATTGATGTTTCGTCGTTGAATGTATATATTTGAAATATAAGCTTCTATTTTTAATAATATTCTATTTGTAATAATATTCAAATAATATTCTATTTGTAATAATATTCGAATAATATTCTATTTGTAA
>JAPMOQ010001578.1:2819392-2831233 GCA_026543055.1 Argiope trifasciata | reverse complement strand
TTCTATTTGTAATAATATTCGAATAATATTCTATTTGTAATAATATTTGAATAATATTATATTTGTAATAATATTCAAAAAATATAAAACCAAAGAGGAAATTAACAAGTAAAGAAATATAATACATGTTAAATTTTTTAGAACTAATATTACAATCTAAAAATAAATTAAATTAGGAAAACATCTAGTCCTTACCAGAAATAATACTACTAGAAATAGTCCTTCCTAGAAAAAATTCTGGCTATCATGATTCTGAGAATGCCAATTATGATAAATTTATAATATTGGATTTTATTAGTAATTGAACAACTAAATTTTATCTAAGACAAAATTAGTTTTTAAATCTTTGAACTAGATAATTATTTCCAGTCTCGCGACACCAAGGGTCCGATATGTGAGTACGAATTAAAAATAAGTTTTACTGTTGATCAATGTAAAATCAAATATCAAATGAATGTAAAAATGCAATTATTAAGATGATTGTAATCATGCAGCATTTTGGATGTTCAAAACAAAATAATTGTGAATAAAAATTATAATCCTCACTTTTTTAACAAAATAAAGGCGAGATTTTCCTATATATACATGTTTATGTTGAAAACATTTGGTTATGCATTTCATTTGCGGCCGATTCATATGGTAAATGTTATTATAATAACAGTATACTTGTAAGCATAACTAATTTCGAATTTGAACAAAAAGAACACTAAATTGTTTTACATTCATTAAATTTCTTTCAATTAAACTGTAATCTTGGTTAGATATAAATAAGATTTATTTTATTTAATATTAAATAATGTAAATGTCTATTTTTGAAAATATTGTGTTGGGGAATAAGTTCATAGCGTTTTTATTTAAGACATTTTTTAAAGGAAATCATTAGTAATAACAATTGATTAATAGATTATGTGTTCTCCACTGTTGTTTACAACCTCCTCCCACCTCTCGACAGATTTGTCGATGCCATTCAGCCCAAAATCACCCGGTCTAGTTTTTAAGGCCCTCTTAACACTCCTCATATAGATAGATAGGGAGCGGAGAAGATGGTAATCCGACGACGCAAGATCCGGAGAATATGGGGATGCTGAAAGACCATTCAAGCTCTTGGAGTGCGGCTTTGACGACTTGTACAACATGGGGCCTGGCGTTGTCATGAAGGAATATGACTTGGCCGTGTTAATGGGGTCTTTTCAGTCGCATAGTCTCTTTCATGTAGTGTAGCTGGGCTATGTAGAGTCCTTTAATGACCGTCACATTCCTTTCTAGCATTTCACAGTACTCACTGCCCTCCCAGTCCCCCCCCCCAAACACAGATCATGGTTTCTTTGGATGGAAGTCAGGCTTGACCATTTCCGTGACGCAGACTTGCTTATGATACCTTCTCCGTATTCGTTGCAAATGTCCCGTGCTGCTTGAGCAGCTTTTTGGTCTGCGTGTAAAGCGAAGAAGAGCAGGTATCGAAATGTTGATGTTTACCTCCTGGATATTCCGTTTCGAAGCCTTAAAAGTAATTAAAAATTATATTATTAAAAAGACGATTAATACAGTTTTGTAGAGCAGAATAAAGAGCTATATCGAATGAATACCATACACTTTGTCAAACAGCAAAAAAATTGTTTGAAAACAACGTAAATATAAAAACGTTACGAACTTATTCCCCAATCCAATCCATTCAATGTGATTTATCTGTGGGAAGTGCATAAAGTAACCGATTTTGAATTGAATGGATATGAAGTTAAATTTTTGTTGTCTGTTTTTTATAGGGATTTTATTATACTTACAAGAACATGTATTACAATAAAACTTATAAAATATTTAAGCAGCGAAGGAAATAAAATTACTTTTGTTTATCAAAAATCAATTTAATAAACTAATGCACACATTTTTTCGTTAACTCAAGACAGCTTGAAAATATGCATTTGTAAATCTAAATACATATTAAGCATGCCCTAATATAGAAATTTTATATTTCAAATTTCAGACCTTATCTTTGAGATAATCTTATTCAAGTATCTTAAACCTTAAAAAATCCTTCCTATCTTATAAGATTTAAGGTATATTTACTCTTGAAAATCTATATTATAGAGTATATATTTCCAAAGCACTTTATTATTCATATGCGTAACATTATTATGAAATAAACTATAAACTTTCTTGCAAAGATCATATAAAACCCAGTTTTCTTTCCGAAACATATACCATACTATAAAATATCATAAATCAAATGCAGCAGTGTTTTCATCCATGAGAAAATGAAATTTTAAAGGGATTTTCTCTACCGTTCTCGGTTGTATCCAAAAACTATTGATATGAAAATCAATGTATATTTTTATATTAAATGACATTTCAAGATTCTTAAAGGTCATGTCCTACTTTCAGAGCTCTAAAAAATAAAGCTTTTTTTCTTTCATTTTTATTTGTAAACGCAGTCTCATACTAGTCAACAAATACATCAAAAAGCTAATGTCTCCCTTTAGACTCGATTTCCAGCATTTTATCAAAATAAGTTCAAAATGATAAAATTTCATTCGCCGGAATTTTCTTGTTCTTTTAGTATTTCTTTCAAAAAATTACTAATAATATAAATTTATGTGTAAAAAGGAGACGGAAATAATAGTGTTTATCACCGGAGATGTAAATTTGAGCGTTGTCTCAAAGAAAACCCGATCTTCAATTTAAAAAATCATATGTAGCTTCATAAATTATCACATATTGATTCACGTTTGATATTTCTATCACTATTTTAGACCATTATAAACATTTGTCATCTTTTTTTTTAACCTGAATAATAATAAAAATCAATGCTTAATTTGTTTTTTCAAAATTATTATGTGGAAACGTAAGACGGTTAGAATTACGGCGCGTATAAAATGTTATAGTATAATTCGAATCACAATAGCATTAATACATCAGTTTTAGTTTAATGAATACTTGGAACTATTTGTTAATTAGGATATTTATCGTGATTTCATGCTTTTTAATATCATTTCAATACCGGAATCATTTTCAATTTTTGTGTTGATTTCTTTATTTTTGAATGAAATATATTTTTCCTTTTAAGTGGGCAGAGGCACATTAATTTTCTTAGAGTTCCGAAATTTTTTGTACAGATTAGCCTTTTACTTAATAAGTCATATTACAACGCAAAAGTCGTTATTATTTTGATTTTTAATTTTAGAGAGTTTTTTTGAGGAAAAGGGAGATCATTTAAAATCGCTAAGATTCAAAGATTGGTTAAGACTGGTTTAGAGGATGTTCTACTTTTACCAAAAAGCATGGCAAACATAAAAGTTGGCACCACATTGTTCATATGTGATCATTTATATTAATAGAAGTGACCAACAAAATCGTTAGGGCACTACACGATGTTTAATAAGACCCGATTTACGTGTCTTTGCCATTTCGAACGCAGATTGACTGCCGGAAGGAAAAAATAAATGGAAGAAACATTTTTCAATACAAAAAACAATTTACATGGATTTTAACTTTTTTAGATTTAGGAAAAATATAAAAAATCCTAAAGAGAGAGATTGAGCAATGCTCATTTTATGCTCAATGCTCAGAGAACAGTTATTGAGCAAGTTTGAATTGAGAGTTTCAAGGAAATGTTTGCACTTTCTGTTTCAATCCCTATACTTAACTTCAAAGCGCACTTTTTTTCTGTGCATAATATATCTTAGAATAATGAAAAACAAAGTAAAATTTAGTTATAAATGTTCTCTAAATTTTACTCGATTAAAAAAATAAATTTCTAAGAAATATTTTTCAGCTGATAATGTAGTTTGTGAAGACAATGGACTTATGATTTATTTTTTATTCTTACAGTAAAAATTTACCTTATATTCAAGAATTCTTTTAAGCCATTTTAATGAAATTCAAAGGCCATATGTTTTCCAAATAATAAACATATTACTTTTCTTATCATTTGATGTTATTACAGTTTTTAAAAATAATAATTCATTAATAAAATCTAATTAATTTTTAACACTTTAAATAGAATTTTAACAGTTTGAAAATTGAAAATGACAGGCAGTAGTTTAATCGATAACATGCGAGGATTTTATTATTTCTTACTGAAGAGGAAGAATTCGAGTTCAATTCTTGAGAAAATCAATTATTTTCGATAATTATTTAATAAAAAAGTAACTAAAATAAAGAAATTCTTTGCTGAATCGGATTAAAAAATTATTTCTATACATTAATTATTTTTAGAAATGTAGAGAAACAAGTCACTATAAAACTAGTCCATATAATATAAAATATGCACTTAATTTTATTTCGTTTGAAAACAGCAGTAAAAAAAAGACCTAGAAAAGGAACAACGTTTGATAAAAGCTTTACTTAAGGTGCCTTTTTGAGAGTGTAAACAAAAAGACAAATTTACTCTGGTAGAAAAAGGGAAAAAAGTGCTAGGAAATCCCTAATGCAGAAATTTAGAAAAAAACGTACAAAAACCTGCTGGCCTTTCGATCAAGCTTTTAATCACATGGTACTCAGGAAAGGGAAGGGGAAGAATGAAAATGAATGCAATCACGTGATTTTCGAAGCAAGTGGGTGCTTGAAAAGTGTGAGGCTACGATGTCTGCATTTCAAAAATAAATAGAAACTAAAACGAAATTGAACAGAATAAAAATCTAGGTACTTATTGAGAACAATGATAGTGTTTCAAAGGCAATCATTGTCTTCCTTATTTTTCAACCCCTATACTTTACTTTGAATTGTTCTTCTATCTATAATAGGTATACGAATACAAGAAACAAAGCTAAATTTAAAATACTGATGTATAGTTTCGAGTAAAAATCTTCTATTTCTAATGGTATATAATATGATTTCCGCATCATTTTTAATACAGAAATTCCCAACTAATCCAATTTTTTTATTATTATGAAGTAGGTGAATTTAAAATCATCTTTATTTGAAAGGAATAAGCTTGTCAGAAATTTAACCACTCCGAAGTGTGAAATAACGGTTGAAAATTTATTCTGAAATTGATTTTTTTTTCAATATGGACACCATTTTTTAAATATTTCAATATGGCTATGGATGTCATCAGATTTTCATCAACTTGTTTCCATCAGAAGTGCTTTTGAATTTTTTTTGTAAATTTATTATTGACATCTGTAATCTTTTATAACAGCTAAATTTTCGTATTTTATTTTTCTTATGTGTATAATATTTACTTCTGCAAGCCTCGTTTGATATTTTGTGGGGCGAGGGGATTTTATAAGAAAATATGGATATTATAGTTTAAGAAATTCCATCTTTATATCTAAAAATGCAGGACAGGTAAAATGATCCTGAATATTCCTTTGAAATGCAATTTCCAAAACTTAACATTATATGAAACAAATGCGCTTTATATAATTTATTGGATACTTGTTTTTTTTTCTGATAAATGGTGCTATTAAAATAGAATATAAATACTTTGAAAATTATTTTCCAGTCATAATTTAATTCCCTTGAATATCTTATATTTGCTTTATTAATTGTTGATATTACTTTTAACGTGCTTCATTATTGACTATCAACTGGTTGCCAAAATATTGTTTTAATTTGCAATTTTATCATTAACGCATAACTTAAATTGCTCGTAATTCTAACCAGTAAAAACTTTCAATCTTCCGCTTTTGAGATATATCAAAACCACATAATTTTAAAAACTTTATACCTACTATTCGCATTACGAATTTCATTAATACTAATCAAGTCTTCAATATATCCATGGTGCCATTAAAATACATATATACAGATAATCTACATTATACTATTTATAATATTCTAACTACGCTTTCTAATTCTTAATATGAATTGCTAGAATTAAATTCTTCGTTTGAAAAATTTTAGCAATGAGAGAAAATTATACGATTAAATATTTAAAGAAATAATGAAAACAAGTTGAAATGTAATAAAAAAAAATTATTATTGAAAAGTATAAAAAATATCTTTAAATGGTTAAAGAGTGACCTGAGAAAAAATATGAAACAAATTAATGCCATTTAAAAATATTCTTAGAAGTTGATAAAATAAAATAAAAAGAAGCTTTTGAAAATAAAATAATGAAATGAAATACTTTAAATTTTATAATAGGATTCATTACTAGAAAAAAAATAATGCAATTTAGTATAAATATAAACAATAAAATTAAGTTACATCCCATTACTATATTAAAAGCATTTTTAAATATGTATTCAAATACATTTGAATGTGAATTAAAATTAAAGAAAGAAATGAGCAAATGAAAGAAAGCAGTTAAATTAGAAGGATTTTTATTACATATTTTGACAGTAAAGAAATAATTTTTCTGTAACAATATTTCTTTAAATTGCGGATAAATACTACTAACATTTTACTTTATTTATTAAAATTTCAAAAAATAGATCCATGCTGTATATTCCCATCCTTCATAGTTTAAACATGGCAAATTTGATAGCTCTATGGATTTCTGCCTTATAGAATTCCCACAGATACATAAATACTCTTAACAGCTAAAAACAGTTAAAATTCGATATTTTTGATAATATATTTGGATTGAAAATTTAATATTTTTGCCTAAATAACTTCGCCATATTTCAAACTATTTTAAGTTAAGAAATAATTTTAAAAGAATTTCAAGTAATAAAATTTTTTTGAAAAATATATTGATACTCAAATTTAAATTACCGTCCCTTAGCGTTTAGACTAGGACCTCAACTATCGAAGGAGTTAAAGAGTTTCATTCAATATTGAGAAACGTTTTTTCATACAATTCATTAAATTTTATGCTTCTGCAATTCATGTATTGAAAGAAGCAGCGTATATTTTCTTCCATTACATTTCCAACCAACAGTTATTAAATCCTTTTGATCGTTTATGCTGGAATGTACATAGAATTATTAATCTCAATTATTTGAAGAGACTTAAAAATTTCTTAACATTCTACCTAATAAAAAAGTTATTGAATTAGTGTCTAATATAAATGCAGGCAATATTAAGATACAGACGAGGAATCCGTATTTAAAGGGAAAAAAATAGAGAATTTTTCATCTATGCAAATTTAGAACAGTATCTTAACAAAGATTATCTCAGCCAGTTGATAAAATAATATTTTTGAAATCTCAAACAGAACATTTTTTCTGTCATATATTTTTCATCTTTAATAAAAATATTCAATTTTCCTTCCATATTTTTTCTAATACGAGGGATGATCGAAAAAAAAACTTTTACAACCAGTAGTATTTGGAAAGTAAAAGTTGTAGATGGGAATATTGTTATCCAGAGTGGATGCGCATGACGCTAGTTGTCGTAGACTTGTCATTCGAACAGAGACCTGAGACAGAGACAATCATGGCAAGATGTCTAGAAAGGTGGACTCGCATGGAGGTGCTATGCATGATTCGATTTCTATCGACCAAGAATGTGTCCCCATCGGACATTCACAGACAAATCGTTGAAGTGTAGTGAGAGCGAAGAAATGAGTAGAAAACGTGTGTAGAAATGGTGTCGTCCTTTTAAAGCGGGCATATATATTACTAGGAACGTTTAGGTGGGAGATCTGGAGTCACTCTATACAACTTTTTCTCGGTATTGAAGAAACATTTATCAGAGACAAGGTTTATATCAAACGGTGATGATCAAAAAGATGCGGAGAATTGGATCAGCAGCAAGGAACCTGATAGTTATCGAGACAGATTAAACAAATTGGTCCAACGTTATGATAACTGCCCCAATATGCTTGGTGATTAAGCAGAGTAGAGGTCGCCACATATGTCTTTTAATTGACATTTGTATTGTGTGTCTATTGTAAAAAACAGACTTTTTAATTTGCCTTGTAAACTTATTTGGAATCAATCCTCTTATTATCTTATGTATAAATCTCAGTTTGAGAAACAAACGAAAGATTTTTTTCTTGATGTATCTTGTAAGTTGAGCCTTTCATCAAACCTGTTCTTAAAAGGGAAACTTATTCAATAGGAAAAAATAATATATACAATCACAAAGGATATAATGTATAGCATATTTCAGTTTCAAAATATTTCAATAGTTCAAAGTCATATATTTTTAGTGTTTTGCACTTTTAAGCGAGGATGTCAACAAAATTTTCAAAATAGCTTCCAAATTAATTATTTTGATTTTTAAATATCTATGGTATGTTATTTTTGCTACGCCCGATTTAATTACTTCCTAACAAAATTCAGTGTAATTGTTGTCCTTGTACAGAAATTTTCGATGCGATTTACATCTGGAGAATTACCAAGCCAATATGTTAATATTCTTTCTTAAAAAATTCTTTACCACTTGGAATTGTGATATGGAGCAAGATATTCATTGAAAGACACCAACACCACTAGCAAACATTTACATGAGAGGCACAGATTTTTCTTCACGCATTGAAATGAATTTTTTAGAGTTCATCGTCCTTTTAATTGTTACTAAGCTACCAGATAATCCAAATGTTAAATAACCACAAAACATCTTCTTCTGAGAGAGCATAAGTGTTTGATTAAGATGTTTTTCTCTAATGGGTTCTCCAGCGCATAACAATTAACAACACATTCCAATAACACATAATAACACTTTCCTCTAATAAATATTGAGTGAATATCTTGCACACAAAAAATGTGTTTCGTCTTTCCTTCTTCCGATCTTCTGCAGTTCAGGATTGATATTTCAATCAATGATTTCCTGATTCAATAAGTATTCATTGTATTGTTGATGAATCAACGCTCACACCAGTAGCTAATAATTCACACTGAAAAATATAGTTGTTTCGGGAGGATGCATTTTATTAATTTCATCATGAAATTTATATTTATGTGTTGTACTGCTTTTTCATCCCCATTTATTCTTTCATTTTCAGGAAAATGACTCAAATATAATTTTGCTGAGTAATAATCATTGAATCATTGAAGTACGACTTTGCTTGAACATACATAACACAACCCTTTTTTGGGGGTGGCTGAATTCATTGATTCATCTGAAAGTCTGAATTCAGATCCAAATCAGATACCGAGTCATCCCTGATTCAGTACCCCCCATAGGTATCATTTGTTATGAGAACTTGGAGGACTTTTCATTGAAACATTATGTTTTCGTTTTTATACATGTTGTTTTTATTGCAAAAAAAGTAACTGGATTGATATGAGCTGGTTTCATCGAAATAATTTGTTATGTTTGAATATTCTCAGATAACTTTTTCCAAAATTATACCTATCTGTTGCTAAGCATCAAACGTATTTTATCCAAATTCTTTGAATTTTTTTAAAAAACCAAAGTATTATCTTAAAAGAAATCGAGATCAATTTGTATAAATATTGATTCAAAACATTTTTTAAAAGTAATAAAGCTATAATCGGAATTTTATACCTTTAGAGAATATATTTTTTTCCCCATTTTATAATTTCCCCTGCTAGTGTAAATTAAATGCGGTCTCGTAGACCGCAACTCTCCAATTAAGTCCTAAGATTTTATCTCCCCATTTAAGAATTCATATTGCTTTGCTGAGAATCAAGCTTTAAAGCCAACATTACCTCAAGTGTGGCATGCACTCCATCATCGGTATGGTAGTAACTCATCCATACAAAAGTGAGAATTAGTTTATCAATTCGAGGCATTTCATCTTTCTTTTGGTGCTTTCTGATGTAATTACTACCTTAAAATTGCATCGGTGCTGTTTTGGCTTAAAACGAATACATTCGGGATTAAATAATAAATTTTTTCACCAACAATAAGCTTGAGATTTTAAGCTGAGTTTTGATGGTCATGAAACACCATTCATTCCCTCGCATAGGAGTGCGCTCTGTTATGAGAGTGAAGGAAATTCGATCCCTCATGTTTACTTTTTCCAACAGGGAGGGAAGAACCAATTGCCATACCAGATGATCTCCATCTTCTAACCAAGGATGCTATTGAGGTGTGAGGGGATGATTGATTTATGTTTATTTTATTTTAAGAATATCGACACTTTATATTTAGAATAGCTGTTTAAAATTTAATAACTTTCGCAAACCATCACATATATTATTTTAATACAAAACTTTTTATTACTTGTATTATTTTAATACGGAACTTTTATTGCAACATGAGCCTCATACCTGGCATAGGGATAGCGTGTCTTCCCCGTGATCTGGGCGTCTCGAGTTCGAGTCCCGATTTGGTGATCTATACTCTCTATGAGATGCCTGAATGTGCCTCCCCCTGTAATAAGGGGTTGTGCAAGCGAATGTATGTAGCACTTTCATTTGAGTTAGAAGTCAGACTTCTGCCCTCTGGGTACTCAAGGATCTTCACCCTCAGAAGCTACTGCACTCCCATTCCGTGGAAACATTGACACGACATCATCATCATTACAACATGAATTTGAGCGATCGTTTGTAATCATATGCATTCCTTTGAAGAATATTTCTACATAAAATATATGTATTAAAATGCGGTATGAAAGAAAACCCTCTAGAAATAAAATTTTGTTTTCTGATAGAGGAGCTTTCCTCTAACTATATGTTACCATTTACTTTGGAAAAAATCATTCTGCAAGTTAATATTCATGTAATAGAAATTCTAAATTCAACTGAGGGATTTTCCTTTTTTTAAATAATAATTATCATAAAAGTTCTCACACTTTCCAAGAAAATACTATTAAGATTCAATAAGGAATTAGCAAAATCTCCAAGTTTTTAGCAGAAAAGTTATTTCCTTGAATTGAGAGGGATAAATTACGAATAAAAATCCAACTACTTAGGTTGAGAAGATTTTCGAAAATACTCGCTTTTACTCCAGAAACTGAAAGATAAAAATAAGATTAAATGCAATCGTACTAAGTGGAAAGAATTCACATCCAGCTAATAATCAGTGTTCAGAATCAACTTAAAAGTTCTTTTTAATGCTTCCAATGAATATGCGACAGTTATTCTAAGAAGGCCAAATCCTTTTTAAATAATTTTTTTAATCCTTGAAGGAGCATAGTCAACGGGATTTAATGGTAAAGTGCCTCTTGCCAAAGAAAATTGCAATCAGGTCTCTCAGAATTTTACTTTCTGTGAGAAAAATGCAAGAAAAGTGTCTTAAAAGGGTGAAAGTCAGGAGTGGAACATCTAAACATAATCTTCACCAGGATTTCTCCCAATTAGAGAGAGAAACGCATTTAACATTTCAATTTTTCTTATTTTTACACATACTCTAAAAGGAAACATGAGTTCCCTCACTTGTATATACTTTTTTCTTATCTTTAAGTTTGCTAGATATAATTTGATCCTTTTAATAAGAAAATATTTATTTTGTTTCTTATTATTTTTGTGTATGTACATTCATAATTTCAGAAATTGTATAGTTTAGATGTGTTTTGAGATTTAATTGGATTTTGGAATTTATAAAACTGGACTTTACTAGGTCCTTAATTAAAGAATTTCATAAGTTTCAAAAGAGAATTTCTGATTACTTTCTACTAGATCATAAATGTATTATAAATGCAGTCGAGATATTTTGAATCATTGAATTAACAACATTCGGTTTCAGTAGTCAGTTCATGAGTTAAGATAGACAAAGTATTGAACTAGTTAAAAATATTTTATTTCGGCATTCAATTATACTCTTCTGCAACAAATAAAAATATGAAGGTAGTTTGAAAAGCAAAATGTTGCAGTATTGTGCAAATTAAATAGGATAAACTCATTTTCTTCATGGGAGTTTTCTGCCTAATGCGGATTTCAACTGCATTTTCTTACAAAACGGATTGTACTTGACTAGGCTAAATTGGTTTAAATATGCGATCATCACATGTAGAACTTTTTACCATCAGTATATAGATATATATAAATAAATAAATAAATAAATAAATAAATAAATAAATATATATATATATATATATAT
>JAPMOQ010001578.1:2774209-2809392 GCA_026543055.1 Argiope trifasciata | reverse complement strand
GATACAGTTATGCAGTTTTTTTAATGGTCTTCTGGGATGGAAAGGAAAAACTTTCTAATTGACCAAATTTGCATAGAGGGGTTATATAAAAATTTAAAAAGTGTAACTTTCTAAAATTCATAGGTACATTTATTTTCTTAATGTAATCTTCTTTTCTATCTTATTTTGAACATTTTTTCAAATTACATTACCTACTTATCTCTAACGGTTAAAGAATTAAAGCGCGTTTCAATCTTTTTGGGACACCCTGTATATATATATATATATCCGTGTATATAGGAGCAAGTATAAATATATCGTGGTCGCAAATCCCCCGAGTCTAAACAATGTTGTGACTCGGGGGGATACTATATCAGGGGTAAGAATTTTCTGATTCAGGTCTTAATTCCGATTTGTGATGAATTAATGAAATGTATGAATGAAACTTTTCTCGTAAAAAGGTTTATGAAGCATCCGAAATTGTCATACTCTTGACCACTGAAACAAGCAACGCTGAATTTCTGACTTTTTCGCTTACTTTTTACAACGCCTAAGAAACAACAAAATATCATTATTGTTTGGTGGTTAGTAGAGAGAACTAAACATATTTAAACATTTTAAAAATTTAGCTGAGAAACAAATATAATTAGGCAAAATGATACACTTATACTACAGTTTGAAAATGTAGGTGCACAGTATTGTTTAAACCTAAACTTTAGAAAATACGGCTAAAGGATCACACATATTTAATCATATCCAACTTTAAATAAACTTTGTTCAGTATTCAAACAAAGCCATTGAGAAAAAAAGTAGTAAAAATGATCATAGTGGACTTTGTATCGGCTTAGTGAAACAAAAATGGCTTACACAGAAAGATATTTATAGTACAAAAATAATTATTAAAGAAAATTTATCAGTCAACAAAATTAAATTCTCAAATTCAATGCAAAGTTTAAATTTTATAATTATTCATATAGGTTTGTAAATTCATATTCTATACATTTTTCCAAAAAAAGACATTTTTCAGTAAGTTAATAAATAAATGAACGTTTTTCTAATGTATCCAAAAGTTTGTACAAGACTTTTGTAATATTTTCTTATTAAGCTGTAATGCACTTTTGTAAATTCGCAAGCCAAAAATTTCAGATCTTTTGAAAAACACATTAAACCTCAGATACAAGACGCTAACATAATTCTCGAAATTGAGTTGCATATTTTATAAGACATCGCTTTATTACAGAGCCAAAATCCTCCGCGCGGTTACAAATTCAATATAAAAGTCCACCTCAAATGGAAACAACATTTTCAGAGATGGCTCTAAAGAAATAAACAATTTATAGCTATTTGACCCTGGGGGATAAACGTTCTTCAAGAAAATGCGACCGAAAAAAAATAGCCCAAGGTAAAGTAAGAACTATCTTGTTATAAAACACTTTCACTTTTCAATCTTGTTTTCTTTTCTATCAAATTTTTCCCTTGTTATATTTTTTTATTATGTTTGGCTTTGTAATCTTTAAGGGAATGAAGCAATTTGCCTAAGTTTTTCCATTTTAGTAACGATTTTTGGTATCTTAATAGAATCTAGTATTACCATGTAATGACATCATTACAAAACATCGCATTATTTATTAATATGCTTCCTTTATTACTGTCACTAAACTCCACAATATTGTATAATAATGATCCAAGGGTATGTTACCTTATGCTGCATACGTAATGTGTGAAATTTAGGACTAGTATTATAATTTACATTTAGATTATGACTCGATAATAAATAAAATAACTTTCATCACGAAAAGTTTTGCATAGGTACAGAAAAAAGTATTTGCTTTCTATTTGAAGTTTGAAAAATAAAATCAATTGATCATTTTCCTAGCTTTCAACTATAATCGATCATACATCATAAATGATTATTTTTTCATCATATGAAGCTCGATTAAGAAAGTGTAGATTAAAAGAAATGAAAAATGTAAATTAGATGACATAGAAGAAAATTATTGAAAAATGTAAATTAGATGGCATAGAAGAAAATTATAATGAAATATATCCCCTAATATTATCAATCGTTCTATAAAAAGTCACAAATCTGTAATATTGCCTTTCCACTCAATTACTCTCCTGGTAAGGTAGAGGGTATTACAGGTATTTTAAATGGATGTCTAATGAATGTCAGGCCAACGACTCTAACATTGGAGAAAAATTTATACCGTCACATGAAACTTCCTTGAATAGAATTGTAGAGTAAAACTAATGTAAAATTCAAGTTAGATTGAATGCAAAGAATATATAATGAATTTATATTCCTATTAATTTATTGAAGCCTTGTTAGTATCAGCCCGAGCAGAATATCTAAGATTAAAGCAATTATACTAACTGTATTGTTAATATTGTCAATGGA
Source organism: Argiope trifasciata (assembly GCA_026543055.1). Lineage (NCBI taxonomy): Eukaryota > Metazoa > Arthropoda > Arachnida > Araneae > Araneidae > Argiope > Argiope trifasciata. The sequence goes on along the minus strand of JAPMOQ010001578.1, from coordinate 2,807,015 downwards.
TCTGTAGTATTGCATTTGCACGCAATTAGATTCATGGTAAGTAATAGGGATTTACAGATATTTTAATGTCAATGAATGTCAGACCAATTACTCACCAACTTTGGCGACATTTTATCCTGTTACATGAAACCCACTTGGATAGAGTTGTAGAGTGAAATTGATGAAAAACATAAATAGATTAGATGCAATGAATTTATAATAAAATCCCATTCAATTATTGATGTTCTATTAATACCAATCTATAAAAATATCAGATGAAACTAATTATACCAATCGTAAGGTTAATATTGTTAGTAATCTGTAATATTACTTTCCAACGCAAGTAGTTTCCTCATAAGGAAGATGGTTTTATAGATATTTTAGAGCCTCGACTAAATAAATGTCAGGTTAACGACTCTGCAACATTAGCTACAGTCTAACCGGTTACTTGAAGTTTGATTGAAAAGAACTGTAGGGTGAGGCAAATGAAAATTTAAGTTTCATTTGAAGAAGGAACCTATAGTAAAATTCAATTTATTTACTGATGTACCATTGATATTACTCAATAGAAGTATCCGCAGTTATAATAATTATATCAATCTCTCTGTTAATATTGTTATTAATCTGTAATTTTGCAATCCCTTTCAATTATTTTCATGGCAAGTAAGGTGGTTTTACAGATATTTTAGTAATGAATGAATGTCAGGTCAACGACTCGAGAAAATTGAAGGCAGTTTGGCGAATTCAGAGACAAAAAAAAAATACTTTCAAAAATTCTGTATATATATATAGTTAGGAGTAAAGATGCGATATTTTTCTATATGTTTCCTTTTTGTGACAAAAAATACAGTATTTATCAAAAGAATAGAGTTCATAAAATTGTCTGACATTGGAATAATTAAAAACTGAATTTGAGAAATCAGTGCATAATATTATTCAATTTTATTCATATTTGCCGTTTATAAGAATAAATTCAATGTCAATCGTTTTGAAGCAATGTGTAAAAAATGCACAATAAATAAAATTTAAAAACGATTACTATGGATCTTTATTTCATCTTTTAAATCCTCTAGTAGGTTTCTTTTAGTACACGGTTTTGTTATTTCTTATCATAGAGTTTTCATATTCTATACTTGTACTCAAGTTAGCTTATAGCCATTAAAGTTTTTTTTAAGTCATTAAAGTTTTCTTCGAATATACTTTATAATATCTGGCATTATGGAAACTGGTATTTTAAATTAAGTGTATTCTGAAGCTTTATGTAAATTATAGGGAAAAAAATTAGAAACACTGTGTAAATTATTATTTTTCAATCTAAATCTGAATTATTTTATGAAAGTAATAAATAAATCTGCCATTTCTCACCAAAACATATACCATGCAACGAATCATAAACTAAATCCTATAGATATTTTACTTCTAAAAAAACGTCAAGTTTTCATATTCGTTCCTATGATTCAGATGAGTCGGACTTTTTCAGGGGAGGTGGGTAGGATTAGATAACTAAAGAATGTCTTCAATATCATCAAATACAAACTTGGTTTTTTAACGCTTCAAAAGTGTAACCCCTTAATATGAAAACTGAGTATTATTTTCACTCTTAAGATTCAGTTTACATTTTTTAAGGAAAAGAAAAGTTAACAATGACTGGATATTATTTCCGAAAGTTAAATTAACCTTTTCAAAAGTATTTTTAAAATGTTATAGATAAAGCGAGATAACTTAATTTTATTTTGTTCCTTACGTTGAAAGTTGTTTGAGTGCACTTATTAAAATATTTGTTCTTTCAACTGATTTAAAAATTCCAAGTAAATTGTGGATAACTTAAAATACTTGAAACATAAGTTGTATTTTTTTATTATGATTGCAATATAATTTTTTACACATATTCAAACGCATTCAATATTCTTTATCTCAGATTAATGAATTATGATTATTTTCTATCATGAAAAATTTCAATCATTCATTATTTAAAAAAATAAATATGTAAGTATGACGTACATAAGAAAATTCTTGTAAGCTTATAGCGTAATATATTTTAACAGAAAAAGATTCCTTACAAATACTTTTGATAATAATTTTTAGGACATCCATTCTTTAAGAGGTTATTTGAATAACTTTAGCTGCCTAATCATTCAAAAAATAACTTTAAACTGTCTAGACGTCATTTTGAATAGTTACATCGCAGTTTAAACTAAAACATAAAAATTTACTCTTTAAGAAAATATTGTCAATTGTTTTAAATAACATGAAATTTTTATTTCATTTCATACAAAAGACAACTTTTGTCCAACGTAGATTAAAAAATAATTTTGACTAATCTATATAGTTCTTTACTTTAAAAAATTATATAACTTTTTTAAAGAATCACCACAAATTATCTCTCTCTCTCTCTCTCTCTCTCTATATATATATATATATATATATATATATAATCATCATCATATATATATATATATATATATATAATCATCTAAAAACATATTTCCGATAGTATATTTTATAGAATTTATTTTAATTCCTATTTTTTATGTTATGAGCATAAATTAAATATGAAACTGTGAAAATTAAGTCTGTCTTTTTTGTATATATTTTCAAATATTGATTTTATTAGTAATTTCATCTGAGAACACGTAAATAAATCTTTGGCATTACCACATTGTCTAGATGCCACAGATATATTAGGGAAAACAAATCAAGAAGCTGTTAGTCCACTAAACGGTATTTAATCAAACATGGTTACGTGTCTCTTGTATTGAAATTGCTGATAGATTGATGTAAGAAGAACCTCTAGAAATAATTTGTCTGAAACCAATTGGGTTAATCTTCCATCTGATTGAAAACCAAAATTCTCCACGAAATTATAATTGAAGGTAAAAAGACGTATTCATGTATTATGTATATATTTAGGAGGATGATTAAATACTATCAACTTAAAAATAAATTTAAATAATAAAATTATGGACGATAGGTAAATCTGAATACCCGTATGATACTGTTTAACAGCAGTTACGAAATGTAAATCTTTAAGAATGAATCTAGAACTTTTACTATGCGTAGTTTGATGAGTATGTACATTGTACGTAATGATTTCATTTTATTGAAACCATAATTTGACACGAAATTATAATTTCAGCTACAAGGTCATAAACCAAATTTCATTAAAATGATTCTTTGCCTCTACGATTATTTTCATTGGCACTCATGAGATTGTATGAAACTGTAAATGGTCAAGACTCTGACACATTTGACTCACAATTCGATAGGAATCTACATATTAATACAACACTTGTGTACTGAATATTGTCTAGCCCTTTATGTTCAGTAGTCATCCGACTTTACTATCACATGAATAGCCAGTCAAATTTTCTCGAATTAAATTGTTTCAAAATTTGATAGATGTCTAAAATTTTAATGTAGATTCCATGTACATTAATATAAGGCAAATCGTAATTAAGCTATGAGTTCAGATGCAATCAAATATAATGCCAAATAATGTAATTTGAAGTCTAAAAAGTTAATGATTTATCAGAAGTTTTGTGGTTTATAATATATTCTCTATACTGCAAAAGTAAAAAAGAACAGTACAGATACATTTCAAAGATAAATCAAGTCTCAGAAAACATATTTTTTATATCTTGGATGTCAATTTAGCTAGTTTAAATTCTATATAATTATCCGATGGAGATCGTCATTGCTATCAAGTTTAACTTACTGATCGTAAACTCTATCCATGTTTATTTTGAATAAAAAAATTGTAAGTTTTTTTTTTATATATAAATCCCATGAGCGCAATCACCAAAGTGTTTCTCTTCGTGGTAAGCTTCAAAATCAGAAGCTTATACCCATGAAGCTTATACCACAGGAAATCAACAAAAAATAAATTATTTCATCAAACAATATCAACATTATAGGATTAATATCATAGATATCAAAGGAAGGATTAGTATCATAGGTATTTGAAAAAAAAATTATAGATTGCAAAATTAGACAATAATGCATTTTAATTTGATAATATCGACATAAGAAACATAGTTGCAAGATAAATTCAAATTGGATTATATCTTCCTTATATGATTTGATGAATAGGAAAAATACAGATCTTTCGAATTTGGTTTTACAGTTTACATTGCTCAATCAAAGGATACCACAATGTACGAAGAAGTTTCTGATGTGGTGTTGGTGGTTACTTCCTGTCTTTAAGGTGACTCACCTCTTATAAGAGGTGTAGCACCGTGACCAGTGATGGCCTTAAGCACTTATCAATATTTCCTGCTCTGTCCTGGACATTCAAATTAATCATCGCATATTTTAGGGTAAATCAGGGTAATATACTTTTATTGATTATATTCCCAAATTATTATTTTCTTTACAGGTTTATAGAAACCTTTTATATATTTAGTGCAATTTTAATCAATCACGGTAATTGCCCTTCTTAAAAATCTACTTATGGAATGTCAGAAAATAAAAAATGCCATGAGAAACTGATATTGGAAATAGAATACTGCATTATTTCCAATTTATTTCCATTAAAAAAATTATTTTAAAAGAACGGAAAAAGAAAAAAAACGACCAAAGTTCTTGTCGATCCTATAGAAATGAACAACTAGTTAAAAAGAAGAAGAAAGATGCGAATAAACTGTAAGAATCTAGATGGAAAAAATAGGAAGATAAATTCACAAAAACATATTATAAACCTTTCAAATTCTACATTTAAACACGCGATACGAAGAACAGGTTCAGAAAGACGAAGGGACGGACGTAATGCAATTATGAGAAGAATGTAGCAGATGGTTGTCTATATATATGAGCGTAGTAGTAAAAAGTTTATATATCTTAAGTGTAAATAAAAATAAAATTCCGAAACATAGCATACATAAAACAGCACATCCGTTTAAGGAGGATAACAGTACGATATCAAGGGCAACGATTGCCTTCAATATATCAGCCCCTATACTTTGCACCGGATAGCAACATTATCCTTGAAAGGAGTCGGGATACTAGAAAACAAATTTATATTTTGGACAATTTCTTATGCTTATTGTTGTGATAAAATTATTCTAATGTTCAAATAAATGAAATTGCTCTAATAGTATAAATTGTTGGGATAAAATTGTTCTAATAATGCAAAAAATACAAATTATGTTCTTTGTTATAAATGTAGAAAGCAAATACATATTAAAATATTTACCTAATTTAAATTGCGACATTCAGTCATTATTAATATTTTTTAAAGATCACGCTTGTGCTGTTTTAATAATTTTGAAATAATGCACAAAGTATTTGAATTTACATATAAGAAACACATCAGGATATCCTATTTTGGTATTTTCAATAACTTATAATGATGGAGCTTGGGAAGTAAACTAATTTAATATAATTTTATCCCCAACAAAGTTTATTTATAGAAAGATTTTTCCTTGCTGTATTGCATATTTAATATTTTGAGATTTGTCACAAAATAACCTTTAGTTAGCTTCAAAATAGGGGAAAAGAATGATTTCAAAGGGACACTAAGAAAAGAAGCAAAAAATATTTATTTCAAGTTAATATAGAAATATTATTCTTAAATTTTCAGTGGAGCTTCTATTATTTAAGAAATCTAAATTCTTCATTGTTACTTAAGAAATACATAATGTAACATAATACTGTATTTAATTGACAACAAAATTACAGCAAATTTCAGAAATGTCGAATAATTTTATTTTTGCGCTTGATTGAAGTGTACCTAAGAAGTAATTTAAAAGTTTTAGCGTGTAAGTGCGTTATTTGTCATTAGTTCCGCTTCGATACTTTATCAGATGTGTTTCGAGTATCATTTCGAATTAGTGGCAGAACGATGGTGGCCTAATTGTAAGGTCTCAGCGCAGAACTGCATTTCGAATTAGTGACAGAACCACGATGGTCTAATGGTAAGGCCTCAGCTGAAGAACCGGTGGACTTCTGGTTGGAGACCTGATTCCACTTTAGGACCGTAGTATAAGTGGGTCTGTGCATTGAAGCCAAATGTCATTAAACTGGCTTGGTGTGCAGATTTGCTGAAACACGTCTTCGTCATCTGATTGCAGTTCAAAATTACAAGATTCGTCCCAAAATTGTCTTAGTGTTACCTTAAAACGGAAAGTTTATATAACTAAACTAAATTCGTCAGTTTAGTTTATTGAAAAAAATTTTTTAATTAATTATAACTAAACTATACACGTACCGGTATCTCATTTCTGAAGTAGAATTGTTGGAAAATTGAATGTTATTGTTAAAAGAATAATAACTGCTGTATATATAACCATTCTGGTAAAAGATAAAATGAAATCTTTTATTTATTTATTCACTCACTTAATTACTAACACTTAATTTAAACCCGTAACTACAGATTCTTATGTACCATACAATGATTTGTTTCTTTCATCTTTATATAGAACAGAAAATAATATAAAAATAAAATTTTGTTAAGTCCTTCTTTTCATTTATTATGAGGAGATGAAGGAACTGAAATAGATGAGAAAATTTCTTGAAAGTATTTAATTATTGAAACAAATAAAGGATATTAAAGTGGGAAAAAATAGAGGTCAATTCATGTATAACGGTGCTAGTCAATTCATGTATAACGTTTCACTTCCAAACATGTTTTTCAATTAAACGAACAACATTCGATGGTAGAAAAATTAATTTAATGCAAAATGATGCATTTCTTTGTAGAGGCATAAATTTTTAATCTCCATTCAAAAAGTAAAAATCGTGTTAGTGAAATCTTTATATCATAACATGAAAATAATGTAAAAACTAGCTATGTGTCTTTTGTATTCATAAAATGATGAATTAAATTATGTTTTAATATCATTAAAAGTTTTCAATTTCTAAATTATGGCTAAACTTTTCAATGGTATTTCCTTAATTAAACAATTAAAGAAAAATACTTCATATATTTCGCTATAGGAAGTATTATTATCCGCTATTAATTATAATTAGAGCTATTTATAGGTAGTATACTTTATTACCTATGAATAGTTTCAGTGATACAAGCCGTAAAAGTTAATTTTAAATTTTGAATAACCCTAATGTATATAAAAACATACCCTATTTTGATAATGAATTTGAGATATCTGCATCATTCTTAGTATCGGAAATTACTAATTACTAACAAAATATTTTAACTAAAGTAATTGAATTGGAAGGAAAATTTAATTACTTATAAAAATTTTATAGAAATACCGCAGAAACTCTATATCATTATTTTTAACCATTCTGAAATTAAAAGAGTTATTATTGAAAGCTCTTGCAAGATTTATGTCTCTTTCGCGAAAAAAACGTGCTTTGATTCGAGCTTTTATTTATCAATTTTATAAAAATAATTGCATTCGACATGCGGCTCATTGATATTATTTGAATACCATTATTTTTGATAGTAGAGGAGCGCCAATATTCATAAATTTTGAAATTTATTTCCAAAAAAAAAATTAATAATAGATTGTAAGATAACGTAGGGGACACGGAAGGCAATCTTTCAAGGCTTGAAAATGCTAATTAAAAAACAATCAATGATTTATTGTTTACCTGCAATGTTCGTTACTATATATGATATATTGTTTAGTTTCCTTTGTATTTTATACAACAAATAGCCTTTTTATAATTGGATTACCAGAATTTATTTATTTTCTATTCTTGTACAATTTTTCTTCATTGTTCGTCAAAGGTTTTTATGAATTACTGATTAAATTTAAATAACATGATACAGAAAACCATAAAATTAATTAAATTTAAAAAATATTCATGCATCGAATTACGTAAAATTTTCTTGTTTCCAGGAATTTTAGGATTTGCTCTTGATTGATAGATTTAAGAATTTTCAAAGCGAAATTGATTGTTAATATATATATTTAATTGGAAAATGATTTAACTTATTTTGCTGAAAATTTCAGGTAAAATGAAAAATGAAATTATTTTATTGCAAATAAAGATAATTATTAAATAGGAAACCAATAATCAAATACAAGTTTTGCTTTTTTATATAAAAAGTTAGAGAATTTCAGCCTTGAAGTAATTATTTGATGTTTTTGCTTCTATCATAAATCAGTCCACTAACATAATTCTTTCTACTGGTTTGCATAAATTTTTGATTGCCGTTTTAATATTTTTCTTTTTCAGCAAAATTTTAACCTCACCTTAAAAAAGTTATTTTTTTAATTAGTTCTTTTGTTGGGAGGTATTTGGAAAAAAAGGAAATGAGTGTATAATTTTTGAGATTATCTCAGAATTTAGCTTGTTTCAGGCATTTTCCAAATTCTTTGGACAAAATGACACTATGATTACTATTTTCTGTTTCAGCACCAAGTTTATTAAAATTTTAATATTATCTCAAGTTAACATAATTATTAAAAAAGATTTACAAAAATGAAATTAGCTTCTAGATATGCTATTACATTTCTGTTATCCTTGATAAGTAACAAGCTCCATAAATAACAGGCGATGCGTGATAAGTTACATCAATGATAAAAAAATAAGTTTTTGTCTATCTAGCATGCTTATCGATGATAAGAGTGTTAGATATATAATAGAAGTTCACAAGGCTCGTTTGCAGAGGTGGACTTTACGATTTTAGAAAAAACATCAATCGTTTAATTTAATGTAAATATGGCATTTTCCTTTCATAAAAACAAGAGTAACACTATCTGAAATTTTATTTTCGTGGTCATCTTTTACTGAAAAATATACTGAATCATGGCAACGTGAAAAATTTCTTTGGTCATATTTCAAAGTATTGGCTGAAATAAATACATACATTGTATTATTTGTCAGCACTTTCTTAAAATGCCATTTTCCTCTACCGACTAATTATATTTACCCTCCGACCTTAAGGGAGGCTTATTTATGTCCTAGTGGGAGAGGTTACTCAAGGATATGGATTAAGACAGTTATTGCTTATATGGAAGAATCTGCCATGTAAAGAATGCCAATAGCCATCGCATAGGCAATGCTGCCTGTAAAATATTGACTTTCTAACTGTAAGGCAAATAATCCCCTTTATGAAAAATGTCACCAGTGGTATAAAAAATTAAATTAAATTCCTACTTAAGGTAACGAAGAACTTTTTATTGAATAATCAACAAAAAAATTACCAAATATCAAAAAATAAATGATTTTCTCAAGAACTGAGTTCGCATTTTTTATCTTCACGTGAAAAATATTGAAATCCTCACAATTTACCGATAAAGTTACTGCCTGTCCATTTCAATTTTCATTACAAACTGTAAAAATTATATCTGAAATATTAAAAAAAATAATCAATGAATTAATATTAGAAAAAAACCGTATTAACATCGAGTGTCATCCACTACCAGTTTAAAAAATGTAATTGGAATAGAGTGGATGGATAAAAAGGATTTTATGAAAGATTGAAAATTGGAACAAGATATATGAGTAAATGTATATAGGGAGAGTGTGAACTAATATAAATAATTTCAAGTGTAGCTTGAAAAAAATAAAGTTGAAGTAAGACGCATGATTAATAAGGGTTTCAAAACTCCTGTCACATGGATGTTTGGTAAATCAAGATCATCTTTTATTTCTGCAGGCGTCGACATTTGAGCAAAAATTAATGTAAATAATAACATTGAATCTTTAAAGGATTTTTGAAATTTGATTTAATGTAAAATTAATATTGCATTATTCCAAAGAAATTAAACAATGGTCATACGAATTGCAGAAAAACAGTTTTAAGTGCCAGTAATAAATTCTGATATTTCTTTTCAATATATTACTTTAAAAATTACTGAATGAAACCCAGGTGCAAAGGGATTTATTCAGAATTTAATATCATTTATATAAAATGAATTTGCATTTCAAATTTTTAATTAAAGAAGTAATTGGCATGGGCATAAAATAAATTGACTGAAATGTTTTTATTTAGTTACTTGAATGTATTTTATAGTTGAAACTAGTAATGCATCTGTTTAGCCTGATTTACGGATGATCAATTCAATTCTTCATTTAAAATTCCGAAATCTAAACATTTTATTTTGTTACAAATGCTATACTGTTAACTATTTACTGCTGCTATGAAAGAAGAATTAAGAATTTTTAACTGATTCCTGTACATTATGCAATAATAGGCTTCTTTTTCAGAAAATATTTCGCTGGACATCAGAAACTTTCGATTATCTCAATTTTGACATTTTATATCTTTATAAAAATTCATTAATTTTAAAAAATGACTTTTGTTTTAATCCTATAATGTTTACAATGGTTTCAAATGATTCATAGCGTTGATTAATTTGAATGAAGTACGATTATTTAAATAAATATTTCATAGATGGTTAATATTAAATATTATCAAGCTTTACATTTTGAAATACAATAATTACTCTATGTATCTAGATACAACTGAATTTAAATTTTACTTGCAATCACAAAAGTGAAAACAAAATTTTTTTGAAGATTTTGTAGCATTAAATTAAGAGAGTTATTCTAAAACCAGGGATAAATTTTTAAAAATGAAATATAATGTAATGAAAAACTAGAGGTAAAATTCATTATATTATATGAGTTATATAATATAATAAATATATTATACGAGTTTCTAAAACACAAAAGTAATTATTAACAGACACATTTTACCATGCATACTAAATGAAATGTTAGTTAATAAAAAACTAGATAGAAATTCCATTGCCAAATATATGAGCTACTACCATACAAAAGTAATTAGCATATTAACTCTCATATTTTACAATTGCACGCATTTTGCATAATAACCTCTTGTTCGCATAGTTCTATTTATGTGCAGACATTCATTTAGGTAATGTATTGAAATTAAATAACACAAGTAATTAAATAATTAGACACATGTTAAAAAAATTGTTTTCTTCTCATGCTTCTTCAAATGCCAAGGAAAGATTTAGCTACTTTTAATAAACTGAATAGTTTTTTTTTTAAATTATTTAGGTGTAAGACTGATAAACCAAAAACAGTTTTAAAAATATCATTTGATATTAATTAAGGTGAAGAAATAACTATATTTTTTGCTATTACAAGTTATAAGCTATATCATTACACAAATTCATTCTTTTTTTTTATATAGCTATGTTTTCACATTTAATTTACACTTCGTTTAGTTCAAACTATGTTTTTTATCTGAAAGCAATGAAATGTTATTTCGTTGTATAGAAAAAATTTCTGAAAATAATTGAAAGAAATTATTTGGATACACTTCGTTTTGTTTCAAATCCTACTATTAGTTCACACTCTCTCTATATACAGTTGTTTATTTATATACCTTGTTGTATTCCCAATGGTAATAAAATTTTCATCCGCACAAATTTAAATACATTTTTTTAAACTTGTAGTGGATGACACTTGATGTTAATACATTTTTTTTCTTTCAAATATTAATTCATTCCTTAAATTTAATTATTTTTTTAATATTTCAAACATATTTTAGCAGTTTTTAATGGAAACTGAAATCAACAGGCTCAATCAATAAAATTCATTTCAAGTGAAGGTGAAGAATAAAATTTCAATTATTGCAAAAATTAATAATTTTTTATTCTAAATATTTTTATAAGTATAAATAAAAAGTAATTAAAATAAAAAATTTCTTTGCTAACCTAAAAAGGAATTGAATTAAAAATTATTTATATTACTTGTTTATTTTCCAACTCTCTTCAATTAAAGAAATAGCAAACACATCTTACAAAAATTTACAAATCTTTCTGATTCTCAAAACATATTCCCCTAATAATTTCTGAAACTTCGAATACTCTTAAAGATTATTTGCAAGAAACTAAATTAACAGTTTCCTATTAAAATGCTTAAATTCTAACTATTCACTCTTAATGACAAAGAAAAAAATATATACACTAGCGGACTCATGTTTTCAATTAATTCACAGCCAAATATACGAAAAACTGCAATATTAAATATATTTCACTCACTAATTGGGAGATATCTCTGCCAAAGTTTTCGTTGATAGGCTTATTTCCCTAGCTTTTTTTATCCCTATCGAAAGGGAAAATCTAAGATAGCTGATTACAATTTTCTCTAGCGGGAATCACTTTACAGGGAAATCATGTTTGCTGTACTCATTAACAACGAGTAAAGTACTTTTTAAAAAAGTATCCCACTCTTAAATTTCAGTTGGATATCTTCTGGAAGTATTAAATAAGAAATGTAGTTAATTCCGAACATTGATTATTAGTAGGATGTGAATACTTTCCACTTAGAAGGATTGCTTTTAAGTTAGTTTCTAGACGTCTTTCAATTCCTGATTACAAATGTGATTATTTCGAAAAGTTTTCAGGGAAGGCTTTCAGATTTTTTTTATTCGTAATTAATCTGCTCCGACTCATGGATATGAGCTTTTTAGAGATAAATATTGTTTTCTTTTTAATATCTTTTGATCCTTGGAAGTCATTCGGGTCGAGTTGGTAATTTTATAAGAGTCAAATCAGCTCTGCTAATTATTGTTTACGAATGTAAAATTCTCAATTCACATTTCCAATTCTGTTTTAAGAAGCTTTTATCATGAATGTTTTCTGTTTGAAAATAAGATGAAAATTCTTTGATGGAATTAGAGTAAAGTTTAAGAAATCAAAAGCAGATTTTATTTTACTACTTCTGATGCTGCTTAAAATGTATAACTTTTTTTTGGATGCAGTTATGGTATACATTAACATTTAATGGATTTTGAGATTATTAATCGAAGAAATGTATATCAATATATATTTAGATAGGGATATTTTCATGAATTTCAAAATTTGATTTGGCAAACTTCTTTTCATGCCACCATTAATTATTAAGAAATTGTAAGATTTGAATTCTTTTTATTATATTTCTCTGGTAATAATAGCATTTCGAATTGATATTAAGAAACCGAGGAAAATTGGGGAATTTTAGGTTTAATTTTTATAATAATACACATATATTGCAAGACATCTCCTCCCCACACACACCCTGGAATATCCCAGACATGGGAATGAAAGTTCTTTAACTTGATGCATCTTTCTTGCTTCCCTGGCAGGTAGGATGAAGCTTCAGAGATTTTTCTACCTTCATAGCGATAACGCATTGAAACTCCTACTGGAAGGTTTGTACTGTGGCTGCTGATGGTAATGAAAACTAAATCTTAGTTGTAGTTAAAGTGCTGTCATTTTGATGATGCTTACTCAGAATACTAAGTTAGGAACACTGAAACTCGATGATTAAAGGCAAGAAATTTAATTTTTCTGAAATCTACTAAGTTATGAATTGTATGAGGAATAAACTAATGAAATGACTAGTAAAAACTCACTTGATTATCAGAAAGTTGTCAACTACAGGACTGACAAATTTAATTGGAATTTGTGATACCAACCGACAAGCATCAAAATTCGTAGATATGTGGAAAAAATGTGAAAAAATGAAAACTGAAATGAGGTACTTTCAATAGTTATATCGAGACAGCTCTAAATTCTATAAGTTAAATTAAAAATAAGAAAATTAGGGAAAATAATGCGGTTTAGAAAACAACCATAAGTAGAAACAAAAACTGCTTCTAAATATCGAGAAAACTATTAAGGAAGACTAAGGAAAACTATTAAGCAGACTAAGGAAAACTATGAAGGAAGACTAAAGAAAATTATGAAAGAAGATTAGGGAAAACTATGAAAGAAGACGAAGGAAAACTATGAAAGAAGACTAAGGAAAACTATGAAGCAAGACTAAGGAAAACTATTAAGGAAGAAGAAAATACGTTTATATCATATACCAATAAAAATACTCATTCAAAGAATTACAATAAAGAATTTCTTGATCTAAATATATTATTGTAGGAAAAACTGAGAGATCTGCAAATATTCTCAACATTCAAGATCTTAGTTGAAAAATAGATAAATTTAAAGAAGTTATTCTTCATAGTGAATTAATTAGCCGGCGAATTAAAAATCTTCTGCAGGCCAATGAACTACCACTACATCAAAATTTTCGAGTGAGTGCTTCAGTAGTTTATTTTCTTTAATAATTTAATTACTTTGTTTTTGTTTCTTTTCATCTCAGAGCACTTGTCTTAATTGCAAAACTGATTTGTATTATTCATTAAATTAAATGATAACAACCTTGTTGAGACTGTTATGATTGGTAGAACAAAAATTCATCATATTGAAATGGTTAATATAGTTATATATTATGACATCAAATATATATAATAAAACTACGAATCTCTATTATAGTTCAGTCTTATAATAAAGGAAGCTGTTTTCTAGTTAACTCCAACTCATGAGGAATGAATGGCAGATCATTGGTTTTGGCTACAAATTTTGGAGACTATATGTGGAGCTGATAATGAATTTAGCAATTTTGATTTCCAGGAACGTTTGTAATTACTCGTGCATTTTGGTGATATCATGAGTTGCATTCGGTAGTTTATGATAGAATATTCAATACGAAACATGAACTATAAAAGTGAAGGCGCGCAGATGAAATAGCTCACACTGTTACTGAAATAGGGAGTATTTGAGTAAATGTCATACGATTCCTGTGCACCAAGAATGTGTCCCCATCGGACATTCACAGACAAATCATTGAAATGTGGGGGGGGGGGGGGAAGCAATGAGTAGATAACAGATGGCGAAGGGGTGGTGATATTTTAATGCGGAAGGAGAGCAAGTGGGAAACGGCAATATTTAAACGTTTAGATGAGAGGTTTATTGTCAGCCCCTTACAGACTCCCACGGACTCTTACCTTTATCTGGCATTGAAGAAACATTTATCTAAAAGAAGATTCATATCAGTTGGTGATATTCAAAAAGGCTCCGAAATCTGGCTCAATAGCCAGGACCTAATTATTGCCAAGACGGATTAAACAAATTGGTCGAAGGGTGTAATAAATGCCTCGAAAGGTTTGGTGATCATACAGAGAAATGCCCGACACATGTGTCTCTTAATTAGATTTGTATCATGCATCTATTGTTAATAAAGCATTTTTATTTATGTAAACATTTTTTGAACACTCATCACACTTTTTTCACCCTTAACCCTTCAGTTATTTATCTCATTGAACAATAAACTTTATACGATTGATTCAGTTGAATATAAATATACATTTAAGGGATGAAACTATAAAAATAAAATTGCCCGCTTTTTTCCATTTTTGCTTATTTCAATGTCCATATTTAGCTATGGAAAAAGTAAAAGACAAGAGTTGATTATCATAAGTTTATTTTTATTTACTTTTTTGTATGAAACAGTTTCTTGACCGTTTTCTTTTAGCAAAACATGTGCAAACAATAATACAAGAAAGTAGCATTTGATATTTTTATATTCAATTCTTAGTACCTTTTTGTATAAGGATTTTGTGTAAAACGCATTCAAACACTGTATTGTCTAGATTTTTCAAGTCGCACAAATACTATTCCCAACCAATTAAAAGATAAAAGTAATCCAATTAAAATGTGTATGTTGATTCATCTTTTACTTTTTAAAATTCA
Source organism: Argiope trifasciata (assembly GCA_026543055.1). Lineage (NCBI taxonomy): Eukaryota > Metazoa > Arthropoda > Arachnida > Araneae > Araneidae > Argiope > Argiope trifasciata. The sequence goes on along the minus strand of JAPMOQ010001578.1, from coordinate 2,791,581 downwards.
AATTTCATCTAAAGTATGCTTTTCTTCAAATTTTTTATTCTGTGTACAGTACTCTGCAAGTTGAAAGTTACGCCCTGTAAAAATTATGAAATTTGAACATTAAAGAACATATTTTCTGAGAAGAAAGATATTTTTTTTAATTCTATTTCTTCACATGTTTTTAGTTTGGAATCGTTTAAACATGAGGCAGCCGCAGCTTTTTGATTTTCAATTGTATTCAATTGTTTAATTTTCATTATGCATTTATTTAGTTTGTTTTAACACTAATTATCCTCCTTTCTTTATATAAAACAACTTCTTTGTTTTACTTAAAATGCTTTAAGTTTCACATTTAGATTCTTTCAAGAACCCTTATATAAATTCCTATCTGTAAATTTTTTTAGTAATTTGATACATTAAAATATACATTTGTAAACAAAAAGAAGAAAGAAATAAGTTTTCCATATTTCTTTAATAACTGTAATAACATTTTTTATAATAATAAAGAGAATTTTGCGGCATTAAAAATATATACATTATTAAAAATATAATTTTTTTTAATAAAATCGTCTGAAAATGTCTTGTTTAATATGCAGATGAAAATTTCATCTATTGATTTAAAAAAAAATGTATTCATTCATAGTTGAAAAATAATCGAACGTATCCTTTAAAGAGTAATTTTAAATATTATTTACACGTTTTATAAAAATAAAAGCCTATTATATACAAAATTCATTCAACAATCCTCTGAAAAATTCTTTTCAAATTATTTCATTAATATAGGGATTTAATTTACATTTTACAGCTATTTCTTTTTTTTTTTACTCTTTCGATGAGATATAATAAATTTCAATTTAACTGTTTATTTTTATGCATTAAGTGTAATAATTTCTATACTTATACTTCTTACATATTTTTCACTGAAAAATTTAAGACTTGATCTGAAATTAATATGATATACAGGATGACCATAATTACACTTTTTCTATCTGCAAAGAAATCCGCAACGCTTTTTACTGAAAAGAGAATTTTTACACAATAAAATACCAAAACGGAATATAGTAACAATATTAACATTTATTAATTGGTTTCCGATAACCTTACCTTCGAACCACATCAAGTTAAGTCAAGGAAAAAGTACCAGTACGCTGCTTGAGGAGCGAAGAAACATTTCAGTTTGTCGAAACAAGACCAAATTTGGATGAAATTGCACAAGAAGAGCAGTTTTTAGTTGTGTCCAAGGTGATGTAGGGAAAGGTTCCTAATGTGATCAGCCTCATTCACTTACAATCTTTCAAGTAGATGGACCGTGTCTTCTACAGCAGATCGTAACTGATCAGTTGCGATGCTTCGCACATACAGTATTATGAAGTTCTATAAGTCCAACAAAATCACGACAAGTTATCGGCATCATTACAGCCTGAAACAATGACATAAAACATGACAATTACTACAAACGTTTCCTATATTCACCAGTTTTGCATAAAGATTTCTCTTCTTTTCAAATATGCAGATTTCGACATTTTTTCTTGAAACTGACAGCTTTTACAGTTTATTGCTCGTAATAAGTAATGCGAATTGCTAAAGTTGTTTCTGTTTTCCATTTTGGTCATTTATTGTTTTTAATTAAATGCTTTTCCAGGAAAAAGTGCCCTCTAATGGACATTTTGTTGCTTTTTTTCAAATTTCCGAAAGCGTATCTCATGTACAGTCTATGTACCAAATTTCATTTCAAAATTTTCACCCATTTCCGTTTTAAGATGCTATTTATAGGGAATGTTTAATTATAGCCATCCAGTTGATTTCAATACAATTGTTTATTTTACGTTGTATTAACTCTATTAATTTTTGTTCTTAATTTTTTCATATATTTTTCACTAAATAATTTAAAATTTGATCTAGGATCAATATTATATCTATTAAGTTTACTCCCTTCTTTTCCAATATTTATTTTTCTAAAAGTATTTTTTATGTTTCTTTTAAAGTAAATATATCCTTTATAATAAGAATACAATGAGCACTCTCCTGTTTTCTTGTAGTGCAAATTTTAAAATGCTATTGTACAGGTGCTCAGTTTCTAATTTGAATTAAGCTCCTCCAAATATCAAGGTAATTACTTTCAAAACAACTTCCCTAACAAAATGAAGCAAAGTTTCAAAATCCAAAAATGGGATATGAAATATATGCTTTCTTTCATTTCAATTTACCTCCACTTTAGGCGATTGCAATTTCAACTCTGTAAGCCAAAGTAATTAAAACTCTGGTAACAATTCATCACGATTTATATTAATGACTCTTCTAACTTGTGAATGAATTTGTAATAAGTATGCGGGTCACGTCTTACTAGATTCATCTATTTGTTTATCTGATTTGAATTTTAAATATGAACCTTTATTTATATTTAGAAAAACAGAAAGATAAGTCATTTTGCTGATGAATACGTTTGTAAAAAAATTACACTTCATTTAATGATGCATTATACCGTTTTCGTATTAATGCTGACGAGCATTTTATGATGAAGGGCAAATATCATTCTCAAGGTCATTTTAAGCTGATAGAATATTTAATTTTGCTAACAGACGCATAGTAATTTATTTTTTACTAAGCAATACATTGCGTATTAAAATTCTGGAAAAGAGTTTTGAACTTTAATGTTTTTTTTTTAAATATAAGATATTTTGATATGCGATGCAATAATTCAAGTATAAAATAACATGGAATCACTTATTATTCTTGGATAGGAAGAAAATATTTTCATATGTATGTATTGTTACAGTAAAAATTAAATATTTGATTATACTAAACCAGAACCAAAAATTCTTTTATCACCCACAAAAAAATTATTCAGTCATAAAATACTTATAAATTTTAATAATTACAATTATACATGACAGTTATAGATATAGATATTTTATGATTTCACTTGTTACAATCGTTATTAATCAATTAATTAGCTTACATTGAATTAATATTTATAGAGTACAATTCTGATTCCAGATCAGGAGATAATTCTAAACTCCAAATAATATAATGGTGACATTATTATTCTTAGACAATGAGACTTAAATGCGTATAGAATGCGATATGTTTCAAGTGTTAACGTTTTAATTCATTCATAACTAGTAGGTAACCATCATCTAGCTGCCGTATAATAAATAAATTTGAAAATATCATTTCAATTTTTAAATAGCTATTTTGCTTATTTAGGGAACGGTAGAAACGAACGATATGGCATATAAAGTAAAATATGAATAATATTTATCATATATTTTTATTATTACTCTGTACTTTAGGGTAGACAAAAAAATTTCCGCCTTCAGCAAATGAATAGATTTCGCTCTTGCCCAACTCGTGAGCATTAAAATCATCTTGTGAAAAACTGTATTTTGTAGGTTTAAATAACTAAATTGGAAAAATTTTATCTTTTTCATATAAATGACATGGCAGCACATGCCATTCATCGTATTCATTCGTTTGTTTGCATATTTGCTATTCAGCACATTCATTTGTTTGTTCGCATATTACGAACAAACAAAAGTTCATTTATGTATATTATATATAATAATTGTACTGTGCAAATAATTTTGGTGCAAGTGCAAGCAATAAATTGGCAAGTTTTATCGTTATTGGAAGAATGGTACGACATCGCATAAAATACGAACAAGCAAATATTGATTTATGTATATTAGATATAGTAATTGTACTATGTTAATAACTTTAGCACAAGTGAAAGTAATAAAATGACAGGTTTTATCTTATAAATGGTACGGTAGCGCATAAAATAGGAACGAATAAAAAATTATTTTTTATAACTTTTTTAGATTGTGATTATTGCGATATTTCTCAGTAGCTATGATTCAGCCAAAAAGGGATTTAAAAAAAGACAGAAATATTAATTCGAAGAAAAAAAAAACTGATATTAATTAGTTATAGTTAAAATCATTAAAAAAAATCATAAGCAAACATACATATAATCACATAGTTCTAATTATCAAATAATTTTTTAGGTAATGGATAATAATGTAACAATATATTTGAATGAGGTTTTTAATTTCAAAAGTATATATATTTCACAATTTAAAAAAAATGGAAACTGAGAAACATTCTTAAAAATGAATGAAATATTTCTAAATGAGATAAAAATTGCTACGATTTTATTAAGTGAATTCACTGCATTTTACAAGACGAAAGGTTTAACAATAGATTGATTACTAGTCATATAATAGAAGGAAATTTTCTACTGCCGTTTCGACTGAGTCTTTAAATACTTTCGAATTTTAATCTAAAAGTTTATATAGATAAATCTTCCAATCTCCTTTTCCTGACATGTTAACGTTCCAAACAAAAACGCATTTTTAATCCCTAAGCTTGCAAATTAAAGACACACATGTTGATGTATACAAATGTTTTCTAAAAAATTCCAAACTCTTTTCTTTATTAAGAAGTAATGCACTTTCCTAAATACACATGCGGCAATTTCACAGTTTCAGAAAAAGACATTAAACCTCAGATACAGGATGCTTACATAATCCTCGAAATTGAGTTGCATATTTTATAAGACATCGCTTTATTACTGATTAAGAAAACTCCAAGCGGTTACAAACACAATATAAAAGCCCACCTTAAATGGAAACAACATTTTCAGAGATGGCTCTAAAGAAATAAACAGATATATTTATAGCTATTTGACCTTGGGGGTAAATGTTCCTCAAAAAGAGAGATCGAAAAAGGGCCTTGGGTGAAGAAAAAACAATCTAGTTGTTATAAAACACTTTTAATTTTCTAATTTTGTCTTATTTTTAATTATTTTTCTTTGTTATATTTTTACTTTTATCTATATAATCATTTATGGAACGAATAAAAATTTTCTCTTATTCTGATTTTATCTTTAATGTTAGGAAAATATTTGAATCTAATATGTCACCATTAGGTGACACAAACTTACAAAAAAACTTAAACTATTTTTATTGAAAGAAATGACTCTCCTGTACATATCAACTTCTCCTTTTCCTTCATGAAATATAATAATATTTAAGAGAATGTGGCATCCACCAATTTTTCTCATTTATTCTCCAACAAATGCACTTGATAGTTATTAACAGTGTGTCATTGATGAATAATAATCAGGAAAACGATTGCTAGATTGATGTCTTTGACTTTTAGTCGATTGGATGTGATGAATATGTTACCGTGAAAGTCCGAAATCTGGAGAATGTCGACATTCGCTGGTGAATGTCAACATTCACGTAGTCGCTTGGTGTATGTCCGAAATATTTGCTAGATATCCTCATTTCTCACTTACACCGGCAAATGTCGACATCCACAATGCACTAATGGTGAATCTTGAATATGTGTTTCATCTCTCCGTATCCGGAGAGGAGAAATGCAGATTTGCAATTTCGCCTCACTGTTGACCTTGTGTTCCAGCAAAACACAACGTGCTCTAGGCCGCACCTCTTTGTTGACGTTGCCTTCTGTTATCTCCTTTTCGAGCTCTTTAATCATCTTTTCAAATTCCACCAAAGCTTGTCTGTGATTGTCGACATATACCGGCGATGGTCCGAAAGTGCAAGAAATGTAATCAATTGTACGGTCTTTCACCAACGTTTTTCGTATGTGTTGACATTCACCAGCGAATGTCGACATTCTCCAATTTCGGTCTCTCACAGTAACAAATACATAAGTACCAGAAAACAGAATTTATATGTTGATTTTTTCCGAATGATTAAAACAAATATTTAGCACAGTACAAATATACTTATAAAATTGCGTACCACATTTCTAATATTTAAGTCTTTCGGTTGTAGCGTTGCCGTATGCACATGCTTTTGTTTGGCCGACGATCAAACCATAGAAAAATTTGGTTTTATATTTCAAATATACTTACACATTAAATGTTTGATTACTAAAATTTCACACCAATATTTATCCATCTTCATTTTATAAATATTGCCCTAATTTTTGTTCGGGAACTAAACAGATATCCGTAATAAATTTCTTTCAAGATTCGATAATAACCTACAAATTTGAATTGAAGATCATGTATACTGAATTTTATCCATCGCGCTTAATATTTCTTTTCATTGCTATTTTGACGGTCATAAAGATGCAATAAAAAAACATGTCTTTTTTGAATTCACAAATAAAGGATGTTCAATGTGAGGTTTTGCATAATGATAATATGCTTTTAAGATGTTTGTTTATTAAAATTTTAAAAGGCAATAGGGAGCCAATTAGGAAACAAGTAACCCTCAAACCTTCAACATAGCCATTCACCATACCACCATAGCCTTCACCTTGATAAAGCATTAGCTTAGTAATCCAACAACTGAGTTTGGTTCTAGCGTACTGTTATTTATTATTTTTTCTTTAAATTTATTTTAAATTTAATCAACAGCAGATAGGTACTTTTCATTAAAATGTTGTTCCATTAAATATTCCGTGTCTCAAGTATTTTCATTTTCCGTATCCAATAATAAAAAATATTGATAATATTTCAAAATCTGACATTTATGACACAATCATAATTTTTTAAATATTGTAATTTTTGCACTTAATTTGCCTTTTAGAAAAAATATAAACGATAAAAATTCACTGCTGAATCAATTCTATTATAAATATTATCTTAAATATTGCTATAGTCATATTAACTATAAGCTAGTGAGTGCCAATCAAACTGTTTCAGTACATCATTTCATTTATTTTAAGTATAATGTTATTCCTTTTGGCATAAATCATGCACACATGTAAAATTTTGTAATTTCAATACATAAGCATTTATAATAAACAATAATAATGTAACGTTACGCAAATGTAGTATTTTTTGCCAAAATTATTTTACAATGCCTTAATACCTTTGGAGGTCACAATTTTAATGAAAAAATAAATCATAATTACATTTCTTCCAATTTATATTAACTCCGCTTTTTTAAATTAAATTTTTAATCAACAAATAGACAGCATCGAAATCTCTGTATTAGAGAAGATAGAAAAACGTTTTAAACCATTTATGTATATCTTCAGTGCAATACATAGAATTTATATTAATTAAATTCTGATTTTTAGAAAATCAAATTAACCCATTTCCTTTTACGATATTCTCCACGAAAACATAAAAACTGAATTTAAACTAAGACCTGAAAAAAAAATTCTACTTTTTCACAAAATAAATATTTTCTCATCTACCTAAAGTGTAGATATTTTGGATTTCATGAATTAGGAGGAACTTTTAAATGAGAGTAGAGAGAGATAGAAAATATTTCGCATGCTTGATTAAACACCCTTGACCATTATACATTGACAAAAATAAGCTATGGGAAAAACCTGTTTTTTATGCTTTTCAGTACAGGAATGTCTTTTTAAGGTATCTGACTACGTTAAAAACACTGCGTATCAACCATATTGACGAATTTTTTTTACTGTTATTTCTTGTAGTTCAGACTTTCCTTCTTCCAAAACAGTTCAGTTTTTCTAGGAAAAGAAAGGCCTGAACTATCATCTAGGGTAACATATTTTTTCAGCTAAAATTTGTCTTTAATTTCAATTTTCTCAAAACTAGAATTTTCATAAAAATTCTTCACCGTTAACATAGTATTTCAAAAACTAATAGAGGTATTTACATAAATATTTCAGCGTGTATTTTAAATCATACGGGCAATGAAATAAACAAAAAGTTTTATTCTGGGCGAAATACTTTTTTCTTTATGGGTGTTTTTAGAAATTTTTTTATCAATTTGTGGAAAAAAATGCATTTATACGTAGATTTTCCCCCATAACTTCTTTTTATGTCAAAATATTTCTTAGAATTTGGTTCATCTCATTCATCATTATATTCTATAACATGTGTACAAAGAAAAATAGGATTTCTGCACTACAATTTTGTGTAGAGTGTTACCCGTATTGGTTGAATTTCATTAAAATTTAACACAAATTTTCCTATTTCTCAAAGTATATTATGTTTTCAAATGATTTTGTTGTATTCATAGTATATTATATCATATTTTACAATACATCTAAAAACCATAGTTATAAATAGTTTTAAAAAAATTAAGTTTTTCAAAAATTTCCCTTTGAACGTCGTCGGATACCTTAATTTATGCGTTCAACTTAGCCAAAAGTCCACGAATTTGCGAATCAAATGTAATAAAATCCATCACTCCTACACAAGCAATGGTTTGGTCAGAAAATATTTTATCAAGCGAGACTTATCTTCACGACTTGTCCTTCAGAAACAATAGAAATAAGCATTCCTGGAGATGACCATAATTTGATGAAACCCAAGAATTACTCCACTTTGGTTGAAGAAAATAGGAGCAGTAAAAAAGAAATCAGAAATAAGATAAAAGGAGATTATTGAACAATGTTTATATCTTCACTAATGGGTCAAAATGTAGGAACTATGTGTGTGTGTGTGTTTTCAAGAATGTACATTTTTTAATCATTGTGTTGTGTTGATTTAATATTAAGATTAAGGCGATCAATATATATGATTCTAAGAAAGAAATTAAATTCCGGTAGTCAGCATATATCATTATTCAAGTTATTCATTCAGAAATATGTTGAACAATGTCATGTTGTTGAACAATGTTTATATCGCTGAACAATGTTTATATACAATGTTATTGAACAATGTTTATATACAATGTTATTGAATAATGTTTATAGACAATGTTATTGAACAATTTTTATATACAATGTTATTGAACAATGTTTATATCGTCACTCATAGATCAAAATTCAGGAACTATGTGTGTGTGTCTGTTTTCAAGAATCTATCCTTTTTTAATTATGATGTTGTGAAGATTTAAAATTAAGTTTAAGGCGATCAATATATATGATTCTAGGAAAGAAATTAAATTCAGATAGTCAGAAAATATTATTGTTCAAGTTATTCATTAAGAAATATGTTGAAAAAAGTTTATATCGTTGAACAATGTTTATATAAAATGTTATTGAACAATGTTTATATCTTCACTCATGAATCAAAATTCAGGAACTATGTGTGTGTGTGTGTTTTCATAAAATCTGCATTTTTTAATTAATATGTTGTTCTGATTTAATATTAATATTAAGGTGATCTGTATATAAGATTCTAAGAAAGAAATTAAATTCAGGTAGTCAGAGATGATCATTGATTGTTCAAGTTATTCATTAAGAAATAAACATTCAGAAAATAAATTAAGGAAAATAGTTTTAGCATTCAAAAGTTTAATAATGAAGTTAAATTTGCACTTTATAAATCTGATATGAAAACGCATTAGAATAATGACATTTTATTTAAAAAATTTTCATTTATGAGCCTGTTAAATGAAGATCTTAAAATTTATGTAGCAAGAATCATATATACGACAATATTGAGAATTTGAATTTGGAGATCCAAAAACAGTTTCATTTCTGAAAGAATGATAAATGAATCATTAAAAAGAGACAAATATTTATTTTTAAATAACAGCTATGCATTAATAATCTTATGTTTGAATATGTTTAAAAAATGTTAAAAATAAATTAATTTTAATTCCTTAAATAAACTATTCCTTTAAAAAAATATACCATGAATGGTCATTCCAGTTAATAATTTTATTAAAAGGTTTGTTTTATCTCTTTCTGTGCATTAATAAATAGTTTGAAATTTATTTTTAAACATTTGGAATTGCTTTTTAATGAAAACTTTATAGTATTTATTTAAGATTTCAGTTTTGGAAATTATTTAACCTTCTAACTTCAAACCCTAGATTTTTTTTAAAAATTTGTAAGACATCTATGATTAATTGAATATTTTCATTATTTTTAAATTTGTATAATTGATTTAAATTTGTATATTTGGAGGTTTCTTCTGGTAGGATTGATTTTTATAGTATCTGATTTACAAAATTAATTTCTCTTTTTAGTGGAATTGCTTTGCTTTGAAATTGCTTTTTATTGAAAGTTTTATAGTATTTATTTAAGACTTCAATTTTGGTAATTATTTAATCGTTTAACTTCTAATTCTTAAGTTGGTTTTTATTTGTAAGATATCTATGATTAATTGCATATTTTCATTATTTTTAAATTTGAAGCTATTTTAAATTTGTATGATTGATTCAAATTTGGATATTTGGAGGTATCTTTTGGTAGGATTGATTTTTATTGTATCTTATTTGGCAATTAATTTCATTTTCAAATACCATTTCATACCATCAAATCTTACTAATTTATTTTTAGATGAGGAACTATTATACATTTATATATTTTTTCGATGTATGGATGAATATTTTATAGATTTGATTTTTATAATATCTTATCTTCAAAATTAATTTTGCTTTCAAATTTAATGCCGCATATCATCAGATCATACTAATTTTGATTTAAATGTGAAGATGTTTTACATTTGCATATTTAATTCATAATTAATTTCCTTTTGAGTTTTAACTTATAAAGCCATCAAATTATAAAAAAATCTAAATTATAATTTCATTGGATTCATTTCCATTTTTCTATGAAAAAGTAAAAATAAAATAAAACCAAAATATGCCATTGCTTTAATTTTAAAATATCACATTATTCAAAGATTTACTGTTGAAATATATTCATATTTTATATAAATCAAATAAACCTTCCATTCCCAAATGATTAGACATATCATCAATCTTTAAAATCACGTTTCCAAACGATTACAGATAACTATTATTTATGAACTGTTACCGATATTCACTTTTGATATGAATGAAACTCTTCCAAAGCGATCGTTATCAGAAATAATTCTTTTATTATTTCATTTTATGTGCAAGATATTTTTGTAAATGTTACTCCGATTTTTTAACAAAATAAATAAAAGAAAAAGAAAGAAATCGTTCTTTAAAAATGTTGAGCAGGAGAAAAAAAAAGCCACTTACTCGATCAAAAACGTTTTAAGGCCGAGTTAACTGTGAAGAAATAAGCGATGAAGAACTGAGTCCAGATGGTAAGTGATTTAAGTTTCAGCGGACAGCCGTTACTTTAATGCACAGAAGCATTATCTTTCGCCCATCTTCTTGCTTTTTGCCAGGACTCAAAGTGCTTTTTAAAGAAGATTAAATCATTAAGTGTTTTTTAGCAGTTGACAAGAAGTCTAGTAATGTACGAAATAATCGGATTTGGATGTTCTAGGATTCTGATCTGAATGTTTATATGCTGTAGAAGGATTCGTTTTTCGTTTTAGTACGAGACTTAAAATTAAAATGCTGCTATCTTACTTACTTTAAATTTTAAGAACTTAATTTAGAATTTTAAGTATAGAATGGTGAAATGCAAACAAAATTAAGTACTATTAAAATGTATTGGTTTTAATCTTAAGATCATGCATTTAATATGTATCATTGTTCGATGATCTTCAATGGATAAACTCGGATAGACATCAAATACCTAATACGTTTACTTTGAAAATTGGAAAGAATTGAAGAAACCAAGAGCATTGTTAAAATAAAATGTTGAATATTTTAAAAATAATTTAAATTGTTGCAGTGATCGCAGGAAATAAAACTTTCAAATTAATTTAATCAGTCGTAGAAGATTCAATTAATTCATTATTTTATACGATTTCTGTTATTGTAAAATTAACTTCACTTTTATTATTATTATCCTAATACCTCGTACATCATTACGCCCTTTCCTAAAGGAAGAATACCTATTACAATGGGTTAATTTTGGAAATCTTTCTCGAGTTCTACACAGATTAGGGTTGCTTGATATCTAGAACCCAACCCATCCTTAAAGATATATAGAAAGAAAGATATGAAATGACACTGTGAGTATAAATGTACACTTCATTCAAAGTATACTAAATATGCCTCAGCACAACAATCTCATTGATTAACGAACCGAAGTATTCCCAGAATTCCTGTGGCCATAACGATACCCAGTCCTTCACAGCTTGTCCGAGTTGAAGAACTTCCCTTTCAGATTTTTTTCATTTGACAAAATCCATGAAATTCACAAGGTGACATTTTCGGCCTGTTGCGAGGATGATCGAGCTGCTACCTCTTGAACTTGGCCAGTTTCAAGTGTGTGACCTTGGGGACGTGTAGACGTGCGTTATCATGAAGCAGAACCACATCCTCTATGAGTAGCCCCGGTCTTATGTTCTTGTAGAAATTGCACAGCTTTTGAAGTGTCTTTCACTACACATGCGGGCGATCGCAGATCTCCCGATCTATGAAGGAGATCTATCTAATTGCATCCCTAACATTCTTCCCAGAATATCTTGGAATTTTTAAGAGCCATACATTTTACCCATTTTATATAAATACCATAAGGATTTTAATCATTTTCGCGGAATCTTTTCTGTAATTTTAGTTCTAATTTTAATACATTTGTCCTTTAAACTTATAGGTTATTTGATTTTATAAAAGCAAAATGTTGTTTGTATTTTGATCCTGAAGAAACATTTTCTTTAATAAGATTATTTGACAATAAACACATACCACTTGTTTTGGCCCAGCATGGTCAGCTTTAGTTCACGCATCTTATAGATCCAAACATTCATCCATCCATCCTATCGCATCCCTGTGCTCTTATATGGAGTGCTGCCGAAGGGGGGGGGAGGTTCCAGATCAGGTGTCGTCCTCGCCATGTGTCCGTGGTTCGAAATTACGAGATCTGTCCCAAAATAGAACAAGCTTTGTTTATAACGGGACGTTAATGTAACTAAACGAAATTAAAACAAATCAATCGTATCCATAGATGCCTCTGTACATTCTCCCATAAAGTTATAGGCACATATTTTAACGCCCATTTTGTTACGACGTTTCGCATTTTTTTATTTGAACACCTTGTAAACAGCACTAACATGTTTTAATGATTATCATGGTTGATTTCGAATACATTATTATTAATGGAGTGAACTATCTTAGTTTATTATGGTTTCTTAAATTTGAAAATACAGAAATTCTCTTTTATTGTCATTTAATTACGCTTGATTAATATCGACTCAACTGATCTAGAACTACTTCTTGCTTGCTGAGAGTAATTGCTGAGTTTTACAAAAGTTGTTGAGTACCTTTTTATTTTCTTTGATAATCTGAAATTAGAAACTAATTCTTACTTCGTTGCTGCAAAAAAAGCTCTAATTTCTTTTTTTCAAATCTTTGAATAAATATTCTTCCTCATAGTTTTTTTATTAGCCTCAGAAAAGAAATAAAAAATATATTATCTACACATTACCGAGATGACACGTCTAAATTACCGAAAACACTCAACGAAGCTGTTAACACACTGAATGATATTTAATCAGGCATGTTTTACGTGCCTCTACCCTTTGGTGTGCGGACAGAAAGTTAAGCAGATGGAAGACGAGACCAAAAAAAAAAATGACACATAAAAAAACAGGGAGTACCCATTTATTTAATTTTATTTCATTTGTAAAAGAAGGAGAGAAAAAGAGCCCTAAAAAGAAAAGTGAGACTGAGAAAAGTTCATCTAGAAGTCTCTTCTTGAGAGCGTAAACAAAAAGACAAATTTACTCTGGCAGAAAGAGGAAGAAAATAAAAGGAAAAAGCAAAAAATGCTTTGAAGAAATTGGACAGTAAACGAATAAAAACGAATACTAACCTTTCGATCTAACCTTTAATCACATGATACCCGTGTAAATATATAGAAGGGTAGAGGAATGCAATGACGTCATTTTGAAAGAAGCAGGTGTTGTATGCGTACGTGTAGTCCTGTGAAGTTTGTATCTCGGAAGTAAGTAAAAGATGAAATGAATAGAGAATAAAAGACGAAGCAGAATAGTAACTTTAAAGATAACAATCGTAGCTTTTCATCTTTATTCAGTAGAATTAGTAGGCTTTCAACAATTCAAGGTTTAGCTGCAAAAAAAAGAGGTTACTCCAATTATTCCAGTTCGCAGAAATCCGTAGACAAAATTTAAAAATTCGAAATCATGAGATTTTTCCTTTTGATCAATTTTATTAATTGTTCCTACATATTGTGACATATTTAGAATATTTGGCATATTTGATACATGTTGTACAGATTTTTTTGTGGTTTTTTTAAAAAAAAATAATAATTTTTAAGATGAAGAGGCATTTGTTGAACGTTGGGTGGATGATTCAGGGAATGGGGGGGGTATTGACGAAAACCCCAGTTTTGATTATATTGCGTCAAACGTATGGTGTAGTTGAAACAAAGGACACAGTACATGGAAGTGGTAATTTAAATCCGATATATACGCAATTACAAGACGGATTCTATCACAAAATATTGTATTTTTAAAAAATGTTCAAAAATATAAAATGTATGATACAAATATTGAAAAACATCATCATAAAAAATTCAACAAGAGACAAAAAAAAAATTTTCACTTTACAAATGCCACTGTGCCAAAATAATAGTAAATTCTAAATTTCTTTTTCCTTTTTCACTTTCTCATAAACTTTGATTTAAAAGCAGAATAAAATTTTGAATTAAAAGCTGTTCTACAGGTAGGCGGCTACCGTTGATTTCAAAGTAAAAAGAAATATTCTGTAATATTTTCTGTAATTATTTATACTAAAAAAAATATGTATGCAACTTGATTTAAAAAAAAAAAACATCCCCATTGATGATCTATTTCTTTTTCTGTAACAACGGGCTCATCAGCTGCGTCGTGGTGAAGTAGGCCATTGTAGAACTGCATATAATTTTTTGTGACGTGTTTGCTAGCTAGTTCCATTACATCTTTATATTTTGGGCTCTTAAGAGTAAGGACGTGGTGGTAAGATGTTTGAATATTGTTTTATATTAATGGAGTAAAGTTTTGGATGTTCAATATTCTTACTGTCTTGGTACGGAGTAGTCCAGCACTATCTCTACATAATATATTTCCTGTATGAATTTGGGATTTTTCTTAAATTCGAAATATTCAGAAATATTCAGTAATATACTGTATATGTCGTTATAAAATGCTTTTCTATTTTAAAACCATTAGAAGTGACTTAAGTATTTTGTAGGAAGTAGCCTTTTAATAGGTCAACGACAAAAACCCTTCCTTGGGTAACCTTAGTAAAAACAAAAGTTTTACTTGTTTTCTTTGTGATACCAACTCATTCACATATATATATTCTTCTTTCCTTGAACATTTTTCAGAGTTTCCCAAGGCCTGGCCGGTAAAAGAAATGGTTTTAGCACCACAGATACCTCTGTATTGCAAAAAACCAATGCTACAAACAGCTCTAAAGCTTGGGTAACACTAGAACTAACGATTGGAGCTACATGTTTTTGGCACCAACTGAAAAAGCTTTATTTTACCACATGAGAGGAACTTGCAATTCTAACCTTACTAACCCTAGGATAGAATTACATTCATTTTGCAGCAAACCCTTCAATTAGGAAACAGACTTGGTAAATAAATTGTATATAGATTTATTATATTTCATTTTGAAATTTTTGGTTAAAAATATTTTTAGACTTTCTTCATTATAATAGCTTAAATTGACACTAAATATGCAAAACTCTGTTATTCATATGTAAGATGCTCAAAAGATTGCAATTGTTTTTATTATAAATTTGAATAATTTCATTTTCAAGGCAGAAAAAAAATTATTTTTATGATCAGAAAAAGATACATATCTTGAGTTTATATAACTAGCTAAATTCATGGAAATCTATGAAAGTTATATTCATTTCCATGAATTATTATTATAGGTTAGGTTATACATTTCCATGAATTATTATTATATGTTAGGTTCTACATTTTCATGAATTATTATTATATGTTAGGTTCTAAATTTCCATGAATAGTCATTATAGGTTTCCAGAGACTGATTTCATAATCTGTAGAAACTTTCATTCTAGAAACCATGAAATCGGTTGTGCATATGAATTCATAAATGCCGTATATTCAATGAGTAGTTTAAAACAAATTGTAACAATTTGGACAAAAAAACAAATCTTGTAACTAATAAAGGCTATGCTGCTTTCTAGTAAGAATATATGCATATTTTTAATTCTACATGTTGTAAAATAAAATAAAACACGAAACGTAATTTTATCAAATATGTTAGTCACAAAACCCTTATATATATAGAATGCATAGTTTTATTGTTTTAGATTTTCTTATTCAAATGCCCCTATTAGTTAACACTTTCCCTACTTTTATTTATTTATGTACAGTGTTCCAGTTTTCAATTGTTGATAAAAAAAATTTTATTTATTAACTCGAGTCCAAATACATTTTTAAGAACTTGTTGGATAAACCTGGAAGTTAACACGGTTTTTTTTCCAATTATTAATTCAGCAATTAAATTAATCTAATTTAATTCCTTTTTTAACACCTTAAATTGAGTTTTAGAAATTTGTAATGAAAATTAAAATCAACAGGCAGTATCTGTATCTGTAAATTGCAACTATTTAAGTATTTTTTTCTTGAAGGTGAAGAATGAATGCGAATTCAATTCTTGCAAAAATCAACATTTTTTATACCCTATAATTTTTTTGATAATTATTTAATAAAACATTTCTTATTATTGTTTTCAATGGAAAATGTCATTGACAAGCCCGCTGATCACTATCAGCGATTTTAAGCCTAAATCAGCGTCCCTTGTTTTTCAATAGCGCCAACTAAGGCTAAGAGCATGGCTTTGCTACTTTAAGCTTCACATTCACTTGCACAACCCCTGTTTACACGGGTGTACATTCACACTATACACAGATAGAACACAGAATAACAAGCATGCACTAGAGAAAGATAACCTCTGATCCAGTATCCCCTTGTGTTATCACTCTCGACATGGGCGACTTATTCCCACTATATATTTAAAAACGCACCAACCACAACCACACATGGGGAGTCTTCTAGCAGATTCGAACTCACAACCCAAAGAATGCGAAATCCCAAGTCTTACTAACCAGGCTATCCTTTCTCCTTCAGATTGCCTAATAACAATTAATGTAAAAACATTCTTAATTAAAAGAATAACAAAAATCACTTTAAAGAATATATGATCTATGAAATGCGTGTTAATGTGTTTTCGAAATAAAACATGGAAATATATTCATGCTTTATGAATAAAATTATTAAACAAAAACACACTTATCTACTACGAAGTTCACGAAATCAGTAAATTTGTTCTATTGTCTACCATCTTCTTTCCCTTCCATTAATCCTATTAACTGTACCACCCTAGGGAAGGACACCCTTAGAGAGAATGAAAGCCCACTCAAGATATTGGATTAAGATAATAACAGCCAAAATCGAAGATTATGTCATATGGGACATAGCATGGAATGCCAATAGCCATCGCGTAGGTAATACAGACGGTGGATGTCTATTGACTTTCCACCTTTCAGTGGGCAGGCATTGGAGAAATGACGAATACCGTCGATAAAAAAAAAGAATATTGTCCATTGAGAAAAGAATAAAATGGAAGCAGAGGGACTACCCTAAAAAGGTTTTCCAAGTT